>BDSI01000020.1:340145-660145 GCA_003117195.1 Eudorina sp. 2006-703-Eu-15
CCACCCAAAACACAGGCCTACCCCCAACACACACACGCTCCCCCGTTTTCAATTTACTCCCCACAACCCACCCCAACCCAACCTAACCCACCAGTGGTATGTGGCGGGGGTGAGCTGCAGAGCCGCCAGGGGGTCTCTCCAGTGCGCGTCGTAGCCGGCACTGACCAGCAGCAGCTGGGGCTGGAAGGACTCCAGGGAGGGCACCACCACCTGCGACCAGGCCTGGGCGGGAGCGGGGAGGGAGCGGGGAGGGAGGGGGAGGGAGGGGGAGGGGAGGGGGGAGGGAGGAGGGGAGGGAGGGGGAGGGAGGGGGGACAACCGAGAGGGAGAAAGATGGGGAGGCGAAACCGAGGGGGGGACGGAGGAGGAGCAGGGCGGGGGGACAACCGGGATGCGAGACCGGAGGAGGACAAGGGCGGGGTGAGATGGGGCTTGCGGGTCGATGCGTGGCAGGGCAGGGGCCGGGAGGAGGGTGGAATGTTGAGGGGGCTCCCGGGGACTACCCCCCATGTCTACCAACTGCAGCGCAGCTGCAAGGGAGCTGCACCGGGGTACGGCAGGGCAAGGCAACGCAACGCGAGGCGAGGGTACAAATCAAGAGTCACCACCCACTGCTGTCCTCCCTCCATGCACCCTAGCTAGAGCTCCCACCCTGAGCCCCGAGCCCGAACCCGTATCCCGAACCCTCTCCCCCCCGTCGGCCGCCAACCCCCTCCCTTCCCTCACCCCCGGCCTCACCCGCCTCAAGGCGCTGTCCCCCGATCCACCCGGAAGCGGCAGGTTGAGAGTGAAGCCACGGCCCGCTCCAGAACCGGCCTCGCGCGCCTTCCCGGTGTACGGCCACAACCCCGCCTGATGGGTGCTGACGTACAATGTGTACGGATCGTCGTAAAAGGCCTCCATGGTGCCGTTGCCGTGGTGCACGTCGAAGTCCACGATCGCAATCTGGCGGGGTTTCCCCGCAGCGATATCAGGGGCAGACCCGAAGGGAGGGGAGGGGAGGGGAGGGGAGGGCAGAGCTGCAGACGGCCCGAGTCTTCGCGTCCTGACACTCAAGACAGACTCTCGGTCACCTGGGTGACGAGAACCCTAGGGGTTCGTACAACAACATGTGGTCGTACAGCCGTTACACCGTGGTCGTACAGCACCCCGTGTGCCTCGCAAAGGAACGGCCGACCACACACACGACTATCCCGTGTGTAAGGATGGAGGGGGGTAAACACCGTGACATTGTACGGCCATTCCCTTCCCCAACGTATCGACGGGGTACGATGGTGTCTCCACGTGTGCAACGTCGGGCAGCTGTACCGCCGTACATACCTTGCCGATGCCGTACCGCTCCCGGGCGTACAGCGCTGTCAGAGCCACCGTGTTGAACACACCGAAGCCCATGGGTCTCCGGGGGAGCACGTGATGGCCCGGCGGCCGTACAAGTGCGAACGCGGCGTCGTACGGGCCGACTCGCGCCCCCGCCTCCGCCGCAGCTGCCGCTGCTCCCGGCCCCTGCCTGCCGCCTTCTGACCCCGAGCAGCTCGACGAGGCCGGCCAGGCCGTTTCGCCGTCAGTGCCCCCTCCACTGCCGCCACTACTCCAGATGCCGCCGCTGCCCAGCAGCCCATCCATGGCCTCAAATGCGGCACCAACGCTCTGGGGGCCGATGGGTCGGTGGGTCGGTGGGTCGGTGAATCAAGGTGAGGGGGTCCAGGTCAGGGAGCTGCACGACGATGGGGAGGGACGAGGGAGGGGGGGTTACGACTGCACCGCCATTGAGGGCCGCAGTTAAAACGCAAGGCCCCCGGGCCGCCACCCCTGGACGAAATAGTGGCGGATGGGAGCTGGCCACGTGGCAGGGAGGTCGTTTGTCGTACTGGGACGCAGCTCTCCGTCGGTTGCTTTCCACGGACCTCCAGGCAAACAGCGAAAATTAAAACCCAGCACAACCCCAGGAGGCCGGGGAGGCAGTCGGGTCCGCCGCAACCCATGTGTGGAGGCAGTGGTGAGGGAAGTCCCCTCTCCCGCGCCGTACAGCCAACACCCCCAAGGGCTCAACCCAAGCGTCCACCCGGGGACCCACCCTGCAGCAATCGTCGTACGACCCTGGCGCGAGGTACGTCGAGTCATCCACCAGAGTGGGCTCCTGGGGGCAGTGTACGGCAATTCATTAGGAATGCGGGATGGCAACTGCCATTTGCCAGCCAGCGCAAAGAAACATCAGAAGCAGCGCAAAGAAACATCGGAAGCAACTCATGGACACACACCCAACACACCAACGCGGCTGAACTTCCCCTTAAAGACACAAGCTCCGTCTGGGACGCCGTGAGGGGGGATGCGCTGCCACGCCGCACCCCGCCACCCGCACCCCGCTCTGGTGCCCTCACCGGCAGTTTGGCGCAGGCCGCCCGGATGGCCTCCACGTAGGCGAGGGGATGCAGCAGGGTCAGCTCCCCCGGGCTGGCAGGGCGGTGGGCCCCGACCAGGTGCACGGGGGGAGGGGTGGTGGCGCGGGTGGGCGAGGGAGAGGGGGATGCGGCTGCTGCACCAGCGCCATGGCCCTCGTCGGTCCAGGGGTGGGCCCTCAGGCGCCGCAGAATCGCCTCCACGCGCTCGGGGCTTTCCGGGTGGCCCGGCTGAAGAGGTTGGAGGGAGAGAGCACGGGCACTGCTTTGGAAGAGTACGATGAAGGGCAAGATCCGGGATGTATTACAAAGCAAAAACGGTCTGTGCAGAAATGTCAGAGCCCAAAGTAAAATATTTTGTTAGAAGATTTGTTCATTTCCTGTCGGAGCAGTGATTGTTGTGCGATGGATGTTTTCGGTGACTGAAGGATTTCAGTATTGAAGGAATTAATTTATCTTGCCTTTGCATGCGAAGGCGCGGCGTAGTACGTGCAGAGAATCGACCCGGCTAGCTCGTCGCGCTCCGCTGCGAAGGCCCGCTGGCGGGTGGTGCAGTGGGGCGGTGCGGGCCGCCGGGTGCGTGACGCAATCGTCGTTACGTTGGGCGCCGGAGGACGTCCTCCACAGAGCTGCGGCATCCTGATCCCCCCTGCCTGAGTCCTATCTGGATAAGCAACAAAGCAATTATTGTGACCCCGTCCGCATGTAAAACGTGTTATACGACAATTACGTGCATACACGACGGGGATGTGCGACAGAATTGTGCAGGGGGATTGCACGACGGGGCAGGAATGGCCGAGAGGGGTCTTGGTGGACCGCATCACTCCAGGGATGCACAGTATACTGGAGGCTGAGAACGTGCAGAAAGGGCCGCTGCATGCGGGAGCAGGACCTGTGGTGTGTACTTGAGTCGCCGATGTGCTTGCAGCACATGCAAGTTAGTTAGGAGCCGTACCAAGGTGGACCCCTAGTCCCGACCGGGTGTGCAAGCCCTGCTCCCCCCTGCCTCCGACCCCTGCCCTCCCCACCCTTGTCCTTTCTGTGAGCAGCTGTCACCCATCACAGTCACCACACAGGCGACTGCAGGCCTTGAGCAGCTCGCTGAGCTGCGTATCAGACTGCCATCGTTCCTGATTGATGTCGAACGGTATATTGTCCAGAGCCGCTGCATGAGCTCTCCCTCGGCTGTCTGCATCAGGCATCGCATCCACTGCTTCACCCCGTCTTCACGGCCTCGACGGGCCCCGTGTACGACACTCGCGCTGTACGTACTGCTGCGCCACTATTGTTGTACGAGGCCATGGAGCGCATCAGGGAGGTCCGTGGAGTAGGAGGAGGAGGGGGAGGAGGAGGAGAACGCACGGCATGTTTGAACTAGTACAAACGCGCGCAGTCTGCTGCCGTGGTGGAGGGAGACACGTGGTACGTGCGAGTCGGAGACCGGCGCAGCCGGACTACCAGACTACCAGACTACCAGACATGCCGATGACCTGAGGACCCGGACACCCCCCCCCCCCCCCACACACACACACAGATACGGACAGGCACCTTCGGTAGCCAGCTTGTACGTCGGGCATGCGCGCATTGCCTTCTCCGCTCGCTCGCCTGCTGCATTCCTCCCACCCTCATCAGCACACCGCCATACCCCAGTCCCCACTCGCACTCCCCCACTTCGGCGGCTATGTAAAATTATGCCCGAGCGGCTTTACAAGATCATGCCCCAGTACATCGTGATCCCCCACGGCCCCCCGCCGCCGCCATCTGCCCAGCGCCGCTGACCCACATGACCATCACGTGCACACACCTTCGGGTCGTACGGCCCCACAGCCAGGTTTGGGATCCTGGATGCTGACGGCACGCCGTTTATAGAGACTTGTAGAGAGAGCCACCGGTTCCTGTCCCCCCTTTAAACAAAAACACATGAAGTGCGTTGAACTTCGACAGCCTGCCGACATATCCTGACCTGCGCGGCTCATCATTCACCCGCAGCCATACTATGTATCTCGCTAGTTGTTTTATGGGTAGGGCCAGGGGCAGTCTTGTGGCTACGGGTATAGCCCGGGCTTAGCTATGCCCCTTGCATGTCACGCCCTCCTGCTCTACCTGCCTACCTACGAAGACACACAGCAGTGGGGGAAGCCCGCTGCGCACCGAGTGCCCCACCCTGGCAGTACCGGCGCCCGCGACCCATGGGTCCGCCCAAGCATGACGGCAACACCTCCCCTCCCTTTCCCATAGCGCCCCGACCCCGCCAGACGAGTCATCTACAGCACCCACTTCCCTCCTTTCCCCTCATTCGCGCTCGCTTGCTCGCTTGCTTGCTTGCCTGCTTGCCTGCTTGCCTGCTTGCTTGCTTGCCTGCTTGCTTGCTTGCCTACTCAGCGGCATCCGCCTCAGCCCCCACCCCCCAAGCCACGACGTGGATTGCGGCTGGACAGATCCACGGTAGCTCCGTACAGATCTGAGACGTTTTCCGTACAGATCCACGACCGGGCCGCGACAACGCACATGTCGTCCATGTCTTCCCAGCTCAATGGGTCATGGTGCCCAGGCTGGTCAGATCGTCCAGATCCCTCCAGATGTCGTCATCAGGATCCACCTCCGGCTCGGGATCCGGATCCGGAGCTGGGGCGGCGGTCCCAGTAGCAGCAGTAGCAACAGTAGCAGCAGCAGCCGCGGCCGGCGGCGGCATCGCTCTGGCCGCGGTCCCTGCCGCTGCCGCCGACACCGCTGGGTGCGATGAGGGTGTCGCCGCATCAGATAGGTGGGCAGCCGCCGCCGCCACCTGCGGCAGGACTGCAGCGGGCGCCGCCGCCGCCGCCGCCGACGCCGACGCCGCCCTCTCCAGCTCAAGCGCCGGCGCCGCACCGGTCCCCGCCGGGAGTGCGTCGGCGGCTCCGGGCGGCCGCGGGGTGGCGTCGCCGGCTTCGAATTCCTCAGCGGTGGCGGCGGCGGCGGCGGCGGCGGCGCCGTCAGGCGCGAACGGCTGCGGGGCGCGAGGGGCGCCGCTGCAGGGCGTCACGCAGTTCGCCGCCGCCGCCGCCGCCGCGGCCTCATCCAGGTCCGCGCGGCCGGTGACGACGGCGGTGGCGATTGACAGACGGCCGAGGATGCCCCCGCCGGCGCCGGCGCCGCCACCTCTACCGAGCATGTCATCCTCTGCGGCTGTGGCGGCAGTTGCCGCCCCGGTGGTTGCAGCAGATTCACCGCATCCTACTGCTGCTGCGGCGGCAGCGGCTGGCCCGGCGGCGGCGGCGGCGGCAGAGTGACCCTTCGCGGCGCCGCTGGCCTCACTTCGGGAGGTGGAGACGGAGGTGGCGGGGACTACCCGGGCCCTCCGAACCGACATCTGGCCCTCAGCCGCGCTGTCAGCCACTTTCGCTGTGGCGGCCTCCACCTCCGCCTCCACCTCCTCGGCCTCCATCGCCCCTGCCTCGCCGCTGGCTGGGAGCTGCACTGGCGAGGCGCCGCCCTCAGCGAACACCGGCTCCGCCGCCGCTGCCGCCGCCACCGCCACCGCCGCCGCCAGTTGCCTGCCTCCCGCGCTGCCCTCCTCCGCTGCCGCCGCTGCCGCTGCTGCGACGGCCGCGACCCCCTCGTCCTCCTGGCCGCCCGCCTCCGGGCCATCAGCAGGCCGGGACGATGACTCGTCGGGGACCGCGAGGGTTGCTTGGCGGTGGTGGTGGTGGTCGGAATGGTGGTGGTGGGCGCTGTGTTGGGGGTGGGGATGATGGCGGCGGTGCTGCAAGTGGCCCGGCTCCTTATCCGGTTGTTGTTGTTGTTGCGGCTGCAGGCGCTGCAGCTGTGGCGGAGGCGGCGGTGGCGGAGGCGGAAGCTGCGCTTTGATGACTTCGGGGAGTGGCAGCGGCTTTGCCGGCGGAGCACCGTCGGCGCCGTCAGCGACGGGTTCAGACTGCAGGCCACCTCCGCCGCCGGCGGTGGCGGCGGCGGTGGCGGCGGCGGTTCCTCGCCAGAGAATCGACTCGTCGATTTGCACATCGTCGTCCGCCGCCGCCGCTGCCGCCGCCGCGACCGCCGCAGCGGCGGCGACAGCTGCCGATAGCTGCTGCTGCTGCCAGTTCGGATGCTGAGGCCCAAACGGCGGTGCCGGCGGAAGTAGTGGCTGTTGCAACGGTGGCGGCGGCGGTGGCAGCGGCAGTTGTTGTTTTGAGCCGGAGTCCGACTCACCGCGACCACGGCGGTGCGGCGCGCCGCCGCCGTTGCCATCGGCGCCGTACAGATGCCAATCCGCCTCCGCTGCCGCCGGCTCCGGCGGCCTCTGGGAGGAGCGCCCGCCGGGGCCGTGGCTCGGGTGCGCGTGTTGAGACGGGGGCGGCGGCGGCGGCGGGACCCGCTTCTGCGATGGCGGGTGTCGTCGAGCCGCGGCGGAAAAGTCGAGGTCGTCGTCCACCTGGGGCAGCTGCGGGGATGTGTGCCGCTGCGGCCCCTGCCGCCGCCGCTGCTGCTGCTGCTCCGATTGGTGCGGGCGCCCGTGGAGGGGCTGGGGGTGTGCATGGTGGGGAGCGCCGTCGACAACAGCGGCCGCAGCAGCAGATGGCGGACGATGGCGAGCCCGTTGCGCGTGGGGTACTTGCTGGTTCTGGCGCTGAAGATCCGCCGTACTTCGTACGGCAGATCCCGGTGCGGTCACCGGCGGCGGGGCCCCAGCAGACTTGGACGAGCTGGATCCCGAGTCGGAGTCGGAGCTGGATCCCGAGTCGTCGGAGCTGCTGTTCTCGGATCCGGAGTCAGATCCGGAGCTGGAACTCGAATCCGAGTCGGATCCGGAACCGGATCGGGACTCGGATTGGGACTCGTCGGCGCCTCTGGCGGCGCCGCCGGCTGCCCTGCCGGCGACTTGGACGAGCGCAGTGCCTGCGGCGGCAGCACCCACCGCGCGGCGGTGAGCCACGCCACCCCCCGACCGCCCCGCCGCCACCCCCGCCGCGGCTAAGTTTCCAGCACCAGCACCAGGACCACCGCCGCCGCCGCCGGCGCCGGCAGCAGCCCCACCCAGTTCGCCGTTGTCGCGACCGGCCTCCCCGTCACGTGCCTGCATCCGGCCGGCCGCGCCCCCGCCCAGGGCCATGCGCTCCCGTACCTCCTCCCGACCCATGGGTCCGTGCCCACCGCCGCCGCCGCCAGCACCCCCGCGGAACGCGTGGCGGCCCAGCTCCCGCTCCCCCTCTCCCTCCCGGGAATGACTGCGCCCCCGCGCCTCCCCGCCCGCTGCCCCCTCCCAAGCCACATGGCGATCCCGCCGCTCGCCCGCTGCGCCGACGGCGGCGGCGCCGCCACCCGCGACGCCGTCGCCGGGCCCTCCTCCGCCGGCCTCTCGGCCCTCCCTGGTCCGATCACGTTCCCGCTCGCGGCCGAGCTCACGCTCACGACCGTCCCGTGGGTCGTCACGATGGCGCCCGCCGACGCCGCCGACGCCGCCGCCTGCGGCGGCGGCGGCGCCGCCGACGCCCCGCTCTCGGTCAGCTCTGTCACCCGCCCGCTCGCGGCCGTCACGCCGCACCGCGCCGCGCGCCTGCCAGCTACGTTCCCGCGCCTCCCTCTCCCGCTCCCGTTCCCGCTCTCGCACTTCCCGCTCCCTGTCCCGCTCGCGATCCCGGTCCCTAGGATCCATCTCCCGCGCCCTCTCCCGCTCTCTGTCGCGCGGGAGTCGCTCACGATCCCCTCCTCCTCCTCCTCCGCCGCCGCCGCCTGCGGCGGGTCGGTCCCTTTCCCTTTCCCGCTCTCTATCCCTGGGCGGATCCCGCTCCCGCTCCCGATCTCGATCCAGATCTCGATGCCGATCTCGATCCAGATCTCGATGCCGATCTCGGAGGGAGTCCAAGGGACGATCCGGGTGGTAGCTACCACCGCCGGTGCCGGCAGTGGTGGCAGCGGCTCCGCCGCTCCTCTCCCTGGAGCGATCTCCATCGCGCGGGTGTACGAGCAGCGAAAGCGACTGAGATTGCGGCGGCGGCGGCAGCCCCTGAGAGCCCGGCGCTTGCCTGTCGTGACGGCCCGCGGACGCGTCGCCGGCGGAGGCCGCGCTGCTAGGTGTTGGGACAGCGGCGGCGGCGCCGCCGCCGCCGGCGCTGCCGCCGTGCGCGCCGGCGCTGCCGTACCCCCGGCCGCTGTCGGCTCCCCGCTCGCGCTCCCGGGTGTACAGCACCCCACCCCGCGAGTCCCTGCATGCGTGCGAGCAGGCAGCCACGAATAGTAAAGTACGGCATGGTACACACGTGTACGGCACAGTACACGGCACGAGGGCCCACCTGCCAGCCCCAGTCCCACACCGTGCGAGGCCCCCACCCACCTGTCCTCCGACGGCTGGCCCCCGGAACGTGCCGCCACCGTCGCCGCCGCCGTTGACGGGGCAGTGGCGGAGCCCCCGCCGCTGCCGCCGCCACTGACACCCGCCGCCGCCCTGGCGGCCCTCCACGCGCCGTCCTTATCGGCGGCGGCGGCGCCGCCGCCGCCGCCCGTGATCGACGTCAGGTTCCCCGCCGCTGCCCCTGGAGCTGTCCCCAGGGCGATGAGGGACGTACGCCGCCGGCCCTCATCCTCCGCGTCGACGTCGAGCGCGTGAGCTGCCTGCGAGTGCGAGTGCGGCTGCGGCTGTGTGGGCTGCTGCTGCTGCGGCGGCTGTGGTGGCTGCGGGCCGCCTCCATGCAAGCTGGAGCAGCACTGAGCGTCCAGAAGCATGGAAGGGGCCGTCGGGTGGGGGTGGGGGATGGCGGCGCCGTTCCCGGCGTTGTCCGAGGTCGAGGTCGAGGAGGGGCCCGCTGCCGCCGCAGCCGCAGCCGCGGCTGCGGCTGCGGCCGCCGCGATGGCGGAAGTCAAGCCGGGTGGCCGCGCGGCCGTCACTGACCCGGGGGCCGATGGCAGCGGAGGCGGCGTGGACGCCTCCCGCGACCGCTCGCGGCCGTCGGGCGGCGCATCGCCCGCCGCCATCGGTGACCCACGGGTCTCTCCACCGCTCAGGCCCGGGCCGTACGAGGTAGTGGGACGGCCGTCCGCCGAGCGGCTGGGCAGGACGGCCGTGACGCCGTCCACGTCCGCGCCGGCAGCCCCATGGGACGCCCCGACGGCGCCCGCGGAGGCGGTGGCAGCCGGCCCCGCCGCCGCCGCCCCGGCGGCGGCTGTCGCTGCCGCGACGCTGCCCTCCACCGCCACCGCGGCCGCCGCCGCCTCCTTCTGCTGCTTCTCCCGCTGCCGCCGCGCGTCCTCGTCCTGAGGGCAGGCCACGTCAGAGGCCACGTCAGAGGCCACGTCAGAGGCACGTCAGAGGCACGTCAGAGGGGTGGTTCGGTCAGTCCGCGAAGGCCAATGCAGGACCAGCAGGCAGTGTGCGGGCAGGTTTTGACGGGGCCCCCGCTGGGGAGGGGAGGGGAGGGGAGGGCGCAGGGCGGCCCCGCTCATTCGGACGGCGCGCCTTGCCGCCGGGTTGGGTTGCAGCGGCTCCGGAACCGCACCTCCAGTGGGTGCTCCCTTTCTCTCCCGTCTTGTAGGGGGTCGAGCCCCGACCCGGGCCACCCGCCCGGGCCACTTCCCTTGAGCTACTCTCCGTCCAGACCGCCGTCCGAGGTCCCCCCCAGCCGCGAAACACATGGCTGCCTTTGTGCCCTAGTTCGGTATACAGTTACACAGCTACTGGTGACTGGTTTGGGTCGGGCGGCTTCGCTAAACAATTCTCCCCGCGGGCGCATCCCAGATCCCACTCTGCCCCGGCGGCGCTGATGCGAGACCGCCCGGAGGACTCCCTGCGGGGCCCGGGAACCCCTCCCGGATCCCCCTCCCCAACCGCGCAACCCCTTCCTCCCCAGATTCGCGAACCCCCCTGTTCCCCCACCCTCCCTAGACCCCCCATCCGTCCCTCTCATGTCCGTCAAAACAGCGAAAACCGCACCCCTCCCTTCCTTCCCGCCCCACCCCACCACTCCCCACTCCCCCACATATGCCCACCAAGCTCCTACCCCCGCCCCCTCCCCTCCCCTGCCCGCCCCCGCCTTCGCCCCACCTCCAGGGCCCGGTACAGCCGCTCACACACGCTGAGCCGCAGGTCCGTCACCAACAGCCGCCGGGCCGAGTCCATCATGGTGACACCCGCCCGCAGGGTCTCGCGCTCGGGGAGGCCGCCGGGGAAGCGAGCCACCTTCTCGAACTTGAGCTGCGGGGTGATGGGGGTGGAGGGGGGTTGGGGGTGTGAGGGGATGGGGTGTTGGGTGTGTGTGGGGGGGGGCGGGGGTATAGGAAATCGGTAGACATATTTCTACTGCGCTGCTGCCAGAGTGGTGGTGGTGGGGGGTTAGAGTGTGAGGGTGTGGTGTTGGGGTGGGGGTTGTGGGGTTTAGGAAATTGGCAGACACCCGGTATCTAAACTGGGGTTGTGGGGATGGGGGCTGTGTGCCCCACCCCGACAGCACCCCAGCCGAATCCGCCCTCCCGGGATACACCCCGGGCCCTTCCGACCGCCCCCCCCCCTGGGTGCGTCTGGGCTGTTTCTTTTTAACTCCCACCCACCCACCCCGCTTCCTCGCTCTCCCTCCCCCACCCCTCCCCGTCCCGATTTCATCCTGGGCTTGCTTTGCGGTTTGCGCTGACCACACCCCCAACGCCAACATCAGGGCCTTGCTCCCTAACGTGGACAACGTGCACAGACCGTGGAAACACATGGCTGTCCAAATAAGGTATTTACACATGAAGATCCGTGTATGCACTTTGCATTGCACACGGCTCAAGTTTACCGAATCTATTTCATGGAACTCGCGCCATGTGCTATGTAAATTTGTGTCGCCAGGGAAATCGCAAAACCCGCATAAATCCCCACACGCCAATCAAGACAGCGAAACCGCAAACCCCGCTTAAACCCTCTCACGCGAATCAAGACAGCGAAACCGCAAAACCCGCTTAAACCTTTTCTCCCTCTCCGCCCCCCTCCCCCACATCTAACCCCCTCACCCTCACCGCGAATTTGAACCTCCAGTCGGACGACCTGAACATCTCCAGCCCCTGACCCGCCGCCCGGCAGTACGGCCCGTGCAGCAGTCGCCGGTCGAAGTTCCAAAAGAAGACCAACGTGGTGGCGCTGATGCTCTGTCAGGAGGGGGGCCGAGGGGGGGGGAGCGTAGGGGGAGAGGGTATATAGGAAGGGGGGAGAGGGAGGAAGAGGAAATTGGAGCAGGGGGGAGAGAAAGGGGGAGAAGGGGGGAGAGGAGGAGCAGGGGTAGGGTACGTGACATTGGTGGACATAGTGGGGGCAGGAGGGAAGCGGGTGCCCGGGTCAGCGCTCACCCGCGCCAGAGAGGGCCATATCGGTGCGCGTCGCGGGTCGAGTGTGGCCCCCAACTACCAACCTCCAACGCCCAACGCCCAACTGTCTCACCTGCATGGTGTCCCGGTCGTTGGACCCGAAGCGCCCACCGCGCATGACCTGGCACCGGACCGGGTGGGGTGGGGTGGGGTGTGGGTGGGGTGATTTGGGTAGGGCAGGGTGGGGTAAAGGGCAAAGATGAAGTGCGCTGGTCGGGTAGGGTGGGATTTCGAGGTGGGTAGACACAACAGGTGGGGGATAAGGATTGGGGAACCGATGCGTGGCACAGGAGTCAATACGCGACCAGGTGGGGGAGGGCCATCGAGGACAGCCCTGGGCCACTACGGCCGACTTAGCAAATCAACACTTCTGCAAGTCAGCCCGCCCGCCCGCCCGCCCGCCCACCTCGTGCATGGTGTCATTCGAGTAGTTGAAGAGGACCCCGCTCTTGTAGAGGCGGGAGATGTCCCGGAGGGTGGGGTTGATGGCGGGGGCGCGGATCGCCGCGGGGGCTGCAGGGAGGGGGCGAGAGGGGAGCGGGGGGGGTGTAGGAAATGGGTCGACTTTTCAAACTGCAAAATGGGGTACACCGAGTATGTCGGTCGGAGGGGGGGCATAGGAAGAAAATGGTAGACATATTCAAACTTAGGTCCGGGGGTGGCGGGGGCAGGCGGAGGGCGACAGCAACACGGGCTACATGCCAGAGTGATGGGGTGGTTACCGCGTACTTGGAGGGCGACGGAGGTGAGGGAGGCGGCAGAGGGAGGTGCGGCTGTTAGACAATCCACCCCCGCCGTTTACCGTTCGGTCGGGTCCTGCCTGGGGTTAGTTTGTGTGTACTTCCAAACCCTAGAGTCCAGCTCCCCGACGACGAGGCCGCAGCCAGATGCGCAAAACACCCCCAAACCCCACATTAATCTCAACCTTCCCCCGGTTCGTTTGGGCCGTCCTGACGTCCCCTCGGCCGAGCACATCCCCGTCCCCGTCGCCTTCCCCGTCCCCGTCCCCGACCCCGTCCCCGTCCCCGTCCCCGTCCCCGTCCCCGTCCCCGTCCCCGTCCCCGTCCCCGTCCCCGTCCCCGTCCCCGTCCCCGTCCCCGTCCCCGTCCCCGTCCCCGTCCCCGTCGCCTTCCCCGTCCCCGTCCCCGACCCCGTCCCCGTCCCCGTCCCCGTCCCCGACCCCGTCCCCGTCCCCGTCCCCGTCCCCGTCCCCGTCCCCGTCCCCGTCCCCGTCCCCGTCCCCGTCCCCGTCCCCGTCCCCGTCCCCGTCCCCGTCCCCGTCCCCGTCCCCGTCCCCGTCCCCGTCCCCGTCCCCGTCCCCGTCGCCTTCCCCGTCCCCGTCGCCTTCCCCGTCCCCGACACAGACCCCAAGGGGGACTCCAGCTGTCCCGACCCCACCGTCAATCGCTGCGGGCGCCGCCGCCGGCCGCCCCGCTTGCGCGTCGAGCCGCCTCTCCCTGGAGCGGACGACGTCCCGGTCCAGCACCGGGGGCCGCTCCCTGGAGCGCTCCCGCTCCCGCTCCCCGCCCCGACCGGCGCTGCCCGGGGCTCCCCGCTCGTACAGCGGCCGCCGCGGTTCCCTGGAGCGCGATCTGTCCCTCTCCCGCTCCCGATCCCGATCTCTCTCGCGGTCGCGCTCCCCGCCGACGGCTGCTGCGGCGGCGGCGCTGGCCCCCCGCTCCCTGGAGCGCTCCCTCTCCCGCCCGTCCCGGTCGGCGCGGTGGGAGTAACCGGCACTGCGCTCCAGTGGACGGTCCCGCGGGTCGCGGCGGCTGTCACCGTCCCGTGGGTCGCGGAAATCACGGTCTGAGCCGTCGTCGGGCGCGGCGCGGCGGCCGCCGCCGGGGGCGACGGCGCGCGGCTCCTCCTCCGCCGAGCCCCCCTCCCTGGCCCCCTCCCTGGCCCCCTCCCTGGCCCGCTCCCGCCCCTCCCGGCGCTCCCCCCGGTCCAGCTCGTGGCAGTCCGACCTGCGGTAGCTGCTCACCCCGGGGGTGTGTGGGGGTGGACCCAGGGCAGGTGGGTGTTAGTAGGTTGGTGGTTAGTCGGTTGATCGGTAGGTCGCTCAGTAGTTTGGTAGGTAGGTGCTAGGTAGGTGAAATATAATATATATGACAAATAAATAACACTAGAGAGAGAACGAGAGAAAGAGAGAAAGAGAGAGAGAGGTCCGGATCCGGATCCTGCACCCGGCCGACACCCACCTGAGTGTGTCCCGTTCCGCGGAGGCCGCGCGCTCCCAGCAGGGCGGCCCCGCGCTGCCGGCAGCTGAGGCGGTGGCGCCCCCGCCCCCTCCTGGGCCCCCTGCATAGCCCGTCGCCGCCGCAGCTCCCGCCCCCGCTGCAGGTCCCCCAGCCCCGGTTCCTGGAGAGGGCGCGGAGGGAGGGAATGCGGGACATAGAGGATAGGGGGGGCAGCCGCACCCGGTTCGTTGCAGCGGGCGTTACGGGAGGCCTTGTGGGTCAGAGCCAGGCCAGGTCGTCCGAGGGGCCCACGCCGCGTGTGTGCAAGGGTTTGTGTGCTTTCCTTTTTACCCCGCGCTGTCCCCGCTGACCCCTGCCCCCCCGGGCGCGAGGGAAGAGATGACACGGGTAGCGTTGGCAGCAGCACCCGCACCCCCACACACCAGCAACCCCCAACCCGCATACGCCGCAACCCCGACCCAGGTGCATCAAAACACATCTTGACTGTCTTGGTACGACAGTGTCGTACCGGTTGCGTTTGCGCCAGCAGTGGATGACTCACCTGCCGCCAACGAGCCCGGGAGGTGGCTGCTGCTGGACGGCTGGCCCAGCGTCCTGGGGGCGCGACGCGGCGCCGCCGGCGGCGGAGCTGAGGGGCCCGCCGGGTCGGCGGCCGCCGCGGCGGGCGGCAGCCCAGGCCGCGGCGGCCGGCCACCCGCCGCCGCCGCCGCCGCGAGGGCGGCCGCCGAAGAGTGGCGAAGTGAGAAGCTCCGCTCCCCGAAGACAGCGCCGCTGCTGCCGTCGGCGGCGCTGCTCGTCCCACATTCGTCGCCGCTGGCGCTGCCGCCGCCGCCAGCGCCCTCTGAATTGCCGTCCTCGGCGGCACCGATGGCGCCGCCGCTGGAGGACGACCGTCCGCCGCGACGCAGGCCGGAGATGGCGTACGGCGCGCGACGGTGACTGCCGCGCCCCGTGACGGCGCCGTCGTCGGCCGACGTCGTCGGCGGCGGATGCGGCGGCGGCGGGTCCAGCAGGGAGGCGCTGCCCGACCTCGCCATCCGCGGGGCACGGCCGCCCTCCCCTTCAGACATCTTGCCGTACACAAACAACGGTGTACGGCGCTGTAGAGATGTCCTGGCGGCCGCGCCTCCGCCGGCCTGGTTGCCGCCTCCGCCAGCGGCGGCCCCAGCGCCGGACGCGGCGGCGGCGGCTACGTGCGCGCCCTCATCCGATATCAGCGACGGCGGCGTCGCCTCAGGTAGCGGCGGCGGCGCCTCCGCGCCCTCGTCGCCGTTATCAGCCGGCGGCGGCGGCGGTGGCGGCGGCGGCGGCGGTGCACAACAGAACCGCTCCATGCCCCAGCCCCCCAGCTTCCCGCGCAACGCCGCGGCGGCACGCTCCCGCGCCGTCAGGCCCGCAGTCGCCGCGGGCTGGCTGTCCTCGCCTGACGGCCGCGACGATGCTACCGCCGCCGCCGCCGCCGCTGCTGCCGCCGCCGAGCGGCCCTTCCCCAGCTCCCAGAACGCCGCCTGGCTGTCCACCCAGAGGCTTCCCCGCAGCCGGCGGAACGGCAGCAGCGTCGGCAGTAGCAGCCCGCGGCGCAGCTCGCACAGGAACCGCCCGTAGGCGGTGCCGTCGAGTCCCAGCGGGTTGCGGTACGGCACCGGCGCCGCCGCGGCCCCGCCGTCGAGCTCCTCGTCCATGGAGCCGCCCGCCGGCTGCGTAATCCCGGCGGCCGCCGCCGCTGCCGCCGCCGCCGCCACGGCGTCCAGGTTCTGAGCACTGTTCGGCCGGCTCAGCGCGCCGGTGCCCCTGCTGGCGGCGCCGTCAGTGCCCTCAGCGGCCATGGGAGGTACGGTTCCGGAGCGTCGATGGCTGGCGGCGGCGGCGGCGGCGGCGGCGCCGCCGCCGTCGGTCTCCATGGCAGCGTTGTCCCCGTCGGCGGTCGCGGCGGCGGCGGCGGCGGCAGCCGCCGCCGCTGCGGAGCTGCCGCCGGCGGGCGCTGCCGCCAGCGTGGCGCGCGGGGGCAGCTGTGCCGACGGCGCCGCGCGCAGCTTGGCGCTCACCACCGTCGGCGGCCGGCCCAGGTTCATCCGCGGCGCCAGAGCCTGAGGCAGCTGCGGCAACAGACCGCTGCTGCCGGCGGGCGGTGCGCCGCCGCCGGACGTCCCCGGCGGCCCCGGCGGCTGCGACGACATCAGTGACTGCCCCGGTGCGTTCGCAGTCGCAGCTGCTCGCCCCGGGTCCGCGTCGCCGCCGTCGGCTGGGCTGACGGGGCTTCCCCCCGCCGCCGCCGAGGCGTCCCTCCCCGTCGCCGCCGCCGCCGCCGCCGCCGCCCCGATCACGGCTGTCACAGGCCGCCCGCTCAGAGCCTGGCCCTTGGCCGGCAGGGAGGCGGTCGTGGCGGGCCTTCGAGCCCCGAGCACCGCCACAGCCGGTCCGGGCACCGCCGCCGCCGCCGTAGACGCGGATGCCGGGGGCTGCTCCGGGCTGACGGAACCAGCCCCCGGGGTCGCCGCGGCGGGCCCTTCGGGGGCCCCCTCGCTCGGCCCCTGCCCAGCCGCACGGCCGCCTGTGGCCACCGCCGAGCCCGCCGCATCCCGGGGTTCGGCCTTCAGGCCCGCGGCCGCAGCGCCGGGCGGCAGGGGCGGTTTCGCCGCTCCGAGGCGCCCCGCGACGGCGGACCCGGAGCCCTCCGCCTTCACCCGGCCCTTTACCCCCGCCGCGGCAGCTGCGGCCGCCCCGGCCGCGTTCCCCGGCCCAGCGGATGCCGGGTTCCGTGCGACCCGTGGGACCCCTCCCACCCCGCCATTGGCCGCGCCGCCACCCCCGCCGCCGCCGCCCGACGCGGGTTCTTTCTTATCGCCCGCGGCACCAGCGCCCGCGCCAGATGCGGGTGCCGCCGCCGCCGCCGCCTCCTTACGAGCCGCTGTCGCGGATATCGGCGCCGCCGCCGCATCTCCGGCTGCCGCGGTGCGAAGCGGGCCGGTCTTCCCCGACGTGGGCGGCAGTCGCTGCGGCGAGGTCTGCGGTTGCGCGTCGTCCCCGTCGGCGGGCGCCGCCGCGGCGGCGGCCCCGCCGCCGCTAGACCGACGAGCGGCAGCGGCGGTCGCGGCCGCGCCCTTTTCCCCGTCGACCGCCACAGCGGAAGACCGCCTTCGGGGCCGGCCCGGTCCGCGAGGCACCTCCCCCGCCGGCGTGGCTGCCGTCGCGGCGGCGGACTTGGCGGCCGCGCCGGCGTCGCCGCCGTCGCTGCGCTTCTGACGCTTGCGGGCCCGCGGCGCCGCGCCGGGCCCCTCGCCCTCCGCGCCCCCGGCCGACTGCCGCTGCCCCCGACCCCGGGCCGCAGTCCGTGGGGCTGCTGCGGCGCTGCCCGCCTCCCCGGGTGGCACCGCCGCCCCGTCCGCCGCCCCGGTGCCCCCCACCTCCATCACCACGTCGCTGTCGGATCCCGAATCCGGCTCACTGTTTCCCGGACCCGACTCCGAATCCTCCGCCTCCAAGATGGCGGGTTTCTTGGCCGCGGCTGCGCGCCGCGGCCGGCTGGCGGCGATGCTGGTGCCCGCCCCGCCGCCGGCGGCGCCGTCGCCGGCCTGCCCCGCCGCCGCCGCCGCCGCGTCGCCGGGGGTCACGCCCAGCGCCGCCAGTTCCCGCCGCCGGGTCCCGGGGCCCTCCGGGGAGGGATCCCTGGAGGGGTTGAGGGGAGGGGGAAGATAGCGGCAACGATCAACTTCGCTGAGCAAAGGGGGATATAGGACATTGGTAGACATATTCAAACTGCGCTTCTGCCAAAGCTGGGGCAAAGGGGTAGGGTCCAGACACAGGGTCGGGGGTGTGGGTGAGCCGCTGCGGGTAAGGGGGTGGGCCCTTCCCCTCACTCCACCCGTTGCCCGCCGCAGCACCTCGGCCCGCAATTTGGGAAGGGGGTACAGGAAGTTGGTAGAATATATTGGGAAGGCGCGGGAAAAAGGGCCAGGCGGGTTTCAGTTCACGTTTCAGTTACCATCCAGTCCCCGACAGCCCAACTCCGGGCGACCCCCGAGTCTCTCACCGAGAGGCCGCCGCACTGCCGCCGAAGCCGCCGCCGCCGCCGCCGCTCTTCCACTCCGGGTCGCCGGCACTGCCGCCGCCGCCGCCCCCGCCGGCCTCCCGCTCCCGCTCCCGTTCCCGCGCGCGCGCTGCCGCCGCCGCCGCCCCGCGCCCGCCCCGCGTGTAGCGCCGTCGGCCCCGCTTGGCCACCGGGGCCGCCGGCGGGGTGCCGCCGGGGTTCACGTCGGGCGGCGGCTCGCCCTCCCCCTCCCCAGCCGCGCCCTCACCCGCACCCACACCCGGGCCTGCCCCCAGCCCCGGCTCCGGAAGCGTAGCAGGTGAGCCTGTCGCCGCATCTGCGTCTGCCGACGGCTGCGAAGGCGGCCCCGCGGAGGGGTCGCCCACCGCTCCTCCCGGTCCCGGACCGACAAGAGCGGCGGCACTCACCTCACCGGTGGTACCGGGAGAAGCGACCCCTAGGGCGCCGCCCGCCGCCGCCACTGCCGCAGCCGCCGCAGCGGCGGCGGCAGAAGTACGGGCGCTTCGGCGGCGGCCCGCCGGCGGGTTCGCAGGCGCCTCCTCGGCCCCCGCACCCGCACCCGCCGCCGCCGCCGCCGCGGGTGAGGTCCCCGGTGTGCCGTGTGCTGCTGAGGCGGCGGCCTGAGGCCCCTTGGATGCCAGGCGGGCGGAGGTCCGCCCACTCGCCCCTGAGCCGCGGCCGGAGGCGGCCGCCCCATTGGCCGCCCCGCCCCGGCCCCGCCCGCGGCCCCGTCCTCGGCCTCGCCCACCGCCGACCGGTCGCTGAGGTGCCGGCGGGGCCTCGTCGGTACCTTCCTCGCCACCGGCCCCGCCATTCCCGCCATTCCCGCCAGCCGTGACTGCTGCTGCAGCTGCGCTGTCCTGACCAGCCTCCGGGGACGCCGCGGACGGCGGCGGCTCCGATGTCGGCGACGCCGTCGTACCTGTCGTACGCTGCCGCTTCGCAGGCGGCCCGCCACGTGCGGAGTCCCCCCCTGCGGCTCCGGAGCCGGTACCGGCCGTCGCCACATCCGGGGGGGGCTTGGTGGAGAGCGCGGTGATGGGGACGTCGTCATCCGACCCGTGCGAGTCGCTGGGGGCACGTTTGGCGGAAGCGGTGGTGGCGGCGACGGCGGCTGCCGCAGCGGCAGCGGCAACGGCAGCGCGCCGTCTCGGCCGACCGGTTGCGGTCGGGGGCGCCGCGGGTGGCGGGGCAGCAGGGACATGCGCGGCCGCTGCCGCCCCTCCGCCGCCAGCCGCAGCAGCAGCGGCGGCGGCGGCAGCTCCGATGGGCATGTCGTCATCGTCATCACTGTCCGTCAGCTCGCCCCCACGAGCTGCGACGCCGCCGCCGCTGTGATGTGCACCGCCCTCGGCTCCTGGACTGGCGTCGTTGTCTGGCTGGGCATCCACGGGAGAGGCCGCTGCTGCTGCTGCTGTGATGGCTGCGAATGCGTGACGACCGCTGCCAGATGGGCCCGAGCGACCGTCACCGCTGCCTTCGAACGGTCCAAACACCGACAGCGCCCAACGGCCCCCGCCAGCTTTGCAGAAGTGCTCCTTGTCACGGGATAACTCTCCCGAAATCTTCGGATGGACAAGTGTGCAGTCACGGGACCGAGTTGCGACGTGCGCGTGACCACCCGGACAACCAGAGGACATATGTTTTTTTAGCTTAAAAATGAGCTTGGGGAATTGTTGCTCTCTGATACGGATTAACAGCGACCCGACCGGACAGACGCTTGCGTGCATAATGAACTAAAACATGCCTTCTCTAACTTTGCCATGTACAATGCTTGCCATGTACAATGCAAATCCACAGTACCAATCCTTCATGATGTTGAGCCACCGGCCGAGGTGACGGGCCGAGTGTGGCGGGAAGCTTTGTCGTCAGCGTTACATAAGCCAGAAGTATAGGGAAATCAACATCGTGGATAAAATGCCGGATGCCATACATTCTTACCGCTCCTGTGGGATTCTTGAAAGTTATCTCCCGTTGCTTCACCACTAGCTCGACTAGTGCCCCGAGAGGTAGACCAGTTGGATGATCCTTTAAGACCTGCCATATGCACCATTTGGTCGTTCCCGTGGAGGTAAAGGGACAAACTGGCGGGTCCTGAGACATTCTCTGCCTGGATTATGTATAAATCCTGTGCATCATATAATCTACATTATTATAACTGTTCGTAAGCTCATGAATACTTCGTAGCCGCCATTAAACAAGCAGGTAATCCAGGCGTGATGGGTTTAGCCATCTTTATCAGACAGCCGTGTAAGAAGTATGTGAGAGCTCCACACGACTGAATTAGGCTGAATTATTTTCAATAACATCTGAAAAGCCTCGGACAAAAACAGGACGTTGTACGGGTGGTGCAACCAACCTGTTCCGCGAGAGCAATGAACGGTCGATTGAAAATTGATAGGCTGGACACAAACGAGATCTTTACAAGCGTGGCTAATTGCAGAAGGATTTAAGTCCCACCTGCTTGGGAGAACGACCTCCAAGTCTATTGCCTACACTTGCACAACTGCCACACCTGCACTTCATCGCTATTATTACAGTAAATAGGCAGCGATGCCATCAGTCAATTGTCTACGGATCGGCGCGTTAACGCCTAGCAGCGTCGTTCCGCTGTCGTGCGGGGCCCCTCCCCTCCTCGGCCGGTTCCCTCGACCCGCCGGCCGTGATCCGCGGCAACCGTCCACAACCATCGCCGCCTCCTCGGCCGCCGCGGGTGGCGCAGATTTCACCACCAACGGTGTAGGACCGACTGTGGGAACAGCCGCGCCCGCGCCTCCGCAAGCCCACCCCCCCGCCGGCACCAGCGCAGGCGCACAGCACAACGGGAACGGCCGACCCGACGCCCCAGCAGCCGAGGAGGAGCCCCAAGGCCTGCTCGCGCGTGTGAAGCGCTTCTTCACGGGCTCCAAGCTGGATAAGGCCCGGCTGGCGGCACTCGGGTTCGGCGCGTTCAGCGCATACGGCGTCATCAGCAACATCAACGCAGGCACGTGGCAGTGCCACCCGGGGTGGTAGCAGGGTGTGGGGCCGGGGCGTGGGGGGGATAGGAAATTGGTAGACATTCGCTCACTGCGCTGCTGCCAGAGCGGGGCATGTGTGGGGGATCCCTGCGGAGCGTTAGGCAACAGTGAACTGCGCTGATCTGCCCGAGCAGAGATCGGTGTGGGTGGTGGGGGTTCAGCCCTGGCGGACTGTGAAGGCACGTGCAAGGGCATCAGGTTGCGGTGGGTGCGGGGTGGGTGGGTGGGTTTGCCCAGCAGGGTTGCGACTGCGCATGGGGGACGCCTGAAGATGGGGTGGGTCGGCACGTGTTTACCGCAGTGTGATGCCCTCCGCATGTGAAGGTCTTGGTGGGCGGGTGGCAAGCGATGTCACTCGCAAGTACCCGCCATGCGCACAAGGCGCACACATACCGCGGGGCTGTCATTCGCGACCTGTCGGCCGCACCCGCCCGGGCCTCTGATCGGGACCTGCAGCTGGCCTGCCGCCCGAAACAACACTGCTCCTGTTAAATGGGCCATACTACGGCATCTGTACGGCATCTGTACGGCCCCCTCATGTCCCTCTTCCTGTCGTCCAGTACGGCCCCTCATGCCCCTCTTCCTGATGCGACACATCCTCCCTCCCTGGGTCCCCTCCCGCTCATTGGGGCGGCACCCGCATGCCACGTGTCGCCTTCCTTTGTTTCTCTCTGTCGCAAGCACACAAGCCGCCGAGCCCACGGCACGGCGCACTCGCCATGCCGCACGTAACACAACGTTACCCCCTTTTTGTCAAAAACGACAGCGAAATTGCGAAACAATCCCGTTACCCCCCCCCCCGTCCCAAAACCGCAACCCTAGAACCGCTGAGCCGGGCTGGGCCCGCCGGCGGCCCTTGCCCCCCTCCTCCTCTCCCTCCTCCCACACCCCCGCCCCTCCGCCCTCCGCCTCCTCCCTCCCGCCCCCAGGCATCTTGATCACGATCGCCTGGATCACCATCGTCCGCACCACGGGCATGACCCCCCTGGACGCCGGCAACTGGCCGCGCTTCGCCGCCGTGTACGCCGGGCTGTGGATCGGGTCCAACTTCCTGCGGCCCATCAGATTGACGCTGGCGCTGGCGGCCGCGCCGCTGTTCGACGCCGCCATCGGCACCGTGTCGGCCCGAACCGGGCTGCCCCGGGTCCCCGCCTTCGTGGTGATGCTGCTGCTGATCGCGGCGGGCACCACCAGCGCACTGGTGGCCACCATCGCAGTGCTGGGGGGCTTCCCGCCGGGGTGCAGGATGCCCTGGCAGCCGGCCTAAGGGGTGGAGTGAGGGAGGGTGAGGGTAGGTAAGAGGGGGAGGGAGGGTGGATTGGGGGTTGGGGTGGTGTGGTGGTGTTGGGCCGGGAGTGAGGTGGATGGGGTGCGGGTGGGCTTTGGGGGGGCCGCAAGCCAGGGGAACTGTAACAGCACTCTCTGACAAGGGGAGGGGGGCAAGCGGGCGGGACATCCAGCACGCGAAGGACCGTGTTGGGGGTGCGAAGGTGCATGGCTGCGGAGGCGGCGGAGCAGGGGGGCAGGTGGGGCTGTGGGGGGGCTGGTTGGATTGATGGAGAGAGGCATCCCGGAGGATGTACCCGGACCCACGGAGCCGGAGGAGGCAGCGCGGACCCACGGAGCCGGAGGAGGCAGCGCGGACGCAATGCGGGTGCTGGCTGCAATATCGGTCCAGATGATGTCCAGTTGGTTTCGTGTCTGATGCTGTAGGCCAAGGTCACGGAAATGAAGCAAATTTTGTCTCAGCATTTTGCGCAGCAAATTTTGAACGCTGCCGCTTCGTCGCAACTCTCGCGGGACCGTACCTGATGGTTGAGGTAGGGTTTCCGTTGGTTCCCGCTTTTTTTTACGTAATTGGCAGGATGAACTGCGCGACAGAGCGACTTGAAAAGCTCACGGTGAATGCTCACGTTGGCAACGGTATCCGCAAGGGAATGAAACCAGGCCCGCTAACCGCGACCATTGCGTCGCCTAGCCCCTTCCACTTGTTAAGCTCTGGTTGCAAATCACATATCATAATGTGGCAGTTTTGTATTGATTGCGCACGATCCCGTGGTGGCGAATTCAGACATTGGGGTCTCGGAGCTGCATACCATGGAAAATTCCTATCATGATGCCTGCTGGCAGCATGAACTTGTACCATTCGTGCGAATTGTGGTGCATTGCGTAACCGGGCCTCTTGTACGCAATAGCTCTCGCATTTCCCGTTTGTCTTCTGCTTGTCAAACAATGTGACGCAACCCCTACGAGCTACGACTCCAATGCCAACCTTACCGTGGTTTGCATTCTTCAACCCACAATTCGCAACAACTTGTGCAATTGGATTACGGCTTAATAAGGAAGCAGCACGAATGCTAGCTAACAGTCACAGCTTCTGCACGCTTTTAAGCGGCAATGTAAATGCGCAAGGCCCTCGGCGGACTGATTGTGGTGCTCTACTGCGGCCATGTATTCCGACTTCCGCCCACGCTGGGCCGCGCAGTATCGGTACGGTCTTGCCGGGACAGGCACCTTTCCTCCGTTCCCGGCGGTGAGTGATACAACTCATTCTCTCTGCGCGTGCGTTTTGTTTATAATTCGCCGTAACCACAATCTAATTTCATCGAGGGGCAAGACATCGCGATTCCTTGGTTTCGCTGCTTTGAGCCCGCCGTCCGCCAGGTGGTGCCGACGACAGATGCCCTGTTTGAGTGAAGCTACGCCTCCGTACCCCTTCCCCTCTCCCCTGCCAACGCCCTTACCCTGGGCCCCATCCACGACCCCAGACACATGCACCTCAGCCCACTTCTTGTAGTCTGCCGTGTTCGCCACAGCTCGTAGCAAGCTCGTGTTTGCGAACATCTGGCGGACTGGCAGCACCGCAGCACACATCACGTCTCCCCCCCTTCCTCCCTGCCTGCCTTCCGCCCTCTTTCCCCCCAGCCCCACGCTGCACACGTGTGCGGCCGCGGCTGCCGCTGCCGGAGCTGCCGGCCCCGCCCCGGGCTCGGACCGCAGCAGCGACACCGGCAGCACCCCCGGCGGCGGCTCGGGCTGGGAGGGCATCGGACCCGGTGTGGAGCGGACAGCGGAGCAGCGGCACAAGGATGAGCTGCACACGCTCAACGTCGGTGAGCGCCGAACTGCGTCTTGGGGTGGTTTTGGGGCCACCCTCCCCCTCCCCCAGTTTGAATATGTCTACCAATTTCCTATACCCTCCCCCTCCCACGTGTGGTTGGGTGGCTGGGGCAGCGGGTCCCCTGTGGGGACCTTGGTCTCTCGAAGGGGGAGGGGAGGGGATACGGTAACGGGAAGGGGCTTGTTGGTTAGTGGTTAATTCGGTGTTCGTGGTGTTGGTGGTGGCCTTATCTGAGTCTGCAAACGGGGCTCAGGGAAGCAAAGAGGGGGGAGGGAGGGAGCTGCTGGTTGCCGCATGAGGGAGGATGGGGACAAGGCCCAGGAGGCGATGAAGGCGGAGACCGAACAGCCCCCTATCAGGGGGATGAGCTTGCCGCGGGCCGCCCGCGGGTGGTTGCTGCGGCCGGGTCGGGCCTGGGCAGCGACAGGGCCGCGACTGACGGCCGACGCAGGCCTGATCCCCCCTCCCGTCTACCCCCCCCCACCCCCACCCCTCAGCCATCGTGGCCAATGTGCTCATCTTCGGGGCCAAGCTGTGGGCGCACGCCATGTCGGGCTCCTCCTCCATGTTGGCGGAGGCGATGCACTCGGTGGCGGATGTGCTCAATCAGGTGGGGTGGGGGGTTGTAGGAAATTGGGCAAGGGGGAGGGGGTAAGGGCGGATGGGTGCACGCATAAAGATCGGCAAGGGAGGGAGGGGGGCCGGGTCTAGGGACCAAGGCGCGGGCGCGGGGCCTTCGGGGAGAGCCGGGGAAGAGGCTTGGGTGCAGCGGCGCGGGGGTCATCCGACGGGGGGAGGGGCGGCGGAGCGCGGACCGGGGAGGGATCTCCGCCGCGGGTCGACTGGGTGGAGATGGTGGACGATGGTGGGTCCACGGGCACTGAGCCAACCCCCCTTTTGTCAATAAAGACAGCGAAATCGCGAAACAATCACCGATTGCGTAGTAGTTGTCCGGTTGGCCGACGCCGCCGTCGAAGTAGGACGTAGCGATTTATATGTATATATGTATATAGCAACGTGGAACTGTGTAGGGCGATGTGACAACTGCTGTAGTGGCGGCTGAATGCGCAGTAGCGAATGGCGGGCGACCAGGGAAGAACTGCTAGCTAGCCCGCGGACGGTTGGCTGACGTAAACCAACGTAACTAAAAGAGAACTACAAAGGCCAGGCAGGGGAGCATGCGACAACAGCGCGTGGCATGCTACGTGCAAGCAAATGCCCAGCACAAAAGAACCCGCCCGCTGAGTGCACGAGTCACTGTAGGCTGACCTGAGAGCCCCCCTCCCCCCCGAGGAGAGGGGTATTTCCTATACCCCCCCCCCGAGTGAGCTGGCATCGCAACGCGAAGGGGACACAGTGGCAGGGGGAGGGCTCCAGGGGCCCTGCCCCCAGGTGTGGTACGACATGTCGTACATTCCGCGACACTGGGTTCTACGCTCTTGAGCAATCAGCGCAGCAACCGCCGTCTCATATTCCCCGCCTCCCACTCGGGCCCGGCCCCTACACCTTGTAGCTCTTGACTCCTACATCCCCGCCCGTCCTCCCTCCCCTCGCCTCCTCCTCCCCCCCACTTGCAGATGCTGCTTCGCATCGGGCTGATGAAGGCCCAGAAGGGCCCTACGGAGATGCATCCGTACGGCTACGCACGGGACCGGTTCATCTGGAGCCTCATCTCCGCAGTGGGCATCTTCTTCCTGGGGGCGGGTGAGGGGGGCGGGGGAGGGGGGCGGGGGAGGGGAGCCGGGGGGTGGGGGTTCCGGAGGGTATTGAGTATTGGCAGACATATACATCTGGAGCGGAGGTGCTTGGTGGGGGGAAGGGGGAGGGGTTGGGTGCGACCGCATCGTCGGGGGAGGGCGAGGGTTTGCGTCGTGTGTAGGGAGGTCCCACACACACACACACGCTGAAGGAACCCCTTAGAACAAAGACCAGATCCGCCCCGGTCGCCACCGGTATGAAGGGTGGACAGACGCCTTTGCGGGACCGGGGGCGCGGGGGGGCGGGGGGAGAAAGGGCCCTGGCCGCTACCCCTCAGTGCGGCGGCCCGGCGGCGCCCATGTCCCCCACCAGGTCCAGGTCCGGGTCCAGGGAGGGGGTCCTGCTCGCGAACCCGCCCACGCGCCACCGGCCCCCCCTTCCGCGGCGGCCCCAGGCCCCCGTTCCAGTCAGACACTGCCACCGCCCCTGGGCGGCCCCCTCCATTGAACCGTGCCGGCATCCCGCCCTGGTCCTCCGCGGCCCCCTCCACCTTGTCCTGTCCTGTCCTGTCCTGTCCTGGCGGCCGGACGGGCGCCCCTCCCCTCGGACCATTGCTCTGGCAGCAGAGCAGCTTCAATCTGTCTACCCACTTCCTGTAACCCCTCCCCTCCCAGATTTCCAACATGCCCCTGCCCCCCCCACCTCCCCCCCAACCCCAGGGGCAGTTTGAATATGTTCTACCAAGTTCCTATACCCCCCCACCTGCCCCCCCCTTCCATCCCCCCAACCGCCCCCTCCCTCAGGCGCCTCCTTCATCCACGGTGTGCACACCCTGATGGAGCACCGGGAGCTGGAGCACATGGCCTGGAGCTACGTGGGTAGGTGGGGGGGGGAGGGGGAGGAGGGGGATGGGGAGGGGAGGGAGGAGGGGGAGGGGAGGGAGGGGAGCGAGGAGGGGGAGGGAGGGAGGATAAGGAGGGGCGGGGTCAACGACCCGTGGTCCGTACTTCCGGGGGAGAGGCCTTACGCCCCCCTGGAGTGAAGTGGCTTGGCAACATTCCTCTACAACCTGTCCCCGCGCCCCTGCCCCATCCCACGTTCGTCACGTAATCAACTGCCTTCTCCCCCCCTTGCCCGCTATGTTACAGTCGTTCTTCTCCGGACCTTCGCTCTGACAGCAGCGCAGTTTGTATATGTCTACAACTTTCCTATACCCCCCCACCCGCCCTGCCCTGCCCGGCTCTCCCCCTCCCCCCCCACCCCCCACCCACCCCACACACACAGTGTTGTTGGTGTCCGGGCTGCTGGAGGGCTACTCGCTTTGGGTGGCGAGCCGTGTGGTGGTGGCGGGTGCCACCTCCCGCCGCATGGGGCTGCTGCAGTACATCCGCAGCGGCATGGACCCCACCACGGTGGCGGTCCTGTTGGAGGACGGAGGGGCGGTGCTGGGGCTGGTCATTGCAGGTGGGAGGGGGGACGGGAGGGCGGTGCTGGGGCTGGTCATTGCAGGTGGGGGGGGGGGACGGCGGTGCTGGGCTGGTCATTGCAGGTGGGAGGGGGGGACGGGAGGGGCGGTGCTGGGGCTGGTCATTGCAGGTGGGAGGGGGGACGGCGGTGCTGGCGGGAGGGGAGGGGCGGTGCTGGGGCTGGTCATTGCAGGTGGGAGGGGGGGAGGGGCGGTGCTGGATTGCAGGTGGGAGGGGGGACGGGAGGGGGTGCTGGGGCTGGTCATTGCAGGTGGGGGGGGGACGGGAGGGGCGGTGCTGGGGCTGGTCATTGCAGGTGGGAGGGGGGGACGGGAGGGCGGTGCTGGGGCTGGTCATTGCAGGTGGGAGGGGGCGGGAGGGGCGGTGCTGGGCTGGTCATTGCAGGTGGGAGGGGGGACGGGAGGGGCGGTGCTGGGGCTGGTCATTGCAGGTGGGAGGGGGGGACGGGAGGGGCGGTGCTGGGGCTGGTCATTGCAGGTGGGAGGGGGGGACGGGAGGGCGGTGCTGGGGCTGGTCATTGCAGGTGGGAGGGGGGACGGGAGGGGCGGTGCTGGGGCTGGTCATTGCAGGTGGGAGGGGGGACGGGAGGGGCGGTGCTGGGGCTGGTCATTGCAGGTGGGGGGGGGGGGGGGGGGGGGGGGGGGGGGGGGGCCGAGATAGGGGGTGAAGGGGGGGGTGGAAGTGGAAGCAGCTCCGGAGCAGGGGACGTGACCGATGTGGGGGCAGGCGGCCGGGCCAAGTGGGGGCTGCTCGAGTACACGCGGTGAGTTAGGTCGGTTATGTCCGGCCCCTCCAACCGCCAACCACACACGTAGACCGGTGTTCGCCAGCAGTACCACACACACACACACACCCCAGTGGTACCCCCCCCTGCCTGACAGTTTGAACACGTCTGCCAATGTCCTCTTTCCCCCACCCCACCCCACCCCGGCCCGGCCCGGTCCGCCCCCGTGGACAGGGGTCTGCACGGCTATGGCTCACGCCACCGGCAACGCCATGTGGGACGCCGCGGGATCCATTCTGGTGCGCGCGCGTGTGTGTGTGCGTGTGTGTGTGTGTGTGTGAATCGTTACATATCTGCCGGGCCGACACTGGCCGGGGGCGCTAACCCGCCCCATACGGGAGACCGCCGAAGCACTTTCCCCCGGATACGGGGGAAAGGGGCGTAAGGGGCCTCTGTCCCCTCGCTCTCAACCAAGGGCGAGTGCCCGATCCCCGAGGATCGGTGACCGCTGTGCCCCCTCAAGGGAGTGGGCGAAGGCCCATCCGGGGCGGTCTGCGCCTCGCAGTCCGCTGTTCAACCTCCTCAAGTCCTTGCAGCACCCAGGGCGCGTTTCTCAGCAATTCGGAGGCGCGCCCATGCCCGGTGCGGTAAAACTAGCCTGGTCCCGCGTCCTAACCTAATCGTACTAGCTAGGGTTGCACCCTCCGACAGGCCTGCCTGCCCAGCTGAGCCAGAGCGAGGCGGCTCGCACGCGTCAGGCCTTGCTGGGTCCGGGTATGCAATCGGGTGCTCCATGATGGGGCTATGGTTTGCACAAGGCAGCACATCACCACGCAAGCTTCCCTGTCGTACACCCCTTCCCGTCGCAAGCGGCCCTCGCCTACACGTCCCGCTCGCTGCCAACTCCCACTGGTCGGGCCCGACCCTCCTCGGGCATCCACGGATCCCCATCGTGCCCGGAAGTGGGCTTCCCTAGTCCCAATCCCTACACCCTAGCGTCTCGCGCTGCTATCTATCCATCACGAGTCTACGTCTACTGGCTGCACGCAACGGATCCGGCCGTCCACCACCGATAGGATTGGGTGGTCCGGTCCCACCCCCTCCCATCCCCGTCGCGGTCGGCCCAGTTCTGCGAAACTGGCCACCCGCTGCCAGAACTCCATGACTGCGCGCGCCTTAGCTACATCAACCGGCGATGGGGCAGCCGGCGCCCCCGGTGTGTGTGTGTGTGTGTGTGTGTGTGTTGTGTTATCAAGGAGAAAAGCTGAGCCGCGAAAAAGCAGACCCGTGTCCAGCAATGCAACCGACGACTGAGACCGAGACCAGAGTTACCAATACGCCAGGGCGAAGTATGTCGACCATAAGTAGTCCCAAGGTGGTGTAGTCCGTGATGCGGGAGCGCCCCGTGTGTGTGTGTGTGTGTGTGTGTAGTGCGGGGAGGGGGTTTACAGGTCCGCAAACCAGCAGAGGGGAGGGAAGGGTTAGTTTTGAAAAAATAAATAAACCCGAAGAACGAACCCGGGCACACCCAGCACAACTCAGTATACTTACGTGACGTGGTACCTGCATAGCAACGGAAAGATAGAGACCGCGCGGGGGCGCGTGGCGGCGCGGCCGCGCTGCCGCCGGTGCAGTAGCAAGCAAAATCCGAACCCGACCCAACCCGGAAAGGACAGATACTTTACCGACCTGTGGTGGTAGAAGGAGGGGAGGGGAGGGGAGGGTGAGAGAGCCGAGAAGTGTGACAGGGAAAGCGGGCGCATGCGCTGCTGGATGTGGGAGATGAAGGTGAGGGGGCCCCTCACCCGCAGCCCCTCACCCTCAATCCTCACCCTCACGCGCATCCGGGTGCGAGTCACGCCCGGCCCCTCGTGACTCTTGAGTGCGGCCATCGACCCGGAAGATGCCCTGTCCCTCCCTTCCTCCCTCCCTCCCTCCCTCCCTCCCTGCCTGCCTGCCTGCCAGCAGTGCAGTTTGAAGAAGTCCACCAATTTCCTATATGCCTCCCTCCCTCCCCCTCATCCACCCAATCCGAGGACAGCCCGGCGCCGCCGCCCCCCAACCCTTCGATTGGCTGTCCTTCACGCCGCCCTCACTCCCTCGCCCCTCCCCGCTACCCCCATCTCCCTCTCCCCCCATCTGCCCGTCCAGGTGGGCTGCCTGTTGGGCGCCATCGCCACCTTCCTTGTCCAGAAGAACCGGCAGCTGCTGATCGGGAGGTCCATGTCGCCCGGGGACGTGGCGGCGGTGCAGGTGGGCAGGAGGAGGATGGGGAGGGGGTGGGGGTGTAGAGGAAATGGTTACAGGACATTTTGAAGGGGAGGGGGTGGGGGACGGGGGGAGGGGGAGAGAGGAGGACGGTGAGGACGAGGCCACAAGTGCAGAGCGGGTGCTGAGGGGGCCACTGCTGGGGGGCGGCCGCGGACTGACCGCCTGTGTAGGAAACGGGGTCCCCTGGCCGCGTGTCCTGTGGGAGAGGTCACGACGGCGACAATGGTTATGGTGGCGGGCAGACCGGAACGTGGAAGGGGGGGCCACGCGGGCCGCCTCCACCCTCCCCCCGGATGTGCCCAGGAGCAACGGAATGCAGAGCATGCAGCGGGCGGCGTGCCCATCTTCCGCACCGCCTCATGACCTGCCCCGTCCCCCGCTCCCCCCCTCCCTGCCTCCCTGGCGGGCCCCCCCTCCCCCAGTATAAACATGTCTACCAATTTCCTATACCCTCCTTCCCCCCTCCCCGCAGGCGCTGCTCCGCTCCGACCCCGTGGTGGCCTACGTGACGGACACCAAGACGGAGGAGCTGGGGCCCTCCATGTACCGCTTCAAGGCCGAGGTGGCCTGGGACGGGGACCAGGTGGTGGAGAGGTACCTCGACAGGTGCGGGTGGGGGCGGGCGGACGAAGGGGGGGGGGAAGGGGGAGGAAGGGGCCAGGCGCTCCGCGCAGCACTGTAATCGCCAACCGAACCGACCCGTGGGTCCCATGCCGTACAGTGTGCGCTGCCGTGCGTGTGTCGAGTACGGCGTTTGCCTGATACCTAGGGGTGGGGGCCGCCGCGTGCTGTGGGTTTCACGCCGCATGTACCCCGTGTATGATATTGGTGTGTGTACGACTGACCCATGACGTGTATATGTGTACGACGGGACCATGACGTGTGTATGTGTATTTAACAAGAAGCCCACCCATAACCGCCCAGGTCCGGTTCCTTACCAAAACCTGCGAATTACTTACCATTGACAATACCACAAGACAAACATGCCAGGCAAACAAGACGACCGCGCCACCACCAGGGCGCAGCGCAAGCATGGGCGTAGCAACAGTGCACGACGGGCCCATGACGTTTCCGTGTGTGTATGTGTACGACGGGCCCACATGGTGACATGGTGTGCAGGTGCGGCCGCGACCGGCTGATCGGTCAGCTGCAGTCGGCTGCGGAGCGGGGGGACCGGGAGGGACTGGAGCGGCTGATGAGGAGCTACGGCCGCGACCTGGTGTCGGCGGTGGGCGCGGAGGTGGATCGCATCGAATCCGAGATCCAAAAGATGAATCCCGGGATCCTGTACGTGGATCTCGAAACCGACCGCGGGCGCCACGACCACTGGCGGCGCGGCGCCCAGGCGCTGGGCATCACCGCCGCCGGCGGCGTCGGCGGCGCAGCCGGCGGAGGCGCGGCGGGAGACAGTACGGCATCGTACGGCGGGTCGATGGACGGGTACTTTTGTACGATCGCGGAGGAGGGGCTTTCGCCGCACCTGGTGGACGCGGATCCGTCGTCTCGGAGTGCGCCAGCCGCCGCCCAGACGACCGGTGCTGTAGGGGCGGCGAGGTCTGAGGCTGCGGATTGCGAGGAGGAGGCGGACGGCGGGGGGTTGAGCAGCGGCGGCGCCGTCGGGACCAGCGCGGGGACGCGCACGGGAACCCCCGGGGATGATGATGCAACCGGCGTGGTGTACGGCAGTTCGGGGAGGCGGGGAGGCGGAGAGGCGGGAGTGGGGTCCAGGGAGGGTGGGGGCGGGGGGTGTACGGCGGCGGGTGGGGAGCTGGACCTCACCAGGGACCCCTGGGGTCCGCAGGCGGGGGCTGCCGAGGCGGCGGCGGCGGCGGCCGCCACATCCTCCTCCTCCCCCGGCCCCTCCCCCTCCCCTCGGACGTCAGCGGCGGCCGGCACGCAACGGTCGTGAGGGCGTCTGCAGCCGGTGAGGTGGAGGTGGAGGTGAGGTGAGGTGGAGGTGGAGGTGAAAGTGGAGGTGTGTATATCGCCTCCGACGTCCAACCCCTCGGTTGCAGGTCGTGGCGTTGGCAGGGGCGCGGAAAGGCGTGCTCGTCGTACCGTACGGCGGGGATGTCGATGGTGTGTGGTATTGGTCGTGGTTTGGTGTGATGCCGCGAGATGATGAGCTGGATCAGGTCCGCGGACTCAGCTTCTGGGCACGGCCGCGGCCCATAGCCCAAGCTGACCCCCATGACTCTCAAATGTACGCCATGTACGGCATGCTAGACCCTGACAGATTCAGACTGATGCAAAGAACCGTAAGTCATGTCGCAACACACGGTGTACCGCATGTACGGCACGACGTATTTCGTACACGAAACAAAGTGCTCGACTGTCGTAGTCCTCCGGGGTGGGGCGTGTAATTTCATACCAAAAGTACGAGAGTGTACGGCGGGTGTCTCGCGCGTCACGCAGTAACCATTGTACGGAGGCGGGGGACGGCGGCGGCGGCTGTTGGGAGGAAAGAGAGGGCCACCGCAACCCCAAAAACCCGCAGTCCTGTCTTGGCATTGCGCCGTCGTCGGCCACTGGCCTGTGACTTGATATCCAATGGCGCACAGCGCCTTCCTTTGCACTCCTCTTCGAACAACCCGACCTTGACCCCCTACTGCCCTACAGCCCTACAGCCCTAAACTCCACTCCACTCCGAGAGTCCCCGAACTCAAGCGCCTTCCGGAACACGTCATCGCACCGGTCACGGTACCCACGTCAGCCATCGTCGGAACCACATACCCCGGGCGCCCTCCTCCTGCCCCGTAGTCCCCCAGCCACCAACCGTCCTTGCCTCCCGCCAACCCCACCCCTACCCCCCAGCGCGGTCCAGCCCAGCCTCGATCGGCGAGCCGCACCCACCGCCTCCTCGCCCCTCCCTCGTCCCACCAGCATGAAACAACGCTGAGCGCCCGGGGCTGTGTGTGTTGTGTGTGTGTGTTGCGGGGGGGGAGCGGCCCTCGTTGAGCTCCACCGGCAGCGGCTCCCCAGACACGAGCATCGCTTCACCGTCCCCGGCCCCGGCCCCCCTTACCCGGCTCACACTCCCGGCCGTACGGCACATGGACGGTGGGAGGAAAAGTTCGCTCAAGTTCATGGCACCCCCACAGTCGAGCGAGAAACACAGCCGATGCCGCACAATACCTCAAACACATGACCAATGCCGTACAATGTCTCAGGGAACTAAACACGCCGAAGTCGTACGATGCGAACTGCGGAAATGACCCGCACTCGACTCGACATTGTGTTTTGGTTTCAGCAGGTTTACTCCCCAAAAAATGGACCATCGCAGCATGCAACCCTTTTCCCCCGTTCCCGTTCTTTCCTTTCCTTTCCGCTCCATTCTAGGGTAGAAGTCCTCCCTGCAGCAGCAGTTGACTGCCCACACGAACCGTACCGCTCCCCGCAACCCCTTGCCGCTCCGCAACGCCAACCCATGCCACCCACAGGCTCCGAAACCACACCACTGCAACCCAAAACAGCACCGCCCGCGAGGACCAGAACGCAGCGCGCGCGCGCTCGCACACCCCCACCCCCCCACACACACACTCACACCCGGCCCGTGGACCCGGCTGACTGTCCCCGCGCCAGAACCTGCCGACACCTACCCATCCAGTATGGCTGTACGACAGCTGGTCCCTCACCTCTTCTGCCCCCCCTCCCCAACTCGCTGGTTCCCATCCAACCCTTGGCGTGGTGGCGGGACGCACCACAGCACGACTCAAAAAAACGTGACAACACACAAAAACAGGACCTCACAAGTTGAGTTTGTTCCGGGGTTTGGCCGCCGTATTCCGGTCACCAGCCATGCTGCCGCGCTCCATCCCCCCCGCACCACCCGCCACCCTGCCTTGGAGCCTGAATCCCGGAGGGAGGGGGAAAGGCGGAATGGTCCTGACGTGCCCCTTGGGACTTGGTGGGGGGCGCTGGCACCTGGACCTGGACGACATCGAGAGGTGGCACTCAGCAGCACAAGCAGCAGCACCAGTACTTCCACCACGACCTCCACCATGACCACCACCATCACCACCGCGACCAGCCCACCCATCCGCAGTGTCGCCACCGCCTGCAGTACCACGCGGCGTGTGGTCCGATCCATCCGCGGTGGCGGTCCCCCGGCCCCCGGTGCCAGTCATCGATCATGCTGCCGTCATGCCAAAAACAAACAAGTGCCTCGAGGTGAGCGTTGGTTGGTAAATCCAAGCCTACTAAATGTTCGGAAGGCGTGGTGCGGGCTAGGGTTTGTTTGGGCGCGCTCAGAGCTGGGCTGCCGCCGTGGGTTTCGCTTCCCAGGACCGCACCCCCTGGAACGACACGCGCCCGTGCGCGGCGCCGCAATGGCCGTCTCCTCCGTCTCCAACCATTATTAAGTCCTTCATCCATTTATTCGTTCTCCATCAATCGTTCGCACATATGGGTGATCGTCGTCGCCTGCTCGGCGACACGACATATGTCGTGCCGCGCAGTAGGAACGGTGCGCGCTGAAGACATGACATGGGGTGTGACCGCGGAAGCGAGGGCAGGGACCGGAGGCCCTTCCCCCCCCCTCTCACCGGCCGGCGCACAAAGCGAATCGACAAGGCGCGTGGGACACACCGCGCCATGCCTCACGCCGCCCGGATGATGCCGCCCTGCCCGGCAGCGTCGGCTCGCTGGAGGCCGGGCCAAGAGTTGAGCATCCAGGGAGGGGGGAAGGTGCGCGGCTCGCCGCGGCGCGCCGCGGCTCTCTAGAGGTCGGACATGACGACGCGGCCATTGGGCCGACCCGCAGGGGGGGGCTGTAGCACGGCGGAACCGCAACCGCTGTAGTGCTACAGCGGCTGGGGGCCCCTCCAGCTCGCCCTTCCCGCCGAGCAGAGTCGTGGCCCAACGGGGACAGCGCACACAGCGGCGCCTCGGGCCGCAAGTCCCCTCACAGTTGGTCAGAGGCCGGCTGCCCCCTGGATCCCACCCGTGCCCCGCCCACCGCCGGCATACACACACGCACGCACACACGCATACACACACGCACGCACACACGCATACACACACGCACGCACACACGCATACACACACGCACGCACACACGCATACACACACGCGCGGGTGGGGAAGTCCCCGGCCAGGAAAAGCCTCCCCCAGGAAACCCGTACACATGACCCACTGCTCCCAAAACATTCAAGTCGTCGTGAGTAATTTTGGCGACGGCCAGCCTGCCAGTCAGCAATGGCTGCGGTTGACAACGGCAAGGGTCCCCTTCCCGCCGCGGTTCCAAACTCGCACGCGCCTGCTGTGGAATGTGGCATGTGGACAGGTGTAATTCGTGCGCAAGTCCCAGCGCAATTTGCGGCCAGCTGCATTACATAATTATGCAAGTCCTCGTATCGGGTGCGCGCGTCAAAGAATCATAATTACCACGCCGCGGTGATCAGATAAACCAGGCGGAAATCGGCGAGGAGGTGGGAGGTGCTGGCGGGTGGAGATGGTGGTAGTGGTGGAGGTGGTGGTGGTGGTGGTGGTGGTGGAGGTGGTGGTGGAGGTGGTGGTGGAGGTGTTGTTGTTGTTGTTGGTGGTGGTGGTGGTGGTGGAGGTGGTGGTGGAGGTGGTGGTGGAGGTGGTGGTGGTGGTGGTGGAGGTGTTGTTGTTGTTGTTGTTGTTGTTGTTGTTGTTGGTGGTGGTGGTGGTGGTGGAGGTGGTGGTGGAGGTGTTGTTGTTGTTGTTGTTGTTGTTGGTGGTGGTGGTGGTGGTGCTGGTGGAGGTGGTGATGGTGGTGGTGAAGGTGGTGGTGGAGGTGTTGTTGTTGTTGGTGGTGTTGGTCTAGGTGATGATGCTGAGGAGGGATATGTACGGGACGTCGAGAGCGGGGGCGAGGGCGAGCGCGAGCACGGTTGCGAGGGCGGATGTGGCTGTGGGGTCCCCCCCGGGGTATGGAACCCGACACGCCGGGGGAAGCTCGGCAGTGCTACCTGGAGCCCGTACACCTCCCCTCCGCTCCGAAACCACGACCGTGCCCGTCCCCCCCCGCCCCCGCAGAGGGGGGCCGCCTATGTGTTGGGGGCCGCGCGTGACGACTGCAGCCCCCCTGCCCCCGCGGGTGCGTGCTCGCCGGCCCCCTCGTCCCGCGTCGTCTGCCCAACGCAGCGGTGCAAGCGCAGCACCTCCTTCCTCCGTACAATCGATGCCTGCTGGCCTGCCTGCCTGCCTGCCTGCCTGCCTGCCTGGGTATCTGCCAGGGCGTGCTCGCCCGCCTGCCTGAGTGCCTGCCTGAATGTGTGCGAGCCTGTGCGTGTTTTGCCCTGTTCGTGACTACGTCGGCGGTCTCCGCCGGCCGCCGCTCCTCTGTCTCCAGTGCCGTGCGCTGAGGACCTATCCCGACCAAATGTGGGATACGGGTTGTACATCCGGGTCTGTCGGCCTGAAGTCGTCGTCAGAGCGTCGCCCCCGTGGTCGTTGTTGCTGCCGCCGCCGCCGCCGCCGCCGCCGCCGCCGCCGCCGCCGCCGCTACTGCTAATGCTGCTGACTGCCCGTCCTTGCGCCGCGTCGTGTCGCGTCGGATCAGGGCGTGAACAGCTGGGGTGGCGGCGGCCGTTTCCGAGTGGGTCGGACCAGGCGGGGGAGGGGCGGCGGCGCGCCCGGAGGGGATGGAGGCGGCGTTTGCGGCCTTGAGGGCGGCTGCGTCGATCCGCGAAGCACCGCCCGGGATGGTGTCGTTGGGTTGGTTGGCATAGCGGGCGAGGTGAACGGGGCCCGGGGGCCGGGGCGGGAAGAGCGCGGGGGCGCGATCAGTCAGTGCATCGAGCTGGAAATTTAGGGAGAGGCCTACACAGCCTTTCCGAGGTGGGGGTGGTGCCATGGCAACGGCAACAGCATGGCACCTGGCGGCCGTACCGGACTGTACGGAGCGGGATTGTTAGAGCCCTGCCATACGCCTATTGTACTCCTGTCAAAGGATACCAGCCAGTCCGACACCAGGGGCCCCGGCTTGCCTGTTCGAGTGTGCGAATATGCGATAAATACGGCAGCGCGGGAACGTCATTCCCCCCAAACACACACGTTCCGTTCCTAAACACACGTCCTATGGTGGGTATCTTCGCTACACACACGTCGTCTCCTTCCTAGGAGCTGCGCCGCGCTTCCCCCCGATCAACGGCCGCCTCACCATCGCCAGGTTTTCCTGCAGCACCCACGCGGGGTTGAAGGGGCTGATCAGGGTGCCCGTGAAGTGCCCCACCGCCACAAGCGCCCAGCGCTGCGGGGTGAGCGGGTCAACCAGCACCGAGGGCAGCGACCGGGCGGTGACGGTGATGCGAAGGGCGGTGCCCGCAGCCGGAGAGCGCAGCAGCACGCGCTCCACCGTGTTGACCGGGTCAGGCCGCGGAGTGTCTGGGGAGGGTAGGGAAGGGAAGGGGAGGGGACAAAGGGAGGGTAAATAGCCTCTAGAGGGGGGGTTACTGAGATACGCCCGGCATGCGGGATCGAGGTGCATGTCAGAAGCGGGTCAAGATGCCCCGCCCGTTGGGGTAAGGGCACGCGGCAGGGGGTGGAGGAGTGCGCGCGTCGTACGACACCAAGCCCCAGACCACCCCGAAATGCGGTGACGACGGAGAGCACCGTAGTAACGCGAAGGCAACTGTCGAGAGGTGCAGGTGACAGCAGAGCCAACCGAAAAAACAGACGGCCGACATCCTGTCGACGCCAGCGACAGCAGCCCTAACAGCCCCAACAGCGCCAACCCCGTACAGCCCCAACAGCCCCAACACCGTACCTGCGCCCTCGTCGTTGTTGCCCAGCACCTCCGACATCGCCGGCGGGGGCGCAGCGCTCTCCCCCGGCCCCGGCCCCGCCTCCGCCCCGCTTCCGCCTCCTCCTGCGCCCCCGCCGCCGCCTCCGCCTCCAATCAGCGCCACCCGAAGGTCCAGGTCGTTGACCAGGGCCCCGTTGGTGGCCACCTCCCCAGGATAGTCGTAGTAGGTGAGCACGACGGTGATGGGCCTGAGCGGAGGGATGCGCCGCATGCGTGAAAATCAGTCAAAGTCAAGCTGGCACCCTCCCGACTCTGTGTCTGAGAGACTGTACAGGACACGAGCCACCCCGCACCCGCCTACCCACCCACCTCACCCACCCTCCTGCCCGCCAGCCCGCCTCCCTTCCGCACCAGCTGCTTCCCCCCTTACACACACACACGTACACATTAAACACACACACACACGCGCACGTACACACACACACACACACACACACACACACACGTACACATTACACATTAAAAACACACGCACACACACGCGCGCACACACACACACACACACACACACACACACACACACGTACACATTACACACACACACACACACACACACACACACACACACACACACACACACACACACACACACGCACGTACACACACACACGCGCGCACGTACACACACACGTACACACACACACACACACACACACACACACACACACACACACACACACACGCACGTACACACACACACGCGCGCACGTACACACACACACGCGCGCACGTACACACACACACGCGCGCACGTACACACACACACGCGCGCACGTACACACACACACGCGCGCACGTACACACACACACGCGCGCACGTACACACACACACGCGCGCACGTACACACATGCCATCTGCCCTCCGTCGCTCCGTGAGGCCGCCCTCACTGCCCTCACCCACTCACCCGGTTCCGGTGGCGGTGAGGCCTTCCAGCACGGCCGACGCCCCCTCCGAGGTGAACGTGCCCCAGTCCACCAGCTGGAGCCTGACCCGTGGGTCAGTGACGCCCTCCAGGGGCAGGCTGCCCGACAGGTCCATGCGGCCCCAGCCCTGGAAGCCGTCGGGGGACGGACCCAGGGGTCCCACCTTGAGCATGGCGGTGCCGCCCTGGAGAACCGGTAGACGGGGGAAGAGGAGCGGGGGAGGAGGTGCGACAAGGACATCGGTTATCGGCTTGTTGCCCTTTTTTGCGGTTCCGCTGTTTTTATTGACTACGGGGCAACAAGGAGATGGGGCGGAGCAGGCAGGATTGCGGCCTCAACAGGGACGAGGTCGGGTACGGCGCGGTACGGTGGGACGGCTTGGGTGACCGACCCCAACCCCGGGCCTGGGTGCAGGAAACCGGATCAGGAGGGGGCGGAGCGGGAGGGGGCCATACTCTAGGTTGGTGGCGGCTCGGTCAGTGCTTTCCGACGTAATGCAATGCGGCGCGACCCGTGCTATCAGATGGCGCCCGCCGATGATGGTGGGTCCAATATCCGACGCACCTCCATCGAGGCCGCTCCGGCGATGATGGCCGCCTGTCGGGAGGTTCCCGGGAGGGGGTGCGGACGGCAGGAGGAGGCGGTGGTGGAGATGGAGATGGAGGCAAGGGGGGGAGGTGACAGAAGAGCGGGAGCAGTAGACGACGGAGGCGGGCGAAGAGCCGTCGGTTGTTCGACGAAAGCGCAAAACAGCACAACGTCACCGTAGGGACATCACACAATGCAGCTGACGCCGCACGGAGACAGCTGTGTCGGGGCAGTTGACAGTTGACAGTTAGCCTCCGGAAACCGACACCACCGGGGATCGACAGCACACGGCGCCGGATGTTGGCCCCTTCGGGCAGTGACGCGAGGCCGGCACCCGCCTCCTGACCCCCTCTTGCAGAACATGACACCACCTCACTCCCGGTTTCTTTTGTTCGAGTTGTGTTTCTTTTTTCAATTTAGCCCCTCACTCAAACCCCTTATCACGACCTGTCCCTAGACCCCTGACCCCCTGAGCCCTCCCTCGCCCGCCCGCCTCACCCCTTTCCACCCCGTGTCACTCACTTCCGCTGTTGTGACTTGCCTTAACGAAAGACGCCTGCAAGCTGATGTCTATTGATTTCGGATTGCTGCAAGACGCCCCCTACATTTCTACACCGACCCCATTGTGGTACCCTCTCGTTCGGTTCGCACCTTGAGCAGGATGCCGGAGGGCGCGAAGGGCGCCCTCAGCTCGCCGGTGGGGGAGCCGCCGGGGTAGAACCCGGTCCTGTGCTCCGGGAAGGAAATGGGAGGCGAGGGGAGGGGAGGGAAGGGGAGGGGAGGGGAGGGGAAGGGGTGACGGGGCGTGAGGACATCAGGCAGCACACTCACACACACTTAACAAGGCGCGCCCGTGTGGGGTTGTGACTTCAGGGGTACGTTTATGGGAGGTGATGACTTTGGGAGGGATATGCAGGACGATGACTGGCTTGTCGCCGGTGTGTGCTGACTCAGCTGCTGCCATGACCCCAGCACAGCGACAAGGGTTACAGCATGCATGGATTATCACGTGTTGTTCATTGCATCTCCGATTGCTTCTCCCATCCGAGATGCAATGGGAGATGCAATAAACCAACATGGAATCATCCAGCCTCACAAACCCAGACCCGGAAGCACGGACTCGGAAGCCAATTCGCTCGATTCTTGCATTCTTTGGATCCTACCGATGTACGGCACTTTGTACGGCACCGACCGCCTGGCCCACCTGCCCTGCCGGCCCGCATGTTCCATGCCCACCCAACAAGTACCGGAGGGCTGCCCAGTGCCCCCTCCCTCCCTCTCTAGCCAGCTGCTCTCCGGCCCCCACCCAGCCTCAGCCTCTCTACCCCACCCACCTGAAGTACTGCCGCATGATGGTCGCATGCCCCGCCACCTGCACCCCGGCGGGTTGCGTGGTAAGGTCAGGTCAGGTCAGGCATCACGGTCGTCAAAGGGGGGGTGGGGCAGGTGGGTTGGGGTCCAGGTGGGGAATGGAAGCGGGTGGGCGCATGCAGGCAAGGCAGGGGGGCCTGAGGACGACATCACGGGTCCCCGGGGCCACCGCCGTACGCTGGGTGCATACGGCACCGTAATTGCGAACCGTACTTGCTCACACACGAACGAGCGAGCTGGCATGTGCCATTTGCCGTATTTGCGGCTGTAGTTATGTGTGCTCGTAGCTAGGGAGGCAGGCGTGCGGGACATGCAAGGGGCAGGTCAGTGTCCGACAATGGCCTGTACGCGTATATTCAGTGCCCAATGCCCGACCCTCGAAAGAATGGAAAGGCTGCGGTATCCGGAGAGCGCTGTCCCTTTGGGTTCGTATGTGTCTATAGTATGTGTGTGAAATGTGTTGCGTACGGAAGGCGAGGTCTGCCCTCTGGGTTCGGAACCCAGCCAGCCAGCCAGCCAGCCAGCCAGCCAGCCAGCCGGAGGGGACATCCCACCTCACCGCTACCCGGCACCCACCCACCCTGCTGCCCGCATCTCCCCCCCCCGCATCTCCCCCCCCCGCATCTCCCCCCCATCTCCCCCCCCGATCTCCCCCCCCATCTCCCCCCCCCTCCGCATCTCTCCCCCCCGCATCTCCCCCCGATCTCCCCCCCATCTCCCCCCCCCGCATCTCTCCCCCCCCGGCGCTAACTCACCAGAGGCGCCGCGAAGGAGGTCCCCGCCAGGTCGTCAACCACGCGGCAAGAGTCAGCTGCGGCAGGCAGGCCGGGGAGGTCCGTTAGGTGGCGCGCAACAAGTGGGATGCCTATCAAGTGGGTTCCTCTGCGACCGGAGGACGGGCGGGACCCCTCTTGCCGCCACATCCACGTCCACATCCACGTCCACGTCCACGTCCACGTGCGCGCGCACGGAGCCATCAGCCGGACGGGGGATACATCGCACATGGGGATGTGCAACATGTGGTGGTGGGGCAGGCAGAGCAGGAGCTGCTGACATGCAAGTATCATAGCTAAACAGAGTAATAGTCGGGACTGGGGGCCCGGGGGGATCTATGTCGTACATGCGCCCTGAGCAGCGCACCAGGGAGACACGGGCCCCGGGGGATGCGGACGAACACACGGCCAGAGAGGAGAGGAAAAGGGAGGGGGCCGGCGCCGGGGGCATCAACGTTTGAACGACACTGTGTTCGCGACGGGGCCCTCACCGCTCCTGTTTGTCGAGTTGCGGGCGGCGGCGGCGGCGACGGGGTTGAATCGACCCGCGCTGGTGATGCCGTAGCCTGTCCGGGGAGGGGCGCCAGGGAGGGGCGCCAGGAAGGGCACATGAGGCAGTGTACCCACATATGCGCCAAAACGGTTGCCGGTTAGTTGGGGGTTTGAGGGGCCCATGACTGCCTGGAACCCCGGGAGGACTGCCTGCTCCTCCTGCTCTCGCGTGCACTCTGTCACGTGCAGGGGCCCCCGCCGGGCCCCTCCCACCCCACCCCACCCCACCCCGTGACGCAGTGGGGACCTCCCGCAGGACAAGCACCGAGAGCAGTAACCCGCCCTCACCCATCACCCATCACCCACAAAGTGCGTGTCAACAAACACCCCCCCACCCACCTACCCAGACATCAGCAGCTTGGCAGCTCGGCACTGCTGGCGGCGGCCCCCCACCCATCACCGCCAAGGGACACCCGCCGGACGTTCCCCCTCATGTCAATAAGATACCTCCCGCACACACACACACACACACACACACACACACACACACACACACAAAAGCACACCCGACCAACAAGAGGACCGCACGCACGCACAGCATTGTGGTGCGGGCCAGGCAGCCGACCCGCACCAGCTGGCAGTGTTCCGCGACGCAACGACACCAACAGCGCGCCTAATCAACAGCGCGCGCTCTTCCGACACCGCAGCCTTTCATTTACTGTATGGGTCGGGAGCAATGGGTACATTCAGTACGCATACGGGCAACATTTGGGCGCTACTCTGCCCCTTGCATGTCACGCACTCCTGCTCTGCACACCTAAGTAGTAACCCGCACCCGATCGCCTCCCACCTGGCGCAATGATGTCGGGCTTGATGCGGCCGTCTGCGAGGGGGCAGGGGCGAATATATATATATATATATATATATATATATATATATGGGGGGTGTTTGACATAGCGGCGCCCATCCGACAGCAGTGTCAAGCCATCACATCACATCACAACACATCACATGACGCAGCACAGGGACACACGTGGCCGCCGTGTTGCGGCCGCGTGGAGGGGCCCTTGCCCCGGCGGCCGTACTGCCCAGCAGGGTACCGTACTGGTACATGGCTTTCTGGATGGATCCCGCATTGGTCCCGGAAGTGATCTTTTGACTGATTCCGGATTGGTTCCCGAATGGTACCGTATCTGGGCACACACCCCACCCTGGAGCAGTGTGGCAGGAGGATCAGCAGAAGGCAGGTTGGTGGTCAGCGGCGGTCCAGTGTGCGCGTTCCGTCCGAGTGCGAGTACGGCAGGTTGGACAACCCACGGTGAGAAACCCACTCCAGCCTGGATTAGACAGCAGGCACCCGCCCTCGTGTGTCTCCCACCCACCCCGTCGCCCCCACGCCGCCGCCCCCACCCCGCCGCCCCCACCCCACCGCCCCCACCCCGCCGCCCCCACCTTGCAGAGGACCCGCCGAGCTGAAGGGGAGGATGGAGTTGTTGTCCAATGTTTGCTGCGCCACGGTACGGCATCCGGGAGGAGGCAGAGGAGGAGGAGGCCGGGAGGGGCAGTGTCATTCGGCCGCCGGGGAAGCCTCACCTTGCTTGTCCGTTCCGACGACGTGGTTTACGGTAGTCATGCCACGCAAGCTATTGAGACCTTCCGGTCCCCCCTCTTTGTCAATCTAGACAGCAAAATCGCGAAAATTTTACCGATTTGCGTAGTAGTTGTCCGGTTGGCTGACGCCACCGGTTAACCCCCTCGCCCCACCTGCACCCAGGTCACCGCCAGCTCCGCCAGAGAGTCGTTGGCGAGGAGGTTGGTCAGGAAGGTGCCCCACTCCTGCGTGCGTGCGTGCGGGCGGGCGGGCAGCGGTGTGAGGTGGGGAGGGGCGCGGAAGGAGGGAGGAGGGGCAAGGCAGGGGTGGACGGCCCAGCCACCCGCAGCGGCAGCAGCGTGCATGTACCCGGGCGACCCGCGGATGCGACCCGGCGGCACCCACCATCCGCCTAGGACGGCACCCACGACATCATCAAGACCGAGGACAGTACGCTGGATCGCATAACAGTGCGTCATAATGCAACACATTGATTGTACTGTATCCACGGTACATTTGTACGGTGTATCATCTGCACTGCGCTCCACCACAAAGCAACTTCTTTGCAACGCAGCACAGTCATGTGTACGGCTGCTACTACGGCTGCACCGCACTTCTGTACGGCTGCCGTGCGGTAACGGTAACGGAGGGCAAAGCCCCCGCACACCCACCTACCCACCGCATTAACGTACGAGACCGGCAGCAGGGTGAAGAGCTCGCCCGTTTCCGGATCCAGCGGGTCAGTGGGTTTGGCGCTGTTGGGGGAGGGCAGCATCACGAGCAGCCCCGACCCGCCGGCGTCCACCACGCGCCGGACCTGCAGGCGGGGGGCGGGGGGGGGGGGAGGTGCGGGGAGGAGGCGGGGGGGGGGAGGGGGGAGGAGGCGGGGGGGGGAGGGGACGGCGGCCGGGGAGGGCGGGGTTAGAAAGGAACAGCCCAGACACACCCGTGGTCGGGCGGGGTGTCGACTGCGGCCAGTCAGGGCCGGGCGGGCGGGGGGGGAGAGAGGGTGCAGGGTGGGCTCGTGTGACAGGGAGGGAGGGAGGGTGGCTGCGTTCTGTGGTGTGGGGCACCCATCCGGCCAGGAATGCTTGGGGTGATGCGAGGACAGGCGCCCGCTGCACAGATCGCCCAACAAGCGCCTCCCCGCCCCTTGCCCTCCCACAACAGCCCCGGATCGCATATGTTGAATAGCCTTCGTCGCACATTTCCCCCCCCCCCTTGGGTTCCAACCTGCCAGCGCTGCTGGCCCCGCGCCCTGGCCGTCCGTCCCCGAGCCGCTGGCTTATTTCGCCTTGCGGGTGGTGCCACGCGGCCGCGCTGCACGCACCTCAGCAAAGCTGCACCCAACTCAAGCTGAGCTGCACCCAACTCAGCTGAGCTGAGCTGAGGGCCCCAACAGCTGATGGATGGATGGATGGATGGATGGATGGGTTCGTTCCGGAGCCGAGCAGCGGCGCCCGCTGTGTCGTGTGTGTCAGCTACCCCACCGTCCCCCTCGGTTCGGATGAGACGGGCCAAGTGCGCATCGACGGGGGCACCCCGAGGCTCTCGTTCTGTTCCCTTCCGGGGAAGTACTGCGGCCCCAGCCCCAGCCCCAGCCCCGGCCCCGGCCCCGGCCCAGCCCCAGCCCCAGCCCCAGCCCCGGCCCCGGCCCCGGCCCCAGCCCCAGCCCCGGCCCCGGCCCCAGCCCCGGCCCCAGCCCCAGTCCCGGCCCCGGCCCCAGCCCCGGCCCCAGCCCCGGCCCCGGCCCCAGCCCCAGCCCCGGCCCCGGCCCCGGCCCCGGCCCCAGCCCCAGCCCCGGCCCCAGCCCCAGCCCCAGCCCCAGCCCCAGCCCCAGCCCCGGCCCCGGCCCCGGCCCCGGCCCCAGCCCCAGCCCCAGCCCCGGCCCCGGCCCCGGCCCCGGCCCCGGCCCCAGCCCCGGCCCCGGCCCCGGCCCCAGCCCCAGCCCCGGCCCCGGCCCCGGCCCCGGCCCCGGCCCCGGCCCCGGCCCCAGCCCCAGCCCCAGCCCCAGCCCCAGCCCCAGCCCCGGCCCCTGGCACCTGCGTGTAGGTGTTGCACTGGGTGGGGCTGATCGCCAGTACGACAGCCCCCCGGGGGTTCAGACGCAGGCGGCGGAGGCTCTTGCACGCGGCCAGAGGGTCTGCCAGGATCATGCGGAGCTGCGGGGTGGGGATGCAGGGAGGAGGAGAGCGTCAGATATGGCGGGGCGGGCCCTGGACGAGTGGAAACCGGCATGTGGGGGGAACCCTATGGATAGCACGGCTCTCCAACCCTAGAGAGACTAACTGCAGGGTGGCGCGCCGCAGTTAGGGCACAAGCGACAAAACATTGTACGAACGCACCCTCCACTGCGTTGCTTCTCGCGGCTGAGTTCCCTCATACACAACCCTCCAGGGTTTCCCTCAAAGGATAGGGACGATGCGTGGCCAGCTGAAACCGCGGTTGTTGTCTGGTGCTGTATGGTACGGCGATGCCGGACGGATACCGCAGTGTCCCCCGCGCCGCCGCAACTGACTCCCCCGCCCGGCCCCAACCCCGCCCCGCCGCAGCCCCGCCCGGCCCCAAACCCCCCCAACCCCGCCCGGCCTCAACCCGCCCGGCCTCAACCTCCCCCCCGCCCCAACCCCGCCCGGCCCCAACCCCGCCCCGCCGCAACCCCGCCCGGGGCCCGGCCCCACCCCCCCCCCCCGCCGCAACCCCCCCCGCCCCAACCCCGCCCGGCCTCAACCCCGCCCGGCCTCAACCTCCCCCCCCCGCCCCAACCCCGCCCGGCCTCAACCCCCCGCCCCGCCCCAACCCCGCCCGGCCTTAACCCCGCCCCGCCGCAACCCCGCCCCGCCGCAATCACGGCTGATGCCCGGCTGCCGCCTTCCATAATCTCACATCCGTAGCCGTTACGGAATTACCCGGGAGTCCGATCTCGCACCTTCACTGACCCATCGAGAATCAACATCTCCCAACGCACCAGGAACATAAGGTACATCTTCCTCCGTCCCATCCTCCCCCAGCCCGCTGGGCTCCCCCCTTTCTGTTCAGCCCCATCCCTCCCGCAGCCCCGACTGCACCTTGCCATCTGCGGGGATCATGTCCACCAGCAGGGGCAGCCGACGGTTCTCCAGCGGGAAGAACTGCACGCGGGGCGGGGGACGGGGGGCGGGGGGCGGGGTCGGGATGGAAGCGAGAATACAATTATGACATCCCGTGCCGGGTTGGGGAAGGAGGCCCCCCTTGGAGTTCCACCGCACCCAGGGGGGCTCCCCTCTGTCAACTTAAGACACACAGACGGCGAAGTAACAAGATCGACAAAAGCCGCGACCGGTCTCTTCCCATCCCCCCCCTCCCACGCACCCATTCCCTCTCCCCCATTTCTATTGCCCCCCTCCCTCCCTCCCTCACCCCCTTCCCCTCCCTCCCTCACCCCCCTCCCCTCCCTCCCTCACCCCCTCCCCTCCCTCCCTCACCCCCCTCCCCTCCCTCCCTCACCCCCCTCCCCTGTCTTACCATCATCTCCTCCACCTGTCCGCTCTTCCAGGTGATCACCAGCTTGTAGTTGTCGTACCTGAGGCCCTGCAGCTCCGAAGACATGCGGGTGCCCGCCCCCACCGCCATCACGTTCTTGGCCAGGGAGGGTTGGTTGATGGAGGGCCGCCGGACCACCTTGGTGCCTGCGGGGGAGAGAGGGGGGAGAGGGGAGGCGGTTGGGTGGAGGGTGGGGGGGGGCCTCGGTGAGGCGGGGCTCGGTGGGGTGGTGCCCGGGCTTTGGGGAGGGCGGGTGAGTGGTGGGTGGAGGTGGGGACGAGGTGGGGGCGGCACGCTAGGTGCGGTGGGGAGGTGGCCTCCGGAGTCGGGGGCGGTTGGTTCCTGTGCGTGAGGATGAGGGCCTGCGGTGCGTCAAGCTGTCAGCAATGGCGGTCCATGGGGCGGGGAGGTAGAGCCGCAGCGGCGGACAGCGGACCGGAGTGAAGTGAGGCGGATGGGGGGGGGGCCCCGGGCCCGAGGCAGGGCTGCCTAACCGCCGAATACGGTAACTTGCGCTGCAGTGCAGCCTATGACGCTATGACGCACAGCGGAGTTTGCTGAAAAGGGGAAAGGGGAGGGGGATCGCCTCACCGTCGTTGCCCGCCGAGTTGACTGAGAGGGCCGAGGGGTTGCGCCACAGGAAGCTGTCGAAGTCTGCCAGCAGGGCCGAGGGCGGTGTTGCGGGCGGGCGGAACGGTCGGACAGTTGGGAGGCGCGAGAGACGCGCAGCGAGGGGGGAATGGTGTATGTCGGAAGTGGTGGAAGCAAACATCGGAGCTGCGCGATGTTGATGCGATGGGGCACCCAACATCTGCTGAATCCAGACCCAAGCTGCACCCATGTCCCCGGCCGTGTGCCCATTGGCATGGCCGCCACGGGCACACCCCCATGCCGCGCAGTGCGGTGCGGAGCTCCGGCCTGGCAAACGCGCGCGAGGCGTCGAGGGCCGTACACAGCTCGTACAGTGTGCTACGGCACACTGCCGACTGCCCACACCTTGTGAGTACGTGTAAGTGGAGGTGTAGGTCTCCAGCGGCCAGCCCCAGGAGTTGCTGTGTATGATTGCGCCCGCGGCCTTGTGGACCTGGGGGTGGCGGCAGGTCAACGGGGGAAGGCGGGCGGGAGGGCCGGAACCCGGAAGCCAGGTCGTTTGGGGGACTCCCAACGGGAAACACGAGGGCGGGTAGGCGCCTGACCGGTCGCCGTCGCCGTCACCAGATGTAAGAGCATGGGTGCCGTCTCCATGCTCGCAGTCACCGCGCCTCCTTCCTCCTGCCTCCAGTCCGCAAGCAGTGCGCTGTTGGTTGACACTCGCAGTGCCCTTGCTCCCCACCCCACCCCACCCCACCCCACCCCACCCCACCCACCCCACCCCACCCCACCCACCCCACCCCACCCCACCCCACCCCACCCCACCCCACCCCACCCCACCCCACCCCCCCCCCCCCCCCCACCCCCCCCACCCCACCCCCCCCCCCCCCCCCCCCCCCCCCCACCCCACCCCACCCCACCCACCCCACCCCACCCACCCCACCCACCCCACCCCACCCCACCCCACCCCACCCCACCCCACCCCACCCCACCCCACCCCACCCACCCCACCCCACCCCACCCCACCCCACCCCACCCCACCCCACCCCACCCCACCCCACCCTACCCCAACTGTAGCGGCAGCGCGGTCGCGCCGCGGCGCGTTACCTACGCGGCCCAACTTCGTGGTCACCGCAGGTTTCCTAGAGACGCACACGTATGTATTCAACCTCGTCAAAACGCGTGCTGGGTGCGGCTGGGCTCTTTCTGGGCATGACTTTCGTTTCCACCCCACTCGACCCAACCCCTGTACGGAATTCTTCGTCCTCACAAAGCCCCACCCCACCAGCCCCTCGCCGCCCCGCCCCCTCCCCGCCGCACCCCATCCCGCCAGCCCCTCGCCGCCCCTCACCGCCAGATAGTTATCCGCGATGTTGAGGGGGAGCACCATACTGCCGTTGGTGTCGTTGGACAAGTCCACCAGACTGATGCGGGCGGCGGGGGCGGCCCCCGTGGCGGCGTCCAACAGGGTGTCGCCCCATGGGTCATCGCCCGCCAGTACGGCGCCCGCCACACAGCCCGACACTGAGGTGCCGTGACCGCTGACGTCTATCCCGTCGCTCATGAACTGCCCGGCTGAGCATTACCACATCCCGTGTGTGGGTTTGAGTTTCGTCGAACGGGTGGTGGTGGTGGTGGTGGTGGTGGTGGGCGGGAGTGGACAGGGAGGTGTACAGCAGCGGAGTTGCGGCCCCATCCAGCCGTCGTGCAATCCCAGCGATGGAGCCGCCGACAGCGGCCCCCATCACACAAATTCCAGATGGTGTTGAGACGAACGGAGGGGAGGGCAGGGCGGGGCAGGGCAGGGCAAGGGGACCCAGGGCGGCGTAGCGGGCAGCGGGTAGCGGGCAGGAAGCGCCGGGCGGGCTACTTGAGTGATGCATCCAGGGTGCTGTAAAGTTTGAAGGTAGTTCGTCTAGGGAGTGTGGCGTCGTGAGCGTGTGCTGCATACCCTGGCTGACCAACAGGGGGCAGGCGCTGCAGTGTCACACCCCAGGGCACCGCGGGCGGGCGGGAATCCCCTGAAGGTTGGACCAAGCGGCCGCCGTTAGCACACGATTGCGACACAAAGCGAGGGCGTCTGCCCCCCTCGCCCCCTCTCTTTCATCTCCAGGGTGCGCTCATCGTAACCCTCTGCGGGACCGGAACCCCGTCGTGATGGGCACATAATGACCAGGTTCCCGGGACCGCGCCCCGCTCCTCGACGGTCCCACCCCCGCCACCCGGCCGCCCGCCCCACAGCCAGGGGTTGCGGCGCACCCACTGCGGCAGCGCTCACCCGACATGAGGGCGTACTGCACCACCTTTCGGTGGCCGGCGATACGCGCAAACGGCAGCCCCTGCAGCTGCGGCAGGCTGTTGACGTTGGCCAGCGCGGCCCTGTACTGCCCTGTGTACCGCGGGTCGTTGAAGTAGCACATGTCCACCTCCAGCCCGGTGTCACCCACCTGGGGGCAGCGGGGGCAGCGAGGGCAAAGGCAGGGGAGCACAGCAGCCAGTTGGTAGACATATTGAAACTGTGGGGCGGTGCGCGAGGGGAGGGGAGGGGAACGCGCGGAGCCCCAGGGGTCGAGGGCGCGGGTGTCGAAAGGGGCCAGAAATTCGAATGTCTCGGAACCACCAAATAACCCTGTGAAATTTGGTATATTTGATGCTGCAAAGAGCCGAAAATTGGCGCTGCCAACGATTTGCCAGACTAGGGAAAGGGCCTGGAAATGTGCAGGCGCAGGAGCGAGCCTCTGAATCGTACAGCTGTCGACCGCCAAAACACACGCTGGGCTTCTCATTCAACACTCTGGTGCCATGTCCCCGACTCTTGGTTAGTGGTTACCCTTCCATAACCATAACCCTTCCATATGCATCCGCGACGCCAGGAACGCGTGCTTGAGGATACTAGACCCTTCAAGGCTGAGCTGTTAGGCTCTTGGCACCGGTGACGCCCGTGAATGAATCCTGTAGTGGCTGTGGTGGCAGCGGCCCTGCTGTTGAGCTCAACAGCACTTGCAAAATACTCAGGGCCCAGGGCCCTCCCCGCCCAGGGCCCTCCCCGCCCAGGGCCCGACCAGCTCCCAGCTCACCCCCACGATCTCGCCCTGGCCCTGCAGCCCGGCAGCCCAGAAGGGTCTGAACGAGGGCGCTGAGTCGCTAGTGGTGCTGTTCACATACTGCTCCTCAGACAGGCCTCCTGCGAATCACACGGCGTCACGCGGGGGAGGTGGAAAGGGCTTGGGTTTGGGCTGCTCAGGGAGGGGGTTGGGCAGGGCGACAAATGGATGATGAGCTGCAGGATCTAGACAGGAGACAGGAGCGGGGGTGCGGGATGTCCAGCCGGCAAGCCCCATGCCAGCAACAAGCGTACCACGAGAATGGTACGGCACCCGCACATGCCGCAACGCAGGCCTGTTCGCCTGTCCACCCCGTTGGGTCTGTTGAGGTCGGGCTCCCGGCGTCCGCCGTCCGTCCGGTGTAGCGGGGTCTCCAGGGATTGCGTCGAGTCAGGAACCAGGGATTCCAGCGCTCGGGTCCCAGGGGTCGGGGGCATCATGCCGTCTCACCCGGGGGACTGGGCACCCACAGTCAAGGCCGACCATGCGACCAGACCAGTGAGCCACCGCCACCAAGACCGCGCCCGCCGTGGTTTTCGTCAGATCGTCACCCCCGTCCCCCGGCCCCCACGTACCCGTCTGTATGAGTATGCTGGACAGCGCGTTGTCCGCCCGGGCCCCCAGCAGTGGAGCCACCCAGCGGACCTCGGGCAGCGCCGCCAGCCACCGGAGTCCCGCCACCAGGTCCTGTACGGGCCGTACGAGGAGTACGGCAGGGAGGGGGGCGGTGCTTACGACCAAGTCGGACGGTTGGGGATGCGAATGCGTGGGGACTAGGACGTCCCTCCGAGGGGACAGGAGGGGAGACGGGAGGTCGGGAGGTACGGCAGGACACGGGACGCCGAGGCGGTCTTGGGCCATGGACCGCCTCATGAGTCATGACTCATGGTGTACTGGCAGCTTTTGGGGCCACCTGCATGTGATGGGGCATCCGTCCAGGGGCGGCCCAAGCGCCCAACCCTTGCCGTTCCGCCCATGTACATGTCATGTGTTAGAAGCTTAGGACTGTGGCCGGTATTCAGAACGTCTCGTGCTAGCCGTTTACCCGTCCCTCACCCGTTGTGTCGTTCCGTACTCGTCAAAGCAGGGCGTCAAAGGATGGCGGGCGTTTGCGCTGAATCCGTGGGACGGCAAGCCTCCCCATCCTGGCCTGCCACCTACCCCGTCCCCTCCCCCACCTGCGCCCCCGCTAGACCCCCCCTTTGCATCTTGCCTCCGTGCGGTGCCGCACACTACCTGTCTGCAAAGGTAGACGGATAACCGCAGCGCCGTCGCTGGTTCCGTCTGTCCCTCGAGGGAGGGGGTCTCCACCACCGGCTTGCAGGCGCCACCGCGGCGTGCAGGACCCCGCGGGCTGCCCGTCGCCGCAGTCAGTGCCCCAGGCCAAGCCGCCTCGGCTGCGGTCAGCGCCGCCGCTGGCAGCCCGGGCTGCAGCTCCACCAGCACACCATAGCGCGGGAGGGCGGCCTCCACATCCGAGCCGAGGATCCTCATGGCCGCGATCATGGCCTCCGCGTGTCGCTCGACGTCGGAGGGCAGCCGGTCGACCGGGCCGGCTGACGAACCCGGGTCAGCGCTGGCTGTCCGGGGGCCCTGGGGGGCTATGAGCGGCTGCCAGTCCGGGGACAGCTTGAAGCTCCAGTCAAACTCCGCCTGGGGGAAGGCGACGGCGACGGTGGGGGCGACGGCGACGGCACACGGTTTGGCTACGGAATCGGTGGTTTAGGTGGCTTGATCATATCTGAAATCGCTGGCGTGGGGCAGCTGAGGGGCGGCGGTGTTCAGGTGACTGGATGGCGTGGGAACGTGTGGCGGGGCTACCCCGTAGCCCGCATTACTACAGTTCGTAATCTTGCGTTTTAGCGGCTATGTGCCGATGGCGCTGATGCCGGGGTTCCCGCGGGGGTGCAACTATACAGGAACACCAACTGGGTCGCACCTGGAACGGCCCAACCCAAGTGCCCTAGTCAGCCCGCACAGGTGCTTGGCCGCCACCCACAAGCGGCCCACATCTTGCTGCCCTAAATTGGCCACCACCCACGAGCGGCCCACATCTTGCTGCGAGCAGCGTAAGATGCCACTTGCGCCCCCCCATTGGTTACAATGCCTGCTAGCTATCTTAACGATTGATCCAGTGCCCCAGCTCAGCTCAGCTCAGCTCAGCTGGTTGGACACGCGCAAGCGGCAATCCCGGGTTATGCCCGCCTTCACGTATCTGGTCCTCTCCTGGCCCTCCCTTCCTGGTCCCTCTCCTGACCCTCCCTTCCCGGCCCCCTTCCTGGCCCCATTCCTGACCCTCCCTTCCTGGTCCCATTCCTGACCCTCCCTTCCTGGCCCCTCCTTCCTGGTCCCTTTCCCGACCCTCCCTTCCTGGCCCCCTCTTGGCCCCCTTCGTGGGCCCCTTCCTGACACCTCCCTTCCTGGCTCCCTTCCTCGCCTTCTTCCCTGCCCCCTCCTCTGCCGGGCGACTCACCAGCTCCGCGTCGAGTTCCCATGCCACACGTAGCGCCACGTCGCGCCCCGCAGACACCAGCAGGTTTTGCTTTGGAATGTACGACAGTACGACTGCCTGTCGTGCAGCAAGCTTGGCGGTTATCCGCTTCGCGTGTGCGGCATCTCTGTACGACATGACGAACATGCGTCGCGTCCGCACGGCTCCCCACACAACGGAGTCGGCTGCGCCAGCGCTGAGCTTGGCGGCTGCGTCATAGGCGGCTTCCTCATTTGCCTGTACGGCCTCGGAGAGGACGTCAGACGCGGAGACGGGCCTGCAGCCGATGAAGTGCGGCGTGAGGGCGACAACGTTGCGGGCGCCATCAATATACGTACGCAAGCACGCGGGTCGGCGCACGCACGTCATTACGCAACCGGGACATATAACATAGGACGCATCCGTATAGCTTCATTGCTGAATCGCGAGCAGGAATAGGGCAAGAAGCCCTTCAGTTGTGATGGTGACTGTGAAACGCCTTATTTATTACTGACCTTAGCTCAATTCGCCCGTTTGCCAGAACCACCTCCTTTGCGTATGACCGATATACTAATAAAACGTGCATCAGGATTACGGACGGAACAAACATATTGTTCACAATTGCCATAATATTAGTACTTGTTCTACACCTAAGCATTACTTGCCATCGTCAGCAATTCATCAGGAAGGTTAAACATTCCTAATGATCGTTACACATACGATAATGGATAAGGTCGCTGGTCTGCATGGTCATCGGTTAGATGTAGAAACTTGACAAAGAGTAACGCGTTTTGCACTCTCTTGAAATTAAAAGTAACTGTGAGTGTGGTTCTGTAGAAATTTTCATGCTCGCCGCAGTTAAGGTCGCCAACCGTACGGGGTTTCTTATGGAGGGCGCCATCCGAATTAGGCCGATTCCTGTGATACCCATTGGCATGATGCTTGTTAGAGTTCACATGTTAATTCTTCTATGATCAGGTAAATGCGTGGTAACAATGCAACGTAGCGTGATAATGCACGCATGCGGAGGTTCCCATTGGACTGCATTTCGGCTGAGGTTATTGGTAAACAAGGAAGCTGAATATATGGGTCTCAAAGTCATCATGTGCGTTATATGCAGTAATCGGGGGATCTCACACCTCACAGAAGAGGAAGGGAACAGAAAACTACTGCAAATACTGCTATCAAAGACCGCGAATCGGGAATGAAGCGGTGGCGTGCGGATTCGCATTCCGGAAATTCGCTCGTATAATCGCGATATGGCGAGGCATGCCGTGAACCACCTTCATCTGAGACATCTGAGACTGTCCAGTATCTTATTCTCGCTGGAGCTACAAAAATAACCCCTTGCATCAACGGCCGTCGAAGCAAAGCGCCGGTGCTCTGCAGCTCCGTAGCTTCAATGAAGCTTCTTGCGTCACTTTTCGCATCTTGTTGCGAATCGCCGCGGAGCGCAGGATCACACCATCAGTAATCAATTTGTTTCACATGTCATTTCTGCGCATTCTCGTACTAAAGCGACCCTGAGAAAATAACCGTATTGATTAAAGACGCCCGCCGCCCGTATATCACCGCAGGCATTAACACCGTTGCAGGATTCCCTGCCTTTGACCAATGCCACGTGGTCTCACCAAGCACGCTTTACAAGGCGCATACCGCGGGAGAAGATTGCTGTCGTTGCAGGATCACGAACTTCGGGACAACCTGCAACGAATTCATTTGTCACGTACGAAAGCGGGATGGACGTCGGCGTCAGCCACCGCCCCGCTGGACGACGTGTATCCCTCACTGCCTGACCCCAATCGCTAGGGAGCGGGAGGGAGAGAGTGGCTGGCTTCCCAGACACACGGCACTCGCGCGTGGTGGGCCCAGATCCCCCCAGAAAAGGAAGAGAGGGAGAGAAGGAGAACCGATATTGGTGTTAAGCCGGCTGGCTCAACACTTGCACACTCGCAAGGCGCTGGCGATACACTAGAATTGGTTGAAAAGTACCGTCTGGGTCTGTAACGCTGTAAGGGCTGACCCTTCCACATACATACGTCCCGCGTTCCTCCGCTCGTCCTCCCTCCAACATGCGTTCCCGACCGTTCCCACCCAACGAGATACGACACAGCAAGCCTCCGGGTTTGAGACGGCGAATGAGTATGCCTTGCGCGTGTATGAGCTGCTGCCCCGCTGTTGCCCTCCGGTGCGGGCACTGGGGTGTTATCACTGATCATCAGGGTCGCATGTCGGTTTGCGGGGCTCTTGCGTCAGGAATGCAGACTTCCGTCAATGTCAACTTCCGTAAAGAGGCGGGGATTAGGAAGGGAAACGACCGAGTGATCAGTTCCCGTTTGCAGGTACCCGTACAGCTCTGTATTCGCCCAAGGAAACCTGTTCATATAGAATTCATATAGAACACTATGGTCGAGCACGGCGGGTCACCCCTACCCAGTAAACGTTCTTCAAGACGCCGTCTGTATCATTATTACTGTGGTGCTGATTATCAAACATAGCTGGTGATGGCACAGTTCGTCGTTTCCGGGAATCCGCTTCCGCTATGTTTCGCACCATACAGTAGTCGCAGCGTCGGTAGCGTTGATGCACGCTAACCTGAAAGTTGAAGCACGTATAAATACCATTCATGATGCGAAGATGCAAAGGGAAACTGTCGAATTATTAATTGCGTTTGTTCGAAGTTCACGGCGCCTGACGGCGCAACCCATCAGGCCACCAGTGGGTGAAAACGAAGGGTGACCAAGGTATAATAGCTATCCACCGATAGATATTTTATGTCATTATGCGCCTCGACTCTGTGTGGGAGGCGGACGTTGTAAGATGGTCGAGCGAGAGATCTGCAACCTTCTGCAACGGCACAATCCTAAAGAGATCGCAATTATGTAGATATGTAATGGTTCAACGCCTTTTTATAGAGCACCACCGCCTGTTCATTTGTGACGTCATCCGGGAGACGTCGCCGTGTACTTTGTCAAAGAGGCAGGGGTCGAAGGTGTGGTTACGAACACGCGTCATGCTACCGTGCGGCGGCGGTCTGCCTTGGCCCGTACCCTTGCCCGTACATCTGTGGTACCATGCACCGACGTGCGCGCAAGACACAAAACATTACAACCAATAATTTAAGTTCGATGTGTCCTTTGAACCCATTCTTCGGTTCTTGCTACCCTAAGCCTCCTGGCGGTGCAGACGGACACGTCATTGGCGCAATTTGCGTCCTCTAGGTGAGATTTATGCTTCCATTCGCCTTTGCTTTTGATATGACGCCTGTGTAGCAGGTAATATGGGCATACTGTGTGCATGAATCTCAACCCGCGAAGACGGCGCGTACAGCAGCCATAAGGAAACCTATGGACATATGTATTTTCTTACTCTAAAATTGATATAGTATCCATTTCGACTACCAACTGTTGTAATGTTGAAGATGTCAACTGCGTCGCGTATCGCGCTGCGGCCGAGCCAAGCTTTCGCTAAAACAAAACCCCAAAATAGATTTAAGGATAACCTGTAAATTTAAAGATGTGCACCTGTGTGCACGTTGAATGGCGCAGTGTGTTTTCTTTTCCAGACATCGCGATATAAGTTCCTTTCTCGCCCGCCTGAGCCGTCTCGCATCGCGAAGAATGTTCTCGAAGAGTTCCGATGTGCAGCAGCTGCCTTGATCCAAATCATCGAAAACAGCGGCGTCCCCAAGTACCTTCGAATAACAACAATTTTAAACATCCACAAGTTATATTCGTTATCAAACCACAGTTAAAACAAGCCATTCATTGAGCGAGATAGCGCCCAGGTCGCTCGCCGCAACTCACGGCTCGACATCCCGTCTGATCCCGTCTGATCCCGTTATTCAAAGCATTGTTTTCGGTATCTCATACGCACTGGGTTTTACAAGATGTTACATGATTGGTATTACATACCTCACTGAATTGATGTGTCGTCCTCCCCTGCTTACAAACGTTTGCAACGATGTAATGCGACAGGATTCGATAACCGGATGATATGGCAATCGCCGATAATATTAAGACAATTATAATGACTTGTTTTATGGTATTGCTGCTGGAGCGTGGAACAGGGCTCCGTTGGCTCGACAGCCTTGCCGACATACAGCGCCTCGACCAAGAAGAGGACAGAAGAGACTCTGTCGATATTCCAGTGTTACCCTTTACCATTGCGCCGATGTCAATGTCCTATTGGTTTGTCTGCTAAGATTCTGACTACCGTCTTGGGCAGGCATGGGCCAAGTACGTGCCCTTTGACAAGCCCGTAGAAGCGTTAACGAAAATATCAATATGTTATTGTGGACCCCCCGGGTCAATGGTGACAGCCATAGCCGCCTCAGCACACACTGCAATAACGAAACCGCGCCAGCTTGGCGCACCGGACAGGCCCCAAAAGTGCCTTGCTTCGTGACCTTGCCGGAGGTAAAAGCAAGTCTGCCACCCAAGAGTCGCATGCGCCCCTCGTGAAATCCTTGTCTGTTTAGAGCCGCTCGGCAGCGTATCTGTATGACGATTCAGTTTGTGTATAACATTTGTGGAGCCCTGGGGAGCCTCAAGTAGGAGGCAGCTGATAACCCACTCCCTCAGAATCCCTGTTACCTAGAAGTGATGAAGCCCCATGGATGAGACGTGAAGCTCAGGTGCAACAACTTGAATGAATGAATGAACGTTACAGCGGACCCCAAAGGGATCAACAGTGTATAGTTGCAACGGTTGTGCTGCACTTGCTGGTTCCAGTCCGATATATACATCTGTATCGATTCGAAGTGAAGCTGATGGCTGGGCCCCAGCTGGGGCCGTTCAAAAGGGCGACGGGGCACGGGGGGAGACATGATGACAGCCCGACCTTACACTCCGTGGCCACCCCATGTCCCGAGCCGCAGCCAGACGACGCCGTCCGACGTGAACAACAGGTCCCCCTTCCCGGCCCGCCCAGCCAGGTCCACCACTAAGAAGCAACACGTGCAGCCCTGCCCGGTGCCCGCACCCCAACACCCGGTTGCGCGCCGCAGGCTAGCGACAACGCCACCCCACAGCCCACACCGCACCGAACCTGGTAGGACACCCCGTTCCCGAAACGAATCCCTCCCGAGGCGAACGCGGCGCGGAAAAACCGAACGGGGCGAATGCAAAAAACCGCGCCGCAGCCCCAGGCGGGTTGGGGGCTCGAGGGTCCAGGCCCCCGGCCCCCACCACCATGACGTACGCACACCTCAAACCCGCGCCCACTCCCTAATGGACAGTGCGCCCCCGGGCGCCGCGCTTCCAATCCCGTACGGGACGAGTCGCGCCCCCCGAGGTTGAACCCCGCAGCCCCCTCTAGCCACTGCACGGTACTCGATCTTCCGCCGGAGTCCCCTCTTGATTGCAGTATCGATCCCAAGACCATCGAAGCTTTGGGCTGCACTGAGTGAAGCACGAACTGCAGGGTGGGCACGAGCCGGGCAGCGAAATGTCGGGAGAAGGATGTGACAGCACGAAAGCATGAGTGCTATGATCTTGTGAAGGTAAAGTGAACCTAGAACTATAGACCGCCTCGGAAGCAGCGTCAGCAGCGTTGTCATAGCGTTACAGACGTGATGTACCTGCGACCTCATAGCTTCGCTCCATCCGCCATTGAAAAGGATTAGCTTGTAGTAGTTGCAAATCGGAAGCATTTTCCCTGCATTCCGACTCCTATGAGCTTGTCCTGGCTTCGCTTTGGCCTGCCCGTAGCCACCCTGTAGTTCAAACATGTACCGAAAAACAACAACATCCCTCCAGCGGTCCAGCTCCCTCGCCAGCCCTCCAGCGGTCCAGCTCCATCGCCAGCCGTCCAGCGGTCCAGCTCCGTCGCCAGCCGTCAAGCGGAACAGCTCAACCAGCCGCCTAGCAATACTGTGGTCCATTGACCCGGCCCCTGTCACGACCGCGATCGCGGACCCATCCCCAACCTCAACTGCGGCCCCGACCCATGCCCCCGCCCCGGCCCCGGCCCTGACCCCGGCCCCGGCCCTGGCCCGACCCATGACCGGACCCAGGTTCCGGAACCTGCACCTCCATTTTCATCGCCAGCCCTCCAGCGGCCCATCTCCATCGCCAGCCCCCCAGCGGTCCAGGTCCGTCGCCAGCCCTCAAGCGGTCCAGCTCCGTCGCCAGCCCTCAAGCGGTCCAGCTCCGTCGCCAGCCCTCCAGCGGTCCGGCTCCGTCGCCATCCCTCCAGCAGTCCAGCTCCGTCGCCAGCCCTCCAGCGGTCCAGCTCCGTCGCCAGCCCTCCAGCGGTCCAGCTCCGTCGCCAGCCCTCCAGCGGTCCAGCTCCGTCGCCAGCCCTCCAGCGGTCCAGCTCCATCGCCAGCCCTCCAGGGGTCCAGCTCAACCAGCCGCCTAGCAATGCTGTGGTCCATTGACCCGGCCCCTATCACGGCCACGATCCCGGGCCCATCCCCGACGACAACTGCGGCCCCGACCCATGCCCCCGCCCCGGCCACGGCCCTGACCCCGCCCTCGGCCCTTGCCCGCCCATGACCCGGACTCAGGCACCGGAACCTGCCCCTCCATTTCGATCGCCAGCCCTCCAGCCGTCCAACTCCGTCTCCAGCCCTCCAGCGGTCCAGCTCCGTCGCCAGCCCTCCAGCGGTCCAGCTCCGTCGCCAGCCCTCCAGCGGTCCGGCTCCGTCGACAGCCCTCCAGCCGTCCAGCTCCGTCGCCAGCCCTCCAGCCGTCCAGCTCCAACGCCAGCCCTCCAGCGGTCCGGCTCCGTCGCCAGCCCCCAGCGGTCCAGCTCCGTCGCCAGCCCTCCAGCGGTCCAGCTCCAACGCCAGCCCTCCAGCGGTCCAGCTCCGTCGCCAGCCCTCCAGCAGTCCAGCTCCGTCGCCAGCCCTCCAGCGGTCCGGCTCCGTCGCCAGCCCTCCAGCAGTCCAGCTCCGTCGCCAGCCCTCCAGCGGTCCAGCTCCGTCGACAGCTCTCCAGCGGTCCGGCTCCGTCGACAGCCCTCCAGCGGTCCAGCTCCATCGCCAGCCCTCCAGCGGTCCAGCTCCGTCGCCAGCCCTCCAGCGGTCCAGCTCCATCGCCAGCCCTCCAGGGGTCCAGCTCAACCAGCCGCCTAGCAATGCTGTGGTCCATTGACCCGGCCCCTATCACGGCCACGATCCCGGGCCCATCCCCGACGACAACTGCGGCCCCGACCCATGCCCCCGCCCCGGCCACGGCCCTGACCCCGCCCTCGGCCCTTGCCCGCCCCATGACCCGGACTCAGGCACCGGAACCTGCCCCTCCATTTCGATCGCCAGCCCTCCAGCCGTCCAACTCCGTCTCCAGCCCTCCAGCGGTCCAGCTCCGTCGCCAGCCCTCCAGCGGTCCAGCTCCGTCGCCAGCCCTCCAGCGGTCCGGCTCCGTCGACAGCCCTCCAGCCGTCCAGCTCCGTCGCCAGCCCTCCAGCCGTCCAGCTCCAACGCCAGCCCTCCAGCGGTCCGGCTCCGTCGCCAGCCCCCCAGCGGTCCAGCTCCGTCGCCAGCCCTCCAGCGGTCCAGCTCCAACGCCAGCCCTCCAGCGGTCCAGCTCCGTCGCCAGCCCTCCAGCAGTCCAGCTCCGTCGCCAGCCCTCCAGCGGTCCGGCTCCGTCGCCAGCCCTCCAGCAGTCCAGCTCCGTCGCCAGCCCTCCAGCGGTCCAGCTCCATCGCCAGCCCTCCAGCGGTCCAGCTCCGTCGCCAGCCCTCCAGCGGTCCAGCTCCATCGCCAGCCCTCCAGGGGTCCAGCTCAACCAGCCGCCTAGCAATGCTGTGGTCCATTGACCCGGCCCCTATCACGGCCACGATCCCGGGCCCATCCCCGACGACAACTGCGGCCCCGACCCATGCCCCCGCCCCGGCCACGGCCCTGACCCCGCCCTCGGCCCTTGCCCGCCCCATGACCCGGACTCAGGCACCGGAACCTGCCCCTCCATTTCGATCGCCAGCCCTCCAGCCGTCCAACTCCGTCTCCAGCCCTCCAGCGGTCCAGCTCCGTCGCCAGCCCTCCAGCGGTCCAACTCCGTCTCCAGCCCTCCAGCGGTCCAGCTCCATCGCCAGCCCTCCAGGGGTCCAGCTCAACCAGCCGCCTAGCAATGCTGTGGTCCATTGACCCGGCCCCTATCACGGCCACGATCCCGGGCCCATCCCCGACGACAGCTGCGGCCCCGACCCATGCCCCCGCCCCGGCCACGGCCCTGACCCCGCCCTCGGCCCTTGCCCGCCCCATGACCCGGACTCAGGCACCGGAACCTGCCCCTCCATTTCGATCGCCAGCCCTCCAGCCGTCCAACTCCGTCTCCAGCCCTCCAGCGGTCCAGCTCCGTCGCCAGCCCTCCAGCGGTCCAGCTCCGTCGCCAGCCCTCCAGCGGTCCAACTCCGTCTCCAGCCCTCCAGCGGTCCAGCTCCATCGCCAGCCCTCCAGGGGTCCAGCTCAACCAGCCGCCTAGCAATGCTGTGGTCCATTGACCCGGCCCCTATCACGGCCACGATCCCGGGCCCATCCCCGACGACAACTGCGGCCCCGACCCATGCCCCCGCCCCGGCCACGGCCCTGACCCCGCCCTCGGCCCTTGCCCGCCCCATGACCCGGACTCAGGCACCGGAACCTGCCCCTCCATTTCGATCGCCAGCCCTCCAGCCGTCCAACTCCGTCTCCAGCCCTCCAGCGGTCCAGCTCCGTCGCCAGCCCTCCAGCGGTCCAGCTCCGTCGCCAGCCCTCCAGCGGTCCAACTCCGTCTCCAGCCCTCCAGCGGTCCAGCTCCATCGCCAGCCCTCCAGGGGTCCAGCTCAACCAGCCGCCTAGCAATGCTGTGGTCCATTGACCCGGCCCCTATCACGGCCACGATCCCGGGCCCATCCCCGACGACAGCTGCGGCCCCGACCCATGCCCCCGCCCCGGCCACGGCCCTGACCCCGCCCTCGGCCCTTGCCCGCCCCATGACCCGGACTCAGGCACCGGAACCTGCCCCTCCATTTCGATCGCCAGCCCTCCAGCCGTCCAACTCCGTCTCCAGCCCTCCAGCGGTCCAGCTCCGTCGCCAGCCCTCCAGCGGTCCAGCTCCGTCGCCAGCCCTCCAGCGGTCCAACTCCGTCTCCAGCCCTCCAGCGGTCCAGCTCCATCGCCAGCCCTCCAGGGGTCCAGCTCAACCAGCCGCCTAGCAATGCTGTGGTCCATTGACCCGGCCCCTATCACGGCCACGATCCCGGGCCCATCCCCGACGACAACTGCGGCCCCGACCCATGCCCCCGCCCCGGCCACGGCCCTGACCCCGCCCTCGGCCCTTGCCCGCCCCATGACCCGGACTCAGGCACCGGAACCTGCCCCTCCATTTCGATCGCCAGCCCTCCAGCCGTCCAACTCCGTCTCCAGCCCTCCAGCGGTCCAGCTCCGTCGCCAGCCCTCCAGCGGTCCAGCTCCGTCGCCAGCCCTCCAGCGGTCCAACTCCGTCTCCAGCCCTCCAGCGGTCCAGCTCCGCCGCCAGCCCTCCAGCGGTCCAGCTCCGTCGCCAGACCTCCAGCGGTCCATTTTTATTGCCAGCCCTCCGTTCTATGTGAGGGATGGTGGCAGGTCCAGGGTTGGAAAAGGCACGACTTAAGGACGCTCTGAAGTACAACAGCACCGTTGTCTAGGTTTGGGAATCGAAGTCACCTCCCTACCCTGTCATGTACATGGGCATTCGGCTTTGACTCGACTCATTGCCCGTGTTAAACAAAATGCGCACGAGGTCAGTGATTGGTAGGCCATTGATACCTGCAGGTTTCCTGAGTGAAACGAAAACCACGGTTTTCTGTGTACATGCCGTAAGTGTCTTCGGCTGACAGTGAGTACGGCGGGGCCGTACGGTTGCGAGTGCGCGCAAGTCGCGGAGAGCGCGACTGAAAAGAGTGATTTCGTCACCCCGGAAAATTAGAAGCCATAGGATCAGGAGGCCTTCTAGTGCCAGATACTACGGTTGCGCCGCCGTGTCCCAGCCATCCTCCGGCTGCCTCGGTGAATCTCATGAGGGCGTCCTATTACCCGTGTGCCTCATCACCGCCCTCACAACAGTGCCTATGACACCCTCAAGGGAGCTGCTGTTTATTTCCCACCTCTGGGTTTGCCCGGGTTCGCCCAGAAGTTCTGGGATTGGGTTTTCATTGTAACTCCCACCTCTGTCGCAAGGTGGAACGCGCCCTCCGTCATTTCCGGAGCGCAGGTGGCCTCTGATACCTTTCCCATTAGGCGGAAAAGGGCTGCCTCTGAGACGCTGTTGCAGGCTTGCAGCCCCCCTTATCAGACGAGCAACACGCAGCTTGCTTATGTGTCAGTTGAATCGGTCGAAGATCCGGTCGGCGGTGTGCAGCTCAATCGTGCAACAGCGGGGAACCAGGAGCACATCGCTGCCCAAGAGGCCTTGGCCTTGGCCTTGGCCTTGGCGACGCTGCCGCTGCGCAGGGTGGGGCACCTGACCGTCCCCGACGAGCGAGGCGTGCTGAATTCGGGGGTTGTCGGGGCTCGCGCCGCCAGTCGCTTGCTTGGCAAAGTGGCCGAAACTAACCGTCGCGGAGGTTGTCGTGATCCCGTATGGTAGCGGTCTTGCTGCAGATCAGCGCGGCTCCGGGACCGGTCTTGCCGCAGTGCGCCAGCAAGTTTCGGGCCGGCGACAGCCCTGTGATGACCAAGAGGCATGGGCTTGATTACGAAGTATGAAGAGAAGCTCGTCGCCACTTACAGGCACGCGCGCAGGGCCGCCCGGCTGCTGCTGCCACATGAATCCCTTTGCTTCCCACACCAGAACGCCCTTGACACACATGCCCAGTTGCATGCTGATGGGGCTCTGGTCCATCCGTGTTGGAGATAGATGTGCGACTATCCGTACGCGCACCTTGCACGACGTGTCTTACAGGTGCTCGTGCAGGTGCTCGTACAGCTCTTAACGACGAGCGCACAACCGGCTGCGTGCAGGCGGTGATGCGATCGACCTCGTCGACTTGGCAGCTGCGGCGGCACACAAAAACCACGCGGAGGTTGACTGGGTGATTGTTGCTGGACGTTAGTTGCTGATGTGGGTCGATGTGGGTCACAGCCGCACAGTGCCGTGCGACTCGTACCGGTTGGGCGCTGTTTATTTGGGATGGCCCAGAGCGCGCTCCAAGCTGAACGTTTCCGTCAGACGGTTGGAGAAGCGCCCGAACGTACCTGACGTGATGCCGGTGTGGGTCGAGGACGGGCGCTGGATGATTCCTCCTTTCTTGAACAGCTCTCTCGCGCTGCAGGCAGGCCCTCATCGATCCCAGAGTTCCTTACGTTCTGCTGCTTCTGTTTAGACATCAGCTTACTAGGCCAGCGCCCCTGCTCCTAGGGACACCACGCAACCTCGGAGAGTCTCTAGTATCATCTAAGCGCTGTTGAACTTAAACCTCCGGTTTTCCGGTTTCACGGGCCAGAATAACCAAAAACAGTAAGTGGCGCGAAAAATCAGAGCCAGGGCGTCGACGCAATATTCGTGCTTCGTCCTGTGATAAAGTATCACGAGACTGGCTAGCCATGCTAGCAGCCTTGCGGGAAAAAGCACTCACGTACTCCCGTAAAGTGACGTCCTGTTTATTTTATGTCCCGCGGGGTCGCTCCGCTCCGGAACCACGAGTCCCAATTTCGCTTCTGCACCCTGATTTTGTAAAGTGACAGTTGATTTCCAATGTAATAGAACCATGCGAAATGGCAGCGTGTTCCTAAGGTCAAACCGTTCAGAAGTCAGTCTGCATCACCTATGCCTGGATGCCCCGCACTTGGTTCCAGCCCCAATGAATCTTGCGAAAGACAGCAGACAGCTCTTGTAACATGGGCGATGGCCGAGGTGCCCGCTTGGGTGTTCTCGCTGCCGAATTGTGGCGAACGGATCGGGGCGTGAGGGGGAGGGGTCCGAGGCCCTGAAAGACCCTGAATGCGCGTCGAAACCCCCGACACGGTCGTGGCCATGTACGCCCGCGAATGCTCGAAACGTTCAATCACGACATCCTGAACGTAGTGACATCCGCTGTCACTGCGCTTACTTCCGACCGTTTCCAACCCACTATCTGTACGGCTGTACGGCGAACCAATACGAAGATCCGATCAGTCACGCAAACTAATCTGCTGCCGTTCGTTGGCACGAACCGCCAAAGACTGGCCGGTGGCCACCGATTGGCACGAACCACAACAGTGCACGGAAGTACGAGCGTGAATGAGTCCGTGTTCACCTGCCTGTGGCGTGCACTCGTCATTCTTCCCCCATCAGCTCCCTGCGTCGTACGTCCGTTCGTACCTGCTGCTTTGCAACTTACCCCACGCTTGGCTCAACATTTCGAAGTCGTCCGTCGTCGTTCTGATATGATTCGGTTTTCCGTTCTGTGCCGAGAAGTTGCAAACATCGTCTCTTTGTCTACACGTCGCATTTCTGCAGTGTAAGGGCCCTTGGCAGCTGGTCCCCGTCCCTCGCTTCCCGTTCCTTACACGGCCCATCAGTCACGTCGCAGCTTCAAACGAGCTTCGAGATTACAAGTTAAGGGAGACAGGAGCACAGAACTGTACGCTGTCGCGTAGAGTGTTTCCGCCATCGGCAAGTCGACCCCGGCCCGCTTGTCGTTGAGGCTTCGATTCCGTTCGTCGCCCGCGTCGTATCCGCGTCAACGCGGCGGCAGGCGACCGGCGTGGAGGTGTGCCCCGGCGCACACCCACCGGGCGAGGGAAGAGCTGCGAATGATGGTTAACCCGCAGATTCTGTCACCGATGACCCGCCATCTTGGTCCCCTGTATCATCATTAATAAATAGGTAACCCAATGGGCTTGGCCCGTCAACAAAGGTGCGGCCGCCGGGTGCCACTTGGAGCCAGCGCGCAAGGATTGCCTCTCCTGGAAACAGCGCCAGACCCGCCGAAACACCTGGCGGGGAGGGAGCGGTCATGTCTTCAGACACGGTGGTTGCGGCAGGCGCGGTTCGGTGGTTGCTATCAGCCAGTCACCGGGCAGGGCAGGGCAGGGCAGGGCAGGGCAGGGCAGGGCAGGGCAGGGCAGGGCAGGGGGCAGGGCAGGGCAGGGCAGGGCAGGGCAGGGGGGGGGGGGGGGGGGGGGGGGGGGGGGGGGGGGGGGGGGGGGGGGGCAGGGCAGGGCAGGGCAGGGCAGGGCAGGGCAGGGCAGGGCAGGGCAGGGCAGGGCAGGGCAGGGCAGGGCAGGGCAGGGCAGGGCAGGGCAGGGCAGGGCAGGGCAGGGCAGGGCAGGGCAGGGCAGGGCAGGGCAGGGCAGGGCAGGGCAGGGCAGGGCAGGGCAGGGCAGGCAGGGCAGGGCAGGGCAGGGCAGGGCAGGGCAGGGCAGGGCAGGCAGGGCAGGGCAGGGCAGGGCAGGGCAGGGCAGGGCAGGGCAGGGCAGGGCAGGGCAGGGCAGGGCAGGGCAGGGCAGGGCAGGGCAGGGCAGGCAGGGCAGGGCAGGGCAGGGCAGGGCAGGGCAGGGCAGGGCAGGCAGGGCAGGGCAGGGCAGGGCAGGGCAGGGCAGGGCAGGGCAGGGCAGGCAGGGCAGGGCAGGGCAGGGCAGGGCAGGGCAGGGCAGGGCAGGGCAGGGCAGGGCAGGGCAGGGCAGGGCAGGGCAGGGCAGGGCAGGGCAGGGCAGGGCAGGGCAGGGCAGGCAGGGCAGGGCAGGGCAGGGCAGGGCAGGGCAGGGCAGGGCAGGGCAGGGCAGGGCAGGGATCACAACCGGCCGACGGGGACAGCAGCATGAAGTGAACAGCTGGGGGCGCTCCAGGTTATAGAAACATGGGATGGTATGCTGACGAACCAGCTAGCTTGCAGGGCTACTACTCAGAGTTACTCAGGCATACCACTCAGGCATACCACTCAGGCTGTCAGGCATGCCACGTCTCAGGTGAATGATATCGGCAATAATGCAGGTTGTCATGTTGCATGTCCTTGTGCGTTCCGTTTCAGCTGACGTACGGTACGGTGAACGACAGGGACAGCCGAGCACGTCGAGCTGCACTGCACATACCGACCAGGCCGACATGTGCGGTCGGAGTGGTTTCTTAACAGTGTGCGCACGGGGTGAGTGTTTGACGCGTTTGCGGGTCCTATCCAGAGGAGGGGCGCGGTCGGCGCAGGTCTTCCTTCAACAATCTGCATTGTTGTTTGCTTGTTTCCCCGATATCGTTCTGCTCCGCTTGCGGGGGCTCCGCCGCCGCAGAATTCCTGCGGGGCAGAGAGAGCTAGGTGCCTCTGGGAATGTCGGGGGAGCTGAGCGCCGCCGAAGTCGACGCTGTTCAGAGACGTGTGTCGTACGAGACAGCGAAGAATCGCGGATACACTGTTAGCCAACAGCGAAACGCTGAACGTGAACGCAGAACAGTCATGACCAACTGTGCAGCCGTACGCCAACCTACAACGGCTGCCGCACCGGCCGAACGAAGGAATTCCAGCTGTGCTTATGTGGAAACATCTGGTTGCCTCCTGTTGCCTCGAAGCTCCAACGCCCATCGTTGCCGTGGTCTGGTTAAGCAACCACAACTATTATTAATCACTACGAACAGTTACTGCTGCCCAGCAAGTTGCTCCAGTGAATAATTATTGGACTGCAACATGCACGGGATCAGGTTGCAGCGGACCCATATTAGTCATTTGAAAGCGTTACGCGTGACGAAGCGGTTTCAGGAATGTCCATGTACTGTCACATCCCAAGAGATTTAAGACCGTCTTACAGGCCACCAACTCCTAACATCCAAGGCGTTGTTATCGCCGCGGCGTCAAGTGCTCGCCAGCAACCGTCTAAAATGGTCGCACGAATCACTACTTAACGTATCTATTTATTACACCGTACTACCTCCAATTGGTGCGCGGAGCAGATGGCGTGTGCGGCAGCGACACCTGCCAATGCGGCTCCACATGTGACCGAGCCGGAGGGCTGCCGCGGCACCAGCTGGACTGACCTTTCCGCTGAACTCCAGGAGCGCATCATGCGAAATCTATCAGCCAACGAGCTGGTTTGTACCGTGAGACTGATCAACAAAGCCGCGGTGCAGCTGCTGCTGCGCGCCCGCTCCCCCCAGTGTCCGCACCGAGTCCAGCTGTCGCAGCCGGTGCCGCCCCACGCCTTCCGCTGGTGCTGGGGCAGCCCCGCCACCTTCAGCAGCATGACGCTCCAGGCACGACGCCAACTGCTCGCTCTGACGGCGGGGAGCGGCGTCCTGGACAACCTCCAGGTCGCCATCGCCGCAGCGGGGTGCTCCCCCGATCACGCGGCCATCGTCTGCGCAGCGGCCGCGGGCCATCTCTCCATATGCCAGTGGCTGCTAGACCAGGGCTGCTACGTCGTGCCCGATCTGGCAGCGAGTTCAGCTGCCAGCAACGGGCACATGGCCGTGGTGCGGTGGCTGGTCAGCAAATGGCCAGCGGCAGAGCTGGCCGCTTGGCGCGGTGCGGCCGGCGCCGGCCGACGGGACATGTGCGAGGCGCTGCTGGCCGATTTCGGCCCCAGCAAGATAGCGCAGCGGGGTGGACCTGTCATCCGCGCGGCCAACTGCGGGCAGCTGCGCCTCGCGCTCTGGCTGATGCAGCACCTACCCAGGTGCGACGACGCCAACTTCCTGCAACAGCTCCTCGAAGCAGCGGCGCACGGGTGCGACCTGGCGGGCCTGCAGCGCGTGTGGGCCGCCCTGCCGGCAGAACTGCAGGCCCGGGCGGGGGACTGGTACCTGCCCCTGCCCTGCGCCCTGACCAGCCCCACCCCAGACTGGCGAGAGAAGGTGGACTGGCTGCGCAGCCAGGGCTGTGTGGTCCATGCGCTCCAGATGCGGCAGTTCACCCTGCCAGACAATCTCCCGCCGGTGGACGGCGTCGAGCGCGCGCAGCTGTACCTGCAGCTGATGCCTGCAGCTGGGCGAGAGGTCGCCCTGGGTGACGTCCTCGACAGCGGGTTCAGGCTTGGGTCGCGGGAGCTGGGGGACTTTGTGCTGGCGCGCTGGCCCCGCGGGGAGCCAGAGGCCTTGGTGCGCAAGGTCGCGGATTGCGTCATGGAGAAACGGTGGCCGCTGACCCACGGCCGAGTGCTGGTCGCAGCGCGGCTGGCAGCTCGGGTCGCCCCCGTCTGGCTGGTCGTCGTCCGGGGCGCGGTCATGGCCGGCGACCTCCGCATGCTGCAGTGGATGTGGGCCGGGGCGGAGGCAGAGGCGGAGGCGGGGACGGGGGCCGAGCGGCGGGATGTGGAGGTGGAAGGTCTGGGTGATGCGGGGCCGGAGGCCAGGGCGACTGCTGCGGCGGCATTGCGGGCGCAGCTGAGTCACCGAGGTGTCGTCCTGGCCAGGGATGCGGCCCGGACCGGCAGCCAGGACTTGGTGGCGTGGCTGCGGGAGCACGGCTGTCCCTGGGACGGCGGCGCCTTCACCGCCGCAGCGGAAGCCGGCAACGTGGCGCTGCTGGAGTGGATGGCGGAGCAGGGCTGTCCCCTGCCGGTAAGCATCTGGGCGGGGGCTGTGGAGCAGTGGGAGGGAATCCCATGATGGGAAGTACGGCAGTACGGCAGTGTGACTGCGTGGGTGCAAATTGCGATGAAGGGTTATTGCTAATGACTTGAACCAATAGCCCCGGCTAAGCCTGTATGATGGCATTGCGTGGTAGGTGGGTAGCTAGGCTGGTTGGATGGCTGCGGCGTCGGCGGTACGGACGGGGCGTGAGAGGGCGCCGCCTCAATCTGTCGGTCGGACAGACGAGAATTTAATGGGACCTCGTCATGCTTACCTTGCCGTGCGCATCCCTTGACCTGCATTCGCCGTTGCGGCCCCTATCGTTTATTCCCCCGTGCTCCCCTACTCTACAGGGCGATGGTCGGGCGTACAGAAGCGCCCTCCTGCACAAGGACCAGGGGGTGCTGAGCTGCCTGGTGCGTCTGGGCCGCCCTGCTCCCCCAATCGAATCGAGGCTGGCCCCTCACCCTTGAAGTGAAGCAAGGCTGCAGCGCGGTGTTGAGCCCTGCTGCTCTGATAACTCCGATTGCTGGCGGCAGGCTGCCCCCGCGAACTGGGCTATAGCGGCGTGGCAGGGGGCTGGCTGCGACGGATCGGCCGCACCGGCGACTGTTATGTCGTCGGTGTGGGTTTGTGCTGCCCAGCGGTTCCTTAGTCCTTGTGCAGCTCCTGACCGGCACCGGTGCACAGGCTGGTACGACGGCGGAGGACGGGTGAGGTCCTGTCGACGGGGGTTTCAACGCAGATTGACGCTCGTGGTTGTGGGAAAGTAACTCTACGTCTTCTTCTACTCGGGGGCCACAACGGCGACATGGCACATCCGGGGGTAACGAGGGCTGCATGCAGCGAAGGGGGTGCTGCATCCCTACCTACATCTCTAGGCGGGGCGCCGGGCGGTACGGACGACGGGGAGGCCCCGCTGCATACGAGGCGCTGCCGGCAGTGGCGGCGGCGGCGGCGGGGACGTCACTGGTCCGCGGATGAGCGCTCCTCGGAGGCGAGCGGGTGCTGGCGCTGCCCCAGCGCCGTTTCACAGGGGAGGGGGAAATTGCTTGGAGGCGGCAATGAACGGCCGTGTGCGGGTTGGGTTTTGTGTGTATGGTAAGTCTTGGAGCTTGGGGCGCGTATGACCCATCCGTTGTTCAAGAGGTCTCTGTCGGCGGACAAGCGGCTGTCCCGGATGATGGCAGTACAGATATGGGGATACCTGATGGCGTTGGGTACGCGCACGTAGAGGTGTACGACACAAGGCTGTGGGGAGCGCACTCACTCACAGGGTCCCAGGAAGGCATCACGGGGTAGAGACTGCCAAGGTTGTCGGCATGTGGGTAGGTACTGGAAGAGGCAGAGGACATCCCCGATGGCATTTGTACGGATGGCAATCGTACGGTACGACGTGTCTTCTTCGGGTTTCCCCGGGCGGTGTTTACTTCGTCGTCACAGCACCCATCCGGTGTGGCTGCCCGCAAACAGAACGCATCCGGACTGACCGCATGGGTGCGGTGGATACCGTTCAGCACGCACCCGAACAAAGTGTCAATCAATTACCAAGCCTTCTCGCAGGCGGACGCCACTGGAGGTTTGGAGGTTTTGTGAGGTTGGAGGTACATGGGATTTTCCATACCGTGTATGTACCAAACCGCAAACCGCAGGGGCGGAACCCGTGATTAAGCCCCGGTCTAGGCCTGAAATGAAGGACCAAGGGGCATAGGACATAGCGTTCCAGCTAGGCCACCCGGCTGCGTAGGATGGCTTCCTCAACACGCGCGCACAGCTACCAGGCAGCAAACTCGGCGGGCCGGACTGGGCACCTGAGGCACCTGGTGTTCATGCCCGGGTGCGCAGCGCTCGGGCGTCAAAGGCCAGTCCCACAAACAGGAACACATGCCAAATTAAACAAACTAGAAACCTCCGGAAAGGACCACTGGACGCTGCCCGTGTCCTGTGAATTGACTGAGAAGAAGGTAAGGTGCAGCACAAATCTTAACTAGCACATAATTCCAGGCGTCGGTGGCACTCCATGTGGCTGTCAGGGGGGACCGGACCGTCCACCACTCGGACACCGGAATCCGGACAACGCAGTGTTACGGCAAAACTGGCGTACACTGGAAGGGGCACGCTCACAACAGTACTGCGAACCTCCAGCGAAACCTCGTCTCTGTCGATACGGCTCGTCCCCGACCGCCCCTGCAATGGCTGTCGCCCGTACGCTGGCTGTATGAATCACATCACCACCACCATCACCACGCCGACGCACGTCCACGCAGCCTCAAGCCGCGACGCGGCGCAGCAGGCCTTCGCTTCATGTCGTCGTCGTCGTCGTCCGTATCTTGTGCAATCGATCAGCAAACGCGAGAGCAATCCTCGACCTCGACCTCCTCATCACCTGATCTCTCGCGCCCCAGTGGCCCCGGTTGCAACTATCGCGCAGACGCCCACAGCCGTCCTTGCCACGCCACTGCAAAAGGACCGAGCCTGCCCTTGAGCCGAGGCGCAATGCTGCGCTACAGGGTAATGCGGGCCGCCCCTCACTGTTGCGTGGGCGGCTGCGCCTGCTTCCGCGCTGCCAATCGCTTCTGCTTGTCCCCCTCCACCTCCGTGGCTAGCTCCGCCAGCTCCGCCTCCGTCATCTCCTCGACGCGCTTCCGCATAACCGCCTCCTCGTACTGCTCCAGCTGCTTCACGTACGTCATTTGCTGCGGGATGGGGCAGGCCAAGAGAAGTGTGCGATCACACAGACGAGCCGTGTCAATGCACGACAGCACAAGTGAAGCAGATGCGGCAGGTTGTGCGGGTTCCCCCTCATACATCCAGAACATTGAGGAAACACGTCAGATAAAACATGTTCAAAAGGAGAGCCAGCGCTCCGTGTGTGCTACGACAGGCGTCCGGTTCTTAGGGTGACCGTGCTATAGCTATCGTTTGGCGCCCCCTGACCCTCGCCCACCCCTGACCCCCACCCTCACTTGCCTTGGTTGCCACTCGGTAAATGTAAGTTGAGACCCATCCGACGCAGATCCCCATGAAGATGATTAGTTGCACCCAGTTCCCGGCGTAGCCAGCCTCCATCCCCGTAGCTTGCAACCCGTAATACAGGGCATAGCCCAGAGCTATCAGGCCGAAAGTGATCAGCAGCACATCCTTCCGCGAGTATCCAAACTCTGTGTTGTATACAGTTTTCTTGTCGCCTTCGTCGCTACTTGCCGCGACCTGAGTCCTCCGCCTATCTGCGCTGCGCCTGAACGCTGGGTCAGGCAAACCTCGCAGAACGCGCTTGCCGATTACATCTGCGAAACAACGTTTGTTCAAATTATGACCACAAATGAATCAACAAAGTGCAAGGCCATTTTTTAGCCACGCACACACAGTTCTCCCGAACACTCAATCCGCATTCGTGCTTACGAGCAGAGAAATGAGCTGGGGCCCTCCGCGAGGAAGAGGTGCACAGCAGGGAACAGCTCTTTGCGAGAATCGTCGCCATGACGGGCGTAAAATGCCAGCTTGATACGACAACACAATGAAATTACGCTTCGGAAGCGCTTCAAAAAATTCTCGTAGAGTACAGATATTAAGACAAAGGAGGAAAGACGAAAGAGGGTGCAGTACACGCAGTACGATACCTTCTACTGGACTTTGCGCCCTTGGAAGTTGCGACAGTCCACAATCTGGTGCTGTTCTGTGTTGCATGCCCGCTGAAATAACTGTTGTATCAATACCCGACAGGGAGACAGCACCAATTCATCTTTGCGCTCAGCCGTAGTCTGCAATGTCGCTCACGTCTCTTAAGGGCACTTTCGCCCGTACTATGAAACCAGGAGCTTTCAAGGGCCGCGTGGTGGTGCCTTTGACGACAGGTGGGGCTTTGCCAAACGTGTCGCTGGCCAGTATGCGCCACGCTCGTCATCCGTCCCTGCCTTACTTAACTGAATACCTTGCAATATATTCGTTGCGACCTTGACTCTCGAGTGCTGTGAGCTGTGCACACGACCGGTTACGTGGTATTGTGGAGCGCACAAAGCTGGGAGAAGAAAGTGTCCCTCTTGCGCCGCGACTTTCCTATTAGTATTTCATTGTGTGTGGATGGCCGCTGTCATACTGCGAAAAACTGTGCTTGGGTCGACAGTGCGGAAATGTTGGCTGTGATGATTCGTCTTTTGGAGTCTTGGGCATAAAATTTCGCCGGTTATTGACTTACTTGTGCGTTTCAAAGCAACTTTGTGGTCAAGCAGCTAGAGTTACGCCATATCCACAGAGGCCTGTACCGTCCTTCGTGCGGTTTCTCGCGAGGACCGTTTGTTGCGGCATAAGGGTTAGAGTGTTAAAATGGAACTGGTATCTGCTCGTATTCACTGCTTGTTCTGCCTTGCCCCGCACATGCTGCTGCTTATCAGGCCAACGCGTCGGGCGTCGCATGCTTCGGCCGTCCGCCGTCCAGCAGCCGACGGGCACCACAATCAACGGCGCCGCGCCAGCCAACCGTCCACAGACGACACCTTCCATCTTCTCAAACATCGAAACTATGATTCAGGCACGATCGACGACCGGGCACTGAATTTCCGAATGTCCCATCTAACCTGACCTCGAAGCTGGCAAGCCCGTTAAGTTCGGAACGACCGCTTCATTCAAACTTGCTTTCTTTTCTGAATCCCGTAGCGTGCGCCTTCCACGCGATACGGTGGAATCCGTATTGCCGTGAGAAGGCGCCATGTGTGGAGGTGCTTTTCTGGGACACGCGTGCGGACCACCCCGCGCTATGTGCACAGCCGTTGGCGCTTGTACCATGCATCATGCACGACGTTGCAGTGCTGCGCGGAACGCATTATTTCATTATTGCCGTTATTGGGTCCCCCGGCTGCCGTGCGGCCATTCACTGCCGCAGACCACGTTCCACAGCACGCAGCCGGGCCAGCGCAACGACTGGCGCGAGGTGGAGGGCTGCTACGTGCTCTTCCCGCCTTCCGGCCGCCCGCCGGCGGCCGTGGCGCACTTCCTGGGCGGAGCCTTCGTGGGCGCGGCGCCCCAGGTGCGGCCGCCGTGCATCCGGGCGGGCTGCTCCTGCGCCTCCCCCCGCGGCCCCCCCAAACAGCCTCCGCAGTCGGCACGACAGGACGAGGGGCCCGTACGGAGACCCCATTAGGGAGTCTTCAGGATTCCTCCAGTGGGTTCACTATGCACCATGTTACTTCCTGTGTTGGGCCGTCACCAGGCCCGGAACGGTGCATTCATTCATCGATGCCGCCTATCTTCTTGAGAAGCGGCGTGGGTCCTTTCGAGGGGAGGGGGGGTACCTGGCCTGGCGGACCTTGCCCGGCAACCGGCCGTTGGGGGGCGGGGGGGTGTTGGGGCGATGGTGGGCTTCACAGTGCGCTTCCAGCTGCTAGCTGAGCAGGCCTTCCATTAATATCAAATATGCCGATCACCATGCAACTGCACATGCACATGCAGCTGTACATTGTGATCTCCCCCCCCGGCACCTGTCGTGAACCCTGCGCCACCTGCAGATGACGTACCGGCTCTTCCTGGAGGCGCTGGCCAACCGAGATATCCTGGTGGTGGCGACGCCGTACAGGTAGGGAGGCGTCCGCTGGGGCTCGCCGAGAGGGGCGCGAACTTGTCGAGGGCGGGCTCGAGTGCCTTGTGTGCGCGGGGTAAAGGGGGGAAGGGGAGGTGGGTTGCAGGACATTGAGTAGGCAAGGGGGGCGGGCGAGCGATTTTCGACGCCGGGTCGTCCGCAGCGCCGTGCAGAGAGAGAGAGAGAAGAACGATTGCGCGGATCCCCTCGGGGGTGGGTGACACACGGCTTGGACGCGGCGTGACTGGCGGACGGGCTGTAAAAGCCCGGGGACGTGCCGCATGGGTGCCGCGGGACACGTCGCGCCGTGTGGTTGCTGCGGTCCAACCGGGACATGCTGTCGCCTGTCGGTGCACCCCCCATTGAATGGTCTCAGACTGGGAGGGAGGGGGTTTGGTCGTTGGCGACGCGGCCATATGTCGGGAGTCCTTTCTCCTCCTCGCCATACCGGAGAAATACCTCACCGCAGCCCGGCTATCAAGGCCAGGTTCATGCACTGTCCACACCTCTCTCACCGCCACGTTCCTTCCCAGGATCTTACCCTCCGCCCCGCCGCCTCCCCGCTTGCTGCCTCCTCCCCGGCCCCCGGTCGCCCTCGGTCCCCGCAGCATCTCGTTCGACCACCTCCGCATCGCCGACGAGGCGCAGTTCAAGTTCGACCGCGCCATCCGGGCTCTGGCCCCCTCGCTGCCCGCCGCCACCCTGCCCACCTACGGAGTGGGCCACTCGCTGGGAGGCCTCATCCATCTGCTCATCTCGGCCAGATACGCGGTGCAGGTGGGCGCCGGTCCCGCCGAGGGGGAAGGGGGCGGATGGGGGGGATGGCAGGTGGCAGGTGTTCGTTCGGGAGGGCCTGCTGCATCGAGGATAGGGAGGGGGGTGCGAAGAAAGCGTTGGGCAAGGTGTGGGGGAGGCCGGGTGGCGCCCGCCTGCCACATAGCGGTAGTCCACCTCCCCGTATCCGCACCGAGCACCGAGCACCCGAATGTTCAGGTACCGCGCCCGCCCGCCTCTGTCCCCGTTTGTCATGCTCACACGGCAGTGCTCACCGCCCACTTTTGTCAATCAATACCGACTTATCCCCCCACCCCAATCATGAATATATCCACCGATTATCAAGAACCCCCTTCCCCGATTCGATTTAAATTCTAATGCTTAACCTAATACCCCCCCCCCCGGCCCCGGGCTGGCCTCCCCTCCCCTCCCTGTGTGTGTGTTTTGCGGCGCAGCGCTCGGGCAACGTCCTGATGTCGTACAACAACCGCCCCGCCTCGGACGTGATCCCGCTGCTGTCCCCCCTCATCGTGCCCTCCGCTCGGATGCTGGGGCCGCTGATCAACCAGGTAGCGGCGTCGCCCATCCGCACCACCGTCGAGGTGCGTTGGGGGGTGGGGGTCTAGGGTTTAGGGTTTGGGGGGTGGTTGTTGGGTGGGGGGGCGGTCGGGGGGGAGGGTGTTTGGGTGATGGCGACGTGGTGTGTGTGTAAGGAATGCTTGCATTGCCGAGGGGATTGCGTGGGTGTGTGAGTGCGAATAAGAAAACTGAGCCGCGAGATGTCTGCGTGTGTGTATCTGCGTGTGTGTGTCTCTGCGGGAGAGGGGCCCCGGGGTGTGTCTGTTACATATCTGGGGTGTGAGGGAGACTCCAGGGAGGCGGGCAAGGGGCCTTCTGGGCTGAAGGGTTTTAGGGCGTCGCGAACGGGGGAGGGGGCAGCGGGAGGGGGATACAGCATTGGTGGACTGTAACGTATCAACTGCACTGACTGCGGGTCGCGACTGCGGGCGCTCCTCTCCTCCGGGGACCTCAAGACAGCGGTATGGGGATGTAGGATGGGGGTTTTGCGGCGGCTGCCCGCGGGCAGTGTGACAGGCGGCGGGAATGACCCGCGAGAACCCCCACCCTACCCGCGGGCCCCCCCTCCCGTCGCTCGGGCAGCGGCGCAGTTTGAAATATCTACCAATGTCCTATACCTCCCGCCCGCCATCCTCTCCCGGAGGGGGGGGCAGGCAGTGAGACCCCTGACTGTAGGGCCCCACTGGTGGTTTGACCACTGGCTGGCCACGTAGCCGAGGGCCCTGAGGTCTGGACAGCGGACCCAGCTTCCCGCTCCCCTCTCCCAGTCCACAATTGGCTTGGGCTGTCACTGTGGGTGAGCCCCACCCCACACCCCAACCCCGCAACATCTGACGCGCCCCGCCGGCTCGCACCCCCTCCCTCCCCACCTTCCGGCCCCACCCGCCCGCAGAGCATCTCGGAGACCATCAAGGGCCTCAGCCCCTCCATCGTACGGCAGGTGCTGCCCCTGGTGGAGCAGCTGGCGCCCATCTACCTGGATGCCGCGCAGGGGAAGCATGTGAGGGGGCCGGGGGAGGGGATGGCGAGGAAATGGGTTGCTGAGGGGGAGGGAGCCGGCGGGGTTGCTATGCGCGGCGAGATCATTGCTGGGCGTTAGTCGGGATTATCAAATGGGGGCAGCCGCCCCCCTTCATGCGATGCGCCCGCTGTCTGCTCTGCTCCGTCTGTCCTGCCCTGCCCTGCCCTGCTCTGGAAGCCACTCGGGCGTCACTCATGGAGGGCGCAGCCGCTCGGTGTCGTCCCTCGTCTCCGCTTTCCTCCTCACCCGTCTCACCTCCCCGCCCCCCCCAAAACCCCCCCCACCCCGGCCCCCCGCCCTCAGGAGTTCTTGCCCACCCCCGAGGAGACCCGTATGCTGATCCGCACCTACTACGGCGTCTCCCGCAACATGCTGCTCCGCTTCAAGGACGACAACATGGACGAGACCAACAACCTGGTGCAGCTGCTGCAGGTGGGTGTGGGTGTGTGTGGGGGGGGGGGCCGGGGACCGGGGCCCGGAGGGCGGGAGGGAGGTGGTGGTGGTGGTGATGGTGGGTACAAGATACGGAGCCAGCTTGAAGCTGCGCTTGTTGGTTGCTGGACTCGTTAAGTGTACTGACTTGTCAGAGTGGCCGACCGGCGAGATGGGGGGCAGGGGCATGCAGACGGGTGGATGGGTTACGGCACACAAGCACACACAGCGCCCAAGGGGTGGGCTCATTGTTAAACACACCGCGCCCCTCGGTCATATTCCCCACCCGCACGCCACCCGTTTTGCATTTCTCGTCAACCCCCACCTACCCCTGCCCATCCGCCCTCCCTGCCCACCTCCCACCCCTTATCCCCACCCCGCCCCCCCAACCCCCCTATAGGGCTCCTCGGCGGTGGGTGAGGTCCTGGACCTGACGGTCCGCACTCTGCCCGGGGACCACCTGAGGCCCATGCAGCAGGCCTTTGTGGACCTGCCGCCCGAGGTGGGTGGCTGGGTGCCTGGCGGGCTGGCGCGGGGGGTGGGTGGCTGGCGGGCGGGCTGGCTGGCGCAGGGATGGGCGGGTGGGTGGGTGGGGTGGGTGACGGTACCATGCGGTGATGTTGTTGTGTTGGTTGCAGCTGCAACAATATGATTGCGGGGTTAACCATCGGTCGTTTGCCGTACGGTGCCTGTACGGTGGACCACGCCTCCCTCTCGGGTGTACCTCTCGCTCTTTGAAAAGAACACACATCCGCACACGAAAGATATGCCGTGTGCACCCTGTCCTGCTACAAACCCGCACCTCCGCGACCGCGCTCCGCCCCTCCAGGTGGCTCGCTTCGCCGCGGGTGCGGTGGAGAACACGGGCGGGGCGCTGGGCCGCCTGGCGTCCGTGGCGGGTCAGCTGGGCGTGCAGCAGGTAGGCGGGGCGGGGTGGGGCAGGTTGGTTGGGGGGCTGAGGAGCGCCGAGGGATGCAGCTGGGAAGGGCCGCCGGGGAGACTGGCGGCGTCGGGGGGTGGACAGGGTGCGGCTCGCGCCGTGTCCCCTCCGACGTGTCCCGTGACTAATTGCCGCTGCTGTTGCTGCTGCTACTGCTGCCGTGTCTCCGTCTGCCCCGCAGGCGACTGTGCCCCTGGAGGAGCTGTCCCGCGGCGTGGTGGGCATGTCGTCCATGTTCGGCGGCCAGGTGGGCGGCCCCCTCACCGACAGCATGCAGTCGCTGGCGGACGAGGTGGCCGCGTGGATGGGCAGCGGCGCAGTCGCCATGTCGGGCACCCGGGCGCTGCCCGCCACGGCGCTGTACGGCAACAACGGCCACCACGGCAACGGCACCAGCGGCTACGGCCAGACGTCGACGGCGCTGTGAGCGGGTGCTTCTACTGCCGTACTGCGGACGTGCTGCCGATGCTGCTGATGTGGGGGTGCGCGCCCTCCGAGCGGGCGGGTGGAGGTTGCCTGCCCGTGGCTGGCAGGTGCACCCGCGCGGCGGCCGTGGGGCGGCGGCGGCGGCGGCGGCGGGGGCTGTGCTTCGCTTGCCTCTACTGTCATTGACGGCCCAGTGCGGCAGTGCGCGGGACTTGGCGCGCTGGCGTAAGAGGCTTACCGGGCCGCAAGAGAGGGCGCATTGATGCGAACGTGGATGGCCTTGCAACCGTAACGGACTGCGGACTCCCCGGAGGGGCACACTTGAAGATGCTGACGATGCCAATGCCGAAGATGAGGACTCGAAAGCACTACTTGCGCGCGGCGCTACCTGCGGCTCGAGAAGCCTGTGTGATCACACTTCCTTTTGGGTCACAGAGAGAGAGGAAGAGTGAGGGTGGGGAGGGAGGGAGGGAATTGTTGCAGTGCTGACTGACCAGGGCCCCCCGCCAGGCAGGCCGCGAGGAGGATCCTGAACGGCAGGCCCCGAGGACCGCGATACGCGGGTACGGGGTCGCCGGAAGAGAAGGTCCCCCGAAGCGGTCTGAACAACTTGTCTCATTACCATGTTTGGTCTTGCTTGCTGCATGTGTGAGCCCGGGGGACCCCGACGGCCAGCGCCGTCGGGCCCCTCTGTTGTTGTGTCAGTGTCAGTGCATCTGCATCCCGACACGCGGCCGATCTCGTTGTGGCTGCTACCTGCTACCTGCTACCTGCTACCTGATCATTCATCATCGACCTACCAGACTGCGTGCGCGGGGAGGCGGGGCGACACGCCACCGGTAACCTACCGACCCCCGGGCCCCTTACGGTACGGTACGGTACAGGTGCGGTACGGCACTCGTGCGATCTTGTTGGGAGTGTGTTGATAGCGCCTGGTGTGGTGTGGCGGACTTGGCGGCACGCAAACGTGACTTCTGGAAGCAGGGAGGCCGAAGTAATAAAGACGCGGCTCGCGTTTGGGGCGGGGTGGGGGGAACGACAGGTTCGTGCGGCGGAGGGGGTAGGGCGAGGTGCGCACATGGTTGCTTGGTGTGCGGTACCTAGCGGATCACCCCTCGGCCCTGATCCCGCCGGCCTCTCAGCTCCGCAGCACAGAGAGGGGGGAGGAGCCACGTGCTCCTCCAGGGGGGCCCGCCCTCGCGCCCTCGTATGTTCCACCCTGGACCTTGACACTGCAACGTGCAACTTGCTTTGTGTAATTGGTGGGAAGACCTTTCTTCGTGTGTTGTGTATTCCTCGCGTGCATAAGGCCGCCATGCTTCTCCGTTCCTCGACTCGCCCCACACCCTGGAGTGTTGAGACCCATGTGACCATGGGCGGGCGTGGTGATGTATTTGGGGGGCCCGGATCGACGGTGCATTTGATGATTAGAAGCGGCAGCCCTGGCGCCCTTTGACATGTGAGCGTGTGCTTTTAGCGAGCGAGGAAAGCCGGCCTCGTGTGTGTATTGTCTGTCGATCTGTTTGTCTGCATCACTTGTACCTGCTTGCGAACGGTATGAGGTGCCGATTCGCACGGCGGCACCGGTCGACAGGCAGCGCATGACAAGCGCAGCTGGTTCAGGCATTTGTAACACAGCGACCGCTTGTGACGTGCCCGACAACCCCGCCGCACCCTGCGGCCGTACGGTAGCGTAACGGTCTCTGCTATCAATCGACTTTCCGCAGCAGCGGAGGAGGGCGGCGAGCACCGAGGACTGCGACAGGCCGGAAGGCAACCACGTGGAGCGGGACCAGACCAACCTGACTCACAAAAGTCAGATTTGCACTTCAGGACAGACCAGCTAACAGCTCAACGCGACCCTTGTAAACGAACGGCACCCAACAGTGACGTCTGGCGAATGCAAGGAGCCATCCAGTTTGGTACCGCTCGGCTGCTTCCGGGGAGATCAAGCCCCGAGGCTTAAAGCGCCAACATTACAGCATAACGCCTTTACCTCCTTCCTCAGCTCGGTATGACATACACCGAACACCGAGGCTCCTGCCAGCGCAACCTGACTGCAACCAACACTGATACGACATACAAACGATTGCAATAACCGAAAGACACCGAGGTTAGGCTTTCCATAGGCCAACTCGGAGGGTGAACGAGGTGAGGGGGAGATGACTTGGGTCAGCCCCCCTAGCATCGATGTCTCGCAGGAGTGCGACAGACTTGAGGGGCCCCTGCCCCCGCTCCCACGGAGAACCGCCGAGCGGCCAAAGTTGCGGACCCCAACCGACGACACCGACCAGGTCTCCGGCCCAATAGGTATGGCACCCGCTACATAGTATTTACTCAAATCCTCTTTGGTCAGTGGGAGAGTCTGCAAAATTTATTCGAACGCCGACTTAATCCTCAATGTGAGGACGGTCCAACGCTCGGATGGACAACGCATAACGCGAAGGGAGCAACAACGCGACAGTCCACACATACGGCACGAACACACATATGGCACGGACAATGGCACATGAAAAGTTGACCGTGACGAAATGCGCGAATACGTCAATGGGCAATAAAGCCGCCGCTCAAGGTCCCCAACACAGAATTTTGACTGTGGGTGCCTTCACATCCTGCTATCTAGCTCCTCGGTTGCATTCGTTCCAAAACATATCGCGAAGTGCAATCACCAGTCCAAAACACAACCTGCGGGGCAATTTACGTTAGCTTCTTGTTCGACGCTGGACCCCAACCTGGACCGGTAGCCGGTTGGTGCTGAATCGTCCAAACCGGCTCCGTTGCAACCCCAACAACATCCCATGTCCGCATCCGCCGGCTGCCCACCGGTTGGGAGGGCGGGGAGTATGCCCTGGCAGAAGGGCACCAACATAAATGAATTAGGAACAACGGCAGATACCGAGCTCGGTCCCGGCCGCCGTTGATCAAGCTGGCACGGCGCCATCCGCGCCGCAACCGGCAGTAACCCCGTACGTAACCGAAACAACTAAAAACAATTTCGCGTTGAGGTGTGGGGGTACCTTGCCGCCTGGTCGGTGGGGCCTGCTGGGGCTTGCACTGGTATTATTCACCGTTGATCCCTTTTCGGGGTCCACTGTAACGGTCATTCATTACCACTCGTCTGCCCAATTCCTTCTCCGAGTCCCGTCCCATCCCGGCGATGCCTGCGACCCTGCGTGGATAAGGCCGATGATGCCCAGCTTCCAACAGCAATGAGCACCCTGGGCAATGGGCACCCTGCGGTGGTATTATAATCCGAGCTTGCTGACCTTGCAGCACGGTCATGAAACGCGGTGACGTGGTGATCAGCGATACGATGCAGAACACGGGACACGCCAACCGACGGGGGCCGAAAATGAGAAGCTAACCGCAGCTATCCAGGGCTGAATCCCGGAGCGGGCACTGCCTCATGGCCAGCGTAGTCCCTCCACTCCATATGCGCAATGTCCAGCGTCACGACAGACGGCGATTTTGCTCAGGGTGTTTCAACACGAATAACTTCAGGCTGGAGTTGGCCCATCACCTCGACGGGATCTGATATCCCGCCACGAATCAAGCCCGCCTTACCTAGCCCGCTCTACCTAGCCCGCTCTACCTAGCCCGCTCTACCTAGCCCGCTCTACCTAGCCCGCTCTACCTAGCCCGCTCTACCTAGCCCGCTCTACCTAGCCCGCTCTACCTAGCCCGCTCTACCTAGCCCGCTCTACCTAGCCCGCTCTACCTAGCCCGCTCTACCTAGCCCGCTCTACCTAGCCCGCTCTACCTAGCCCGCTCTACCTAGCCCGCTCTACCTAGCCCGCTCTACCTAGCCCGCTCTACCTAGCCCGCTCTACCTAGCCCGCTCTACCTAGCCCGCTCTACCTAGCCCGCTCTACCTAGCCCGCTGTCCGCCTCCTGGTGGGCTGCCCGCCAGGGCCGGCCACCACCATGTACACTTGTAGATCAACTGGCCCCTCGCCTGCTCGACGACGTGCGAGCCTTGGAAACCCGACTGGGCAGGTTGCCCACCGGGTTGCTCACCGAGTTCCCCACCGGGGTACGCGAACTAAGCCATACCAAAACGCAGGTCGCGGCTGCCACCTCAGTCCAGACGAAATCACCCGCTAACGAAAGGAAGAATCCACTTGAAGGGCCACCGGCAGGGTCCAGGGGACCCTGCCAGCGAAGCCACCTGCCGCACTGATAGTCGAAGTCCACTACGGAATTCACCAATGTCAATAGACTTACTACTCTGTACCCACCCAAGGAGCACCCATGCATCCGACGCCCGAGCAACCGTTCCGGAACAGGAGTCCTGCATCAAGAACACCTGCATACACGCCCCAAGGCTACATACACAACCCATACACAACAGAACACTGACCCACATGACGTAATCAAGGCCGAACTTCATTACCACGTACCACTAGTAAGCCCCATACGACAACCTACCAGGACAACGGCAGGGCCGTCGGTGTATTGCCAGCGGCTGTCGGGGCATTCCCCTTGCAGCGGGAGCAGAGGAACAAGTAAGCGCAGTGCCCAGTACTCGGCCTGGCTGGTCAGGCGTTACTACACACACCATGCTCACAGTGTAACCGGGCCTGGGCGGTTATGGGTGAGGCCTCTCATTAAACACACGCCACGCTCACAGTGGCGCCACTCCAGGGAGTCCTCGGACCACAGTGCGTCCATCCGCTTATCACGTTTGCGCTCAGCCGGATAGTGGCACATTGAGGAGGGTCGGGGTCTCTCGGCCACACAAGGACTATTTAAATGCGCGCCACAACCCCCGACGGAGGCTCTATCTGGGATTCTGGATGAGAGCGTGTGCAGCCGCGAACAGTATGCGCCTGCACCGGCACCTGGGCCCTTCAACTGTCACACTTCGTCATCGCGGCGGCTGAAACGACAGGGTCCCGCTCATCTTTCCATCAAGGCAGTACTCCGCCCACGCGGCCATGGGGTCCACGGAGGCGCCGCTGCTGTCGGGCGCCGCCAACGGCTTCGAGAGAGGCAGCATGTTATTCCAGCCCCTGCCCGTCACGTCCAGGTGCACAGGACCGTTCACCAAGGACTTCGTGATGTCAGCCTGCACCCCTGCTATCCTCCTCCGCACGGTAAACCCCACGTTCACCTCCAAGAGAGCCAAGAGGCCGTCCCGCCGGACCAGGCGTGAGCGCAGGGACCGCAGCGCATTGGGTAGATTGATATAAGCGAAGACACCTCCAGCCGTCTTCCCCGCCGCCAATCGAATACGCAGATCCCATGCGAAGCCCCCGGCGTTGAGTTCTGTCTTATTAGTTTCATCCCAGGTGCAAAACCGGTCGACTGTGACGCCTTCCTTCAGTTCCTCGAGCGCCTCACGCAGCTGCTGCTGGGGCAAGTGCCAACCGTAGGAGCTCTCAGCGCCCATGCAAAGGCACTGACGGCGAGGCCTGGCTTGGAGCACCGCCTTAAGCTGCGGCATTTCACTCGCTCCTGCCAGCACCCGACTGCGTTCCTCTTGCGTCGCGATCGCGTAGTTTAGCAGAAATGCGGCTTGCAAGACGTCCGCACCGGAGAACCAGCCCGCTTGGCTGCCCGGGTCCTTCTCGTGGTCGGCTGCCAGCGCGGGGAGGATCATAATGAAGTACGGCCTGCTCAAGTGTACGAGCCGTACAGAACGGCACAGACGCCTGCGGGTTTCGGCGTCGACATCGGAGTAGTTCTTGTCCATCCAGGTGGCGAGGAGCTGCAGCACGCTGGACTCGCTGTCGGTGCCGAAATCGTCCGAAGCCAGCAACGCCTCCAGGGCGGTAGGGGGCAGCGTCAGCAACTGCTCCAGGAGCGACGGCGTGTTGAGGGTTTTGAGCGCGTCTCCAAAATGGCTTGCGAGCGCGGCCGCAGCTGCATCACGCACGGCGGCGAAGGAGGGCACCTCATCAGGCTCGGGCCAGAGGTCCGCAGATTTGAACAACTCAAGAACTGTCGGGAAGCTCGGCGGCGCCTCCGCTGCTTTCAGCTTGGTTTCCAGCGAGCTTCCGCATGCGTCCCCACAGCCGTCGATCTGCAGGTAGGCGCCCTGCCGGCAGAGTTGCAGGATCTCCCGTATGCTGCTGTCCGCCGCGACCTGCCCCGTGTAGGCGAACTGGATGGCTGCCTTGGCTGCGGAAGCCTCCTCGGCGTTGCTCACCGGGACTCGCAACTCGCAAGGGCCGGCCGCGGACGGGGATCCAGCCACATCCGCGAACCAGCGCTCTAGCTGCAGGTACACGGCAGTACACGGCAGGAAAGGGCAGAAATGCGGCCCTGTCAGGCGATGTTCGTAAGCACCTACCCCCCGGTATGCTAATGCAGCCACGAGCGCGGCTGCATAGACGATCTTACCCATGCGGCGAAGCACTTCGACGCGACCCTCAAGATGACGCGGTGAGCTGGCACCCTGTCGAAGACTTCCGGCGTAGCTCCCTCAGCCACTGTGTCGACATCCAGCCGCGGCCTTTTGGCATGGAGACGAGTCACTTCCTTCTCCTGACAGAGTATAATTGTGCAGTCCGAGCCCGTGTGAGAGCGAAAGAGCATTGAAATGCCATGCAGGAGGTGCGCGTTCCCGCCAAGTGACATTTCTTCCCACACAGCAGGTTCGAGCTTAAAATACTAGTTATAAAGCATACGACATTGTCCAAACTACTTGGGCTGCAACGCTTCGTGACAGCAGAAAACAGAAACAGAAAACGGGCAGAAAGAGCTGCCCGCCCTCCAAACAAGCACTCGAGCAGATCAAGTATAAAAATCAAGTACCCTACGTGCGGCAAATCTTTCAAACCCCAGCTACCCTTACAGGCAGGGTACGGTACAGTATACAAGCAATCCATTCCACGCAACCGTTAGTCCGTTAAGCGAATGAAAGCACAAACTGATGTATTTTTGTCAATTTGCTGTGAAACCTTCAGATTATGTCGCATTTACTTACCATTTAGGCTACTTCGCGCTGCGCTGCATTCCCACTTCTGCAAGTTTTTGCAACACAGGCTCCTAATAAGACCTCGGAACATGATCACCTCTGCATGATTTCCCGATTTGACTGACTCTGCTGTACCAGCAGCCAACCCCCGCCTGCGCCGCCCAGCCCAGCCCAGCCCAGCCCAGCACGGCCCAACCCTGCCCAGCACGGCCCAGCACGGCCCAGCACGGCCCAAGAGGAACTGTCTGCACGCTTGCTTCCCTAGTCGCTGCGTGCGTGCTGCTGAACACACTGCGCATACCACATCTGACTTCTGAGATCCCAGACTGCATCTGGACCGCGGCCAGGAAAGGCCTTCACGACATCGTACGACACCGCCTGGTGGTGCACGTTGGTGCAGAACAGAATCTGGTGCCGTGGCGCAAGCCGATAGCTTGCATACCTACGTAAGCAATCTGTTGATTTTGGCAAGTCGCACGTTACGCGGGCTTGCAGAAGCGCGAGTTTTAATTTTCGGTAATAAACCGGCGCCGGCACAGTGGTGCGCCCATGTTTGGCCCACGTGACGTTGCGAATTTGCGAGTGGTTTGGCTCTGCTTTACTTGCAGCCTGCACAGTAATGCTTTTTCCGTGACCGCTCACTGCACTGGCAAAGCTTTGGCCGCGGAGTTGATACCTGTCGCCGCCACGGACTTGCCCGCCGTTGCTTCTGACACAGACAAGGGCGTCACTCCGGAGTTGATTACCGTCAGCAGCAACCACACTATTCCGGCTGGCCATGCCGACGAACCTCCAAACGCGGTCGAACCCGCCCGCGGCACCTGCAATCTGGTGTCGCTGCTCAGCGAGTACAGTGAGCCCATAACTGCGGAGGATTTGCCTGGGGGCAGCGACGTCTGGCTCGGCAAGTACAATACTCGGTGTGGCTAGGCCGTCTGCAACAGGAACAACAGCAACAGCTCGGCCGGGCGTGGTCATGGCCCGCCGCCGGGCGACCCCTCCAGCAGCGCCATAGACGACATCATCAGGAGCAGCAACAGCAGCGGAAGCAGCATAGCCGCAGCACCTGCCGGCTGCGGCGGCTGAGCCCAGTAGCGTCAGGCGGGCCCGCCTGGACATCGCTCCTGCCGCACCAACCGAATTTACGAATTAGGGGAAACAGCCTGTCACCAGTGCACGGACCCGTGGGATGTTCCGTGGAACACGCAAAGGAACATGTGCCGCGATGATGATCGGTACTCGTGGGTTATTGTGCGAACTGCTGCAATCAGGCGAGGTAGAAACCATAGCGAGGGACGTAGAGGGTCGTGTGAAGGGTACGACGCGCCGGCCGTGCGTTGCCGTTGCACACGATGCCACACCCCAATTACTGCCCCTCGGCATTCCATTGGCGCATGTTTGGCTATACGCTCTACCCATAAAACAAAAGGTCAGGGCCAGAAGATGGCTGCATGGCGCGGCACATCGGTGAGTTGGCGGTTGATCAAGTGAACGACCCAGCAATCCTGCCGGACCATCGAGCACCGACACCCACTGCTTGTTACAGTTTGACATACAGCAAGTGGTCCGGCAATTGTTAGTACCCGCGCTTTGATCGACTTTGGCCTTTGGGCGACTGGGACCTTTGCCTAGGACCGCTGCAAAGACCACCAGTTGTACCAGAAGCGATCATGAACTGTTTTTCATCGCAGCATTTTGTTACAGAACAGTCACGATTTCTACGAAAGGGCTTGATTTCGTGTCCACGAGGGCCTACCGTGTGCGCTTGGTCCACGCGCAGAACGAAGCACCATGTGAAACGAGCAGTACTGGAAATACCCTGTCACATTAACAATACTAACATAATCAGAAAAGCACTCGGCAGGTGGCGGGGTTGGACCATTACCCCGCGACTATTCGCTGGACTGGCGCTCGACCTAACTGGTGTCCAACAAAGAGCGACCACGTTGCTGGCGTTGTTTTGCTTGACAATCCAGGTCTGTGTAATGCGGGCTGCGGCTTATCTAGTGCTTGTCCCGCCGGTTGCTGCCGTTGCCCGTTGGCACGAAGTCAGCCTGGGTCAGGCTTGCCTGCATAAAAAGCAGCGCTCAATGCGCATGGGTTATCCAATCTTCTTACCTGCGACCTCACAACATAATACTGTCAACAGCGCAAAACCTGCTCCTGCGGCCTGCACGCTGCCCTTGTTCTTGTACGTGCCGCACTAGGACTTCGAATTCACAGGCCCTGTCCCGTCTCCCCCAGCTAGGACTCGCTCCACCATCGTTGGCGGTCATCGCAGCTGCGGAGCCCGACGTGGACACCTTCGAGAACGTGCCCTCGCAGCTGAGCTCCGCGGGTGCGTCGGCCTCATAGTCGCCGCCGAGCCGAAAATGCTCGTGCTGTCACTGCTGTCACTGCTGTCACTGCTGTCACATGTGCTGCTGCTGCTGCTGCTCCTGCTCCTGATGAAGCTTGGGAGTCCTGCCCGCTGTACTTCTGCCCTGTGTGTTGGGCCATCAAAACGGGTCCGTGAATGATTTGGGTTTCAGCGCCTGGCCGGTTTAGTTGCTGGTAAATGCGTACCGCTTCCGTTTGCATTACACGAGCTGTGCTCTCAGTCGGGTACCCCAGCCACGACACGCTACATTTGCCAATTGAGTTCAGCCGGATCATCAAGGGCGTGTGCCCTACTCCCGATTTGTGTTTCGTGTCTCATACTCCTGGCCTTCCTCCGGGTTGGCTCCGTGTTCGCCCCCCTGCAGGTGTGGCGCCGGCGGTGCCGCTGAGCAGCGTGGTCAGCGGGCCCAAGCGGCGCGAGATTGAGGGCTGCACTCGGAAGTGCGTCCCCACCTGCATCCGCGGAGGGGAAGGTGAGCGGGTAGGCCCCATGCATGAGCATGTTCATGAGCATGGAGAGCAGGGGGCTTCTCGGTCGCAGTCTCAGCCGCAGCAAGCTCCAAACGAGAGGTTGGGTCCCGGAGGTTGGGCAGGGTGGGGTGCGCCGCGGGGGCCCGGGATCGTAGCCTGTCAAAATCACTACATCAGTGGCACCTCCGCTCCGTTGAGCCGTCGGACTCCGCAGGCACGGGTGGTTCAATGGTGTTCAGCTGGCAACAGCTGCACCGCTGAGGCACCACGCGCGCGGCAAACCGGACTTGCGGCTGCAGAGGCGCCGACCGCCGTTCCGGCTTTCGCAGCCTTGAGCAGCCGTGCATTACTGAAGTCCTGATTGGTGGCTTTGCTGTTGCGTGTTTAGAAATGAGACCCTGATCAGCGTCCCCGGGGGGGGGCGCTGATCTGTGCTGTTGCGATCAGCGTTGGTCTAGGACGATTGCGCACCCGCCGATTACGCTAGACCCTTGCGTGCCCCGCGGGTACCGCCGCGCGTGTGCAGGTGCCCCTGGTCTGGGACCCATCAGCGTGCGCAAAGAGATCGTGGTGTTCAAGGAGGGCTTCCGCTCGCGGCAGTACTGCCTCTCCGAATGCGCCCAGGTGCGTCGTGACATATGCAGGTACTTGGCGGGGACATTCGTGCTGTGTCTACTGCAGTAGCCTGATTTGTGCGGGCTACCTGCCATCACGTGCACCTGCACCTGCGCTGGTGTGCAGGTGTGCGCGTTGTCATTCGACAAGGACAAGGCCGCGCAGCTGTTACCGGCACAGTGATGTCCTGTGGAAACGGTGGCGATGCTGGTATTTCAGAAGCAGCTCAACCCACGAAAAGCAGCTCAAGGGGAACGGGAAAGGCGCTGGTGGGATGATCGTGACCAGTTGGGGCGGTTGGGGTGGGAGGTTCCGTCGTGACGCCGTGGGGTCCAGGTCACCCCGTCATGATAAGAGGGGAAGCGGCGAGCGTGTACAGGTCTGCAAACTATTTATGTTGGGTTTTTCTGTTTTTTTATGACAGTAAAGGTTAGGTCCGGGCAACTACCGATAAGGGATGACATATGCGTGCACGAGCGTAGTGCACGAGCCCCTTCCCATGGGTAGGACCTTCAGTCAATTGACAGGAAGACGTTCAAGGCTCATACGTTGATGACTGACGGGTCCCTTTTGGGTCGGTGGGAGCTTCGGTTTGGAGTGCCGTATCCTTTGGACGCGGGGTCATTGTGCTTGGGTGACGAATAGTTGCCGTAGATCACTATTGTAACTTGCATATGTTCATTATGTGATCTTCAGACCTCTCACGCGTGTGCCTGTGAGAAAACGTCGCGATGGACGCAGTGGTTCGACCTGTAACACCACTTGCAAGTGGAACACCACGAGATCGAAGTTCAGACCATCCTTTTGTTGTGCCAGACACTGATACTGGACCCACAAATGGTTTCACAAACCAGATGAGCGGCCAGCAGGACGCACCAGCTGGTCCTTCGTCTACGACCACTCTACCTCGGTTAGCTTCAGTGCAATTATCGCATAATGTGGACCTCGAAAACTCAGCGGCAGGCGACCCGCAAGACCTTGGCAATACTGTACCTGAGACAGACGGCGCACGCAGGAGCAATGGGTCTTTCAATGGGAACATATTACGCGGCGATAACATAGCCGACCAGGACGTGGTGGTTCTCACCCCGTCCCGCTTACGCTTGGACTCACGGGTTGTGATGCTTCACGCGTGCCTCTCATGGCTCGCAAATGCATTCTGGGCAGTGGCGATTTGGCAGAAGGTACGCTTCGTTTGCGGAGACCTGAATGGCCGCAAACGAAACCTTGTGTTAATGCGTCACCCTCGCCAAGCATTCACGCAAGGCAGCAGCTTGTCGACTCGGCATTGTGCATGTGCCACAGCGCCGGGGCCCGTTATGTGTAGCCGGCACCTTATGGGGAAGCAACCTGCCGGAGGGGTGGGTGGGGACGTTATTTGCAAGCAGCTAGTGGCGGCAACCATACAGCAGGGCCATGACAGGGGCGCCACATGCACCGAAGGTTGCGCAAACTCGATGGGCGGGCGGCGTCGACCCTTCACCATTCTTGACAGCCCAGCTCCTGACTGCTGCCCTTCCCCCCCCCCACCGCCCCAAAACCACCTTCCCCCTCTCCCGCCCTCCGCCAAAATAGCTGGAGGGCCGGACCCAAGGCTCCTGGTGGACCGTCTTTTTTCCCACCATCCTGGGTCACTCGGGGCAGATCCCCATGCAGCTCTACGTGTTCACCCTGGCGGTGAGTCCAGGAGGGGCCGGGCGCCGGGGCACGACCGGGTCCTCGTCATCGGCGCCGGGGCACGACCGGGTCCTCGTCATGGGCGCCGGGGGACGCACGTGACGGCTGGGGCTTGCGGGGTGACAACGGCGGGGAAGTCGGGGCGGAGGGGAAGCCGCAGTGCTGACGCTGCCTTCTCTCCAGTTGAAGCTGGGGCCACCGGCGACAGCTGTGGCGGAGAGGGGCGAACGTTGAGCTTGGTCCGGGGGGTCTGGGCGGGTGCGGGCGAGTGAGGCGCCATGTGCGCGCGGTTGTGCGGAGCGAGTCAGGAGCTGACACCGGACCTGGCGGTGCCGCGGAGTGCGACTCGTCACCGCGTGTGGGTCGGGGCGGGGGTGCGCAGGGGCGGGTGTTGGTGGCCAAGCGGTGATAAGTGGACGGCCCGGCCCCCTTGGACTCATCCAGCTTGAACATAGCGGTCGCTTCCGCGCCAAAAGCCTACCCTTGGCCGAGGGCTGCTGCTGGTGCCCCCCTCCCTGCCAGTCGCAAATGTATCCTCCTGCAAACATGGTGTGCTGAGTACGTCCGGGTACAGTCTGGGAGGGTCTTGTGCTGTGAACCCCTACGGCCGACGTCACCCTGGGGGACCTGTCCGTCTCCCGCCGTGGGGCGGCCTCCGGGAACCGCCCGTCCTGTCAGTCAGGACTCCGAAACCACAGAAGACTCCGAAACCACAGAAGACTCCGAAACCACAGAAGACTCCGAAACCACAGAAGACTCCGAAACCACAGAAGATTAGCAGACCGATAAACCCCCGGCAAACATCCCTTCCGCCTCCCCCACCCCCACCCCTTCTCATTACACACACGCCCTACAGGAGCACATGGTGTACAAGCAGATCGGGCCGCCGCCGCCCCCCAGTGCCAGCCCGGGCCTGGTGCTGCAGTACGCCATCCTGCGGCAGGTGCGGGTTCGGTCCCACCGGGTGGACTGGGCCAACAACGCGCTGGAGTCCACCGCCCTGTTCGTGGTCAAGGTGGGGAAGGGGCCGGGCGGGCGGGTGTGTGTGTGTGGGGGGGGGGGACCTGGGAGGTTACATCGGCGGTTGTCGGTTTGTTGCTCTGCTCTTTTGCGGTTTCGCTGTCTCCATTGGCACGAGGACGGGGATCCAGTCGTGTTCCTGTCCTTGAGAGCAATGGGACCCAACCCCAAGCCGAGCGACTCGGGCCCGGCCAGAGCCTGGGGAGGCCACCACGGAGGTGTCCCGGAAGTGCCTCTGGTGGATGTCGACAGTGACGTGGTCGGTGAGCCCAAACTGAAGCCGAACCAGACTTGCGGGGACGTGTTGCCCCCTGTGGCCCTCCTGCCCCCCCCCGCTCTCCCTCTGGACAGCTGCTCTTCTGCGATGCGCTGCAGCGGGGGACGCTGGGGCACACGCCGCTGCGCCTCATGTTCACACCCATATGGTGGGTGCGTGGGGTGGAGTGGGTGGGCGGGGTGGGGCGGGGTGGGGCTTGGGACATTGGCAGGGCGCAGGTTGCCTGGAAGGGGGGGCAGGGGGGCGGCTGGGGTGCCGGTCTCTCTCCCCCCCTGGCGGGCGTGTCAAGCGGGAGGCCCATACCTGGCCGTCTGGTGCAGCGCGGATGGGGGGGGGGGCGGGTAGGGGAGGGCCTAGGACACGGCAGATGAGAGCGACCGTAGACCTTAGCGGGTTGGGTCCCGGAGATGAAGGGGGGGGCCAGCACGGGGACATGGCGGGACCTCCTCCTCCGCGGTTCAGTTGACATGTGGCCCCTCCCGCCCGCCTCCTCCCCCTCCCCCCGCGCTCTCAGGGTGTGCTGGGTGATCACGTTCGGGCTGCTGTGCCTCAAGGACCGGACAGAGCGCATGTACGGGTCCAGCAGGGACCTGCTCTTCATCTTCCTGCTGTTCGTGGCCTGCAGGGTGGGTGATGGGGAGGGGGAGGGGGAGGGGAGAGCGGAGTCCTGGGTGGTGGTGGTGGTGCTGGTGGGCCATTGCGACTGACTGCCGCATCTGTGTGCGTGTGTCGGTGGGCACCCGTCGACTGGCAGTACGGGTTGGGTGGGACCGGAGGGGGGGACTGGAGGGGTTAAATTGAAAAAAATAAATAAACCCGTAGAACGAACCCGGGCACACCCAGCATAACGCAGTATACTTACGGGGTGCGGTACCTGCAGAGCAAACGAAAAGATAGAGACCGCGCGCGGGCGCGTGGCGGCGCGGCCGCGCTGCCGCAGTGCCACAACAAGCAAACTGCGAACCCAACCCAACCCGGAAAGGACAGATACGTTACCGACCTGTGGTGGTAGACGGAGTAGCCGCGCCGCGAGCGATGTCCAGGGCCATGGCGATGCAGGGAGGGAAGCCGAGGAACGGAGTGAGCGAGGGTGGCAACGATTGCGAAGAATGACAAAAGCAAACATCAGAAAGAAGGCAGTATGCGAGAATGGCGGGGCGGCAGCGCGGCGCGAAAGAGGACAGGGCGGACGAGGGGAAGTGGGATATGGGACGGGGACGGGAGGCCGTACGACATGTACGGCATGTACGACAGGGGGAGTAAGCATGGGGCAGGGACACGGGAACGGACGACCGGGTGGCGGGCCACGTTCGGGATATGGCTCCCCACCGTGCCCGGTCGTAGCGGGGCAGCCCCTGCATGTGGGGTGCCGCGTGGTGGCGCGCCTAGGGCGGAGGGGTAGGGGAGGTTGGTAGACATTTTCAAACTGGACCGGAGGGGGGACACACCTCTACGGCGATGACAATGACGATGATGAGGACGACAGCTGCCCGGGCGCGCCTGTGGTGCGTCATATCCAGCTGCGGGTGTGCGGGATGGGGCCGACCCGCCGCGATTCACTCTTCCCTCCCTAGATGGGACGGGGGCGGGGACGGGGGCCATCGGCCATGCCCCAACATGCGACTTGCGACGCACGTTGTCACCCCACAGCCCGCCTGGGCAACGTGTGTCAAACCCCCCACGTGCCCCGCGGCCACCCCCCCGTTCCCCAATCCCTACCCCCCCCCCCCGCCACAGGTTGATGACCAGAGCAGCTACTCGTGGCGGGTGGTGTTCCTGGTGCCTTGGATGTGGTTCAGCGGACTGCTGCTCGTGGCGGCCATGGTGGGTGGCTGGGTGGGATGGGTGGGTGGGGTTCCGGAGATTTGGGGTGACCGCGACAAGGAAGGCAGGGAGAGGTCCTTCAGGAAGAGCGGGCATCGTCATGCCACGGCTGAAGCCTGCCCGTCCATCAGTACCGCCAGTCATTGTCTGCCTGGTGTTACTGCGCCACCGCCCCGCAGCACATGAGGGCGCCCGACATCGCCCCGCCCTCCCCCCCGCCCCCGCCCCCGCCCCTGCCCTGCCCCGCACTTTCCCCCGGTGGCCGCCGCGGCTGCCCCCGGTGCTGTCCATCCAGGTGTTCTTGCTGCTGCTGTTCGCCAAGGTGTGGGCGCGGCCGCGGGAGCTGCTGCTGCCCATCGGCTTCCTGTCCCTGCTGCTGTCGACGGTGCCGCAGTTCGTGTCGTACATAGCGCTGGTACGGCGGCTGGACGGCGATGAGAGCACCAGCATCATGGTACGGCAGTGAGGGCGGGGGGCCATGCGTGCAGCGGGGAGGGGAGGGAGCTGGGAGGAGGCATTCCATGTTGCCCTTCCGCCAGGTCCCTGAAGAACCCACCGACTCGCAAGCCCCGCCGCAACGCCATCGCCCTCAAATGTCTACCAATCTCCCAGACCCGCCCTCCCTGGCCCCTCATACCACCTGGGTTGTCTGGGCGTTTCCCCCTCTAACCTCCTCTAACCCACCCCCTACGAGTCAGCGCAGTCTGTCCCTACTTTTTTCTTTTCCTTCTGCGCGCTGTACTGACAACCCAACCCAACCCAACCCACGGCCCTCCCCTCCCCATTCATCCCCTTCACCTACCGATTCCGTGTACGGTATGCCCTCCCCCGCCCTCCTCCCGCCCCGTTCCCGCCCCCGCCCCCCCGCAGAGCATCATGCTGCCCAACGCGCTGTCCTGGTTCCTGATGTGGCTGTCCGCCTGGGTCATCTCGTCGGCGCTGTGGCAGAAGGAGGCGGTGCGGGACGCGCTGCTGGCGCGGGGGGCGGTCTGGACGGCGCACGAGGCGGTGGCGAGGCGGCTGCATGCGGAGCGGGACGAGGCGCAGCGCCGGGTGGACGAGCTGTCGGAGGAGGAGGTGGGGCGGCGGCGGGGCGGGGTGGGGGGGTAGGGTTTGGGGCGGGGCGGGGGGACCAGCGCTTGCCTGGGGAGCCGGAGGAGAGGGGGGTTGCCCTCCCTCTTGCCCGAGCAAGCAAGCATAATGGGAGGCGGGGTTGCGAGGTGGCGCGGGCTGGCTCGCGTGTACTGCCGGCGCCCCCTCGCTCGCTGCTTCTTTGACCCTCGGAGCGGTTTGCTTGCAACCCCCCCAAAAGTGCCCGTTGACCCCTTCTTCCTCCCGGTATTGCCGGGGCCGGGGAGCTGTTGGTGAAATTCAAACAGTCACGGAGCCTCGCGGGCCCTGAAGGTGACTCGATGAATTGCAGTAATGGGTCGACACCGCGGCCGGTAGCCCTCCCCTCCTCTCTTCAGTTTGAACATGTTTACCAATTTCCAGTACCCTCCCCGCCCCTCCCCCCTCCCCTCTCTCCCCCCCCCCCGGTCCAGGTGGCCCGCATGGTGGAGTCCATGATGGCGGGGAAGACCAAGCCGGGGCGGCTCAGGCGGGTGGGCGAGAACCTCTACAAGCGGGTGGCCTCCCTGGAGCCGGCCCTCGCGGACAAGGCCGCGCAGGGCGCCGGGGCCAGCTCGCCGCCCTCCCCCACCGGAGCAACGTCATCAACGGAGGGCAGCGACGGTGCGGCCGCGGCTGCGGGCTCGGGCTCGGGTGCGGGTGCGGCCTGGACGGACGCTGAGGCGCCCGGCGGCCCCGAAGTGTCCTCCGGGTCGGGGTTGGGATCGGTGCCGCGGTCGTCGACGGCCGCAGCGGCGGCGGCGGGGGCGGGTCCTGCAGAGGCGGCGGCAGCGGCGGCGGCGGCGGCGGGGGCTGAGGTCGCGTCTCTGCGTCCCACCGGCAGCGGTGGTTCCGGAGCTGTCCCAGGGGGCGCGAACGGGGGCGGCTTGGGCGGGCTCTTCCGCTACAATCGCGTTGTGCCGCTGACCGGACCCACCGGCGGGGCAGCCGGGGCAGCAGCAGCAGCAGCAGCAGGGGGCGGTGGAGGCGGAGGCGGAGGCGGTGGAGGGGCGCCGGGAGACGCGGGGGTGCCGCCGGGGGGGCTCACGGGCGGGTCCCGGAGGAGCACGGCCTCAGGCGCGGCCGACTCAGCTTCCGGGGGAGCAGCGGCGGCAGCGGCAGCGACAGGAGCAGGAGCCGGGGCGGTGACTGCGGGACAGGGCCCGGGGCCATCGCTCGGCCGGGTGCGGTCGGGTCGGAACTCCTGGCTGGCGGGTGCAGGGGGCAGTGCGGCGGCGGCGGCGGCGGGCGGTGGTACGAGCGGCCTTGTGGAGCTGGTAGCGGCCTCCCTGGAGGAGGGCCGCGACTTGGAGAGGTAGGCGAGAGGGCGGCAGGGGACATGAGGGGGGCCGTCCATCCATAAGAGAGGGGTAGGGGACGCCTCCGTGAGTCTTCCAGTGCCACTCGTTGGGACACCACTGCCAAGAGCGGGCAAGCAAGCATGGAGAGGGTCTGCAAGCAAGGAAGCTCGTGGGTATGCGATGGGGCTGCCTGATCAGGAAGGAGGTTGAGGCGCCAGGGTTTGCGGTGGGCGCGGGCGCCAGCCAGCGCACCAGCCGGAACCGCATCTCGGTAAGAGGGGGGTTCTCGATTCTCACTCCTGCCTTTCATTCCGTTTGACCCCTCAGTCCAATTGGCCCCCCTCTGCCATGCCTTGCTCGGATCAGCCCACGCCGGGCCGGGCGGGCTCCGTGCCGGCAGCACGGCTGCTGCGCCTCTACCCCCATGGTCCCTTCCTTGGTCCCTTCCTCTTTTGGGTATCACTGCCCCCGGATGTAATCCAGCCCCTCACACCCCGGCCCCCCGGCCCCCTCGTCCTGCCGTCCCCTGTCCCGATTGACCCCGACTGTGACAGCGGCAGCAACGCCCGGGCTGCGTCGTCCCGACCCCGTGACGGACGGAGGGGTTCGGTCGGCCCCGCGCCGGCGGAAGGAGCCGCCCTCAGCCCTTCACTTGAAGCCGCCCCGGCTGCCCGGCGCGGCACACCCGGGGGCACAGGTACTGCCGCAGCGGCGGTCCCCGCGGTCGCCTCCGCCGCCGCCGCCACCGCTCCTTCCCCCGTTGTCACGGCCGCGGCCGTAGCAGCCAGGAACCAGCGGCGGAACCGGCCCCCGCCGGTGCCACTGCCGCAGCGGCCACTCGCGTTGACGGTGATGCCGCCGGTGAGTGGGGGTGGTGACGGCGGTGGCGGCGGCGGCCCAGAAGGGGCAGCCGCCGCGCCCGGGGGGACGGCGGCGGGCTCATTTCCCGTAGCAGCAGGTGCGCCCGCCTCCACGCGGCCCCGCAGCGCCTCCACGCCTGCTGCACTGGCTGCCGCAGCCCCTGCGGCCGGCTCGGTGCCGCGGACGCGAAGACCAGCAGCACCAGCAGCAGCGGTGGCGGCGGCGGCGGCGGCGGCGGCCGGGTCGGGGGCTTCCGGGGCCGGGGCCGGGGCAGCCCTGCCTGGTGCTGCTGCTGGCGCCAGTCCGCGGCAGTCACCCGCGCTGGCGGAGGAGCCCGGGGTGATTTGGGTCTCCTCGCCCCGCCCTGCTACACCCGGGACTGCGTCAGCAGCAGGAGTGGCGGCGTGCAGTGGCGCGACAGGGACTCGGGCAGCGGCGGCGGCGGCGGCGGGACTGCCGGCAGCGACCTCCACGTCCGCGATGCGGTCACCCGCGGTGTTGCCGGTGGGGGAGGGCGAGCCGGAGGACGGTCTGGGGGCGGGGCCGGAAGGCGCGGCGGCGGCGGCGGCGGTTGCAGCCGCGGCCGCGGCTGCTGACGCCGACGCTGAGGCGGCGGGGACGGCAGCTGCGGCGGCGGAGCCGGCGGAGGCGGAGGTGGAGGTGGTCCCAGAACTGGACATCGAGGCGGCTCGCGCTTTTCGGGAGCGGGATGTGGACATGGACCGGCCGGCATCGCTGGACGGCCACCTGGGGGTGCCCCGGGAGGCGTCCGGGGGAGTACCGGCCGGCGGCCCCTCGGGCAGCGGCGCCGCGGACACGGCCGCCGCCGGCGGCGGCGGCTCCGCCGGCTCCGCCGCCGCCCTGGCCGCCGCGCTGGCCAGCCTGCCCGCGGGTGGCGGACCCGACGAGCCCGACAGCTGCGTCATCTGCTACGACGGCGCGGCGAGCTGCGTGTTCCTGGAGTGCGGCCACGGGGGCTTCTGCCGCCGGTGCGCCTTCCTGCTGTTCGTGCGGCCGCCCAATGAGTGCCCCACCTGCCGGGCGCCCATCGATCAGGTGGTGGAGATCGAGACGGCGGCGGAGGTGGGGCAGGTGGCCAAGGTCAAGTGAGGGGGAGGGGAGGCCGAGGCGCGGCGGGCTGCCAGTGGCGGTGGGATGGCGGCTGGGAGGTTGGGGCAGGGTGGAGTGCAGGAGGTTGGCGGGGTCACTCGGAGAGCTCACAGCCTGGCTGAGCTCTAGGGTTGAACTTACAATGCATATAGATGAGAAGGCGCGAAGGGCCGTTCCATGTGTGTGTCTTGTATGTACGGCATGTACGGCATGTGTCTGTGTGTGTGTGTGTTTTGGGGGGCAGCTCTACCTACACCCTGACCGGGGCACGGACGGGGAAAGGAAACGGCGGCTGCGAGTCCGTGGCTGTGTGGTCCCGCCCCCTCCTCCTGGCGATGATCCCCCGGGGGACCTGGCGCGGGTTTTCTGGATTCGAGCAGCAGGATGTGTGGTGCGCACCGCCGCGAGGAGCGGCCACGGCCCGCATTGACCCGCGGGTCACTGTAGGTCCGGGAAAAGCGCGGGAAAGCGGAAGTGGGAGCGGGGGGGGGCCCGGAGGGCAGGATGGCTGCCCCCCACCGCTGGACTGCGCCTCGTAAGGACGTGTGCCTGCGCGGCATGTCCGCCCCGACCACCTTCCACCCTGGTGCGTTGCGCACCCATTTGCACACCCATTGTCACTGGGCTACTTACCCCAGACTAGCAAGACTCTGTAAATACCGACCATCGTTTGGGTTGCGGCCCGTCTCGTCCTCTTTGTCTGGTTGCGCCCGTCTGTGTGTGCGTGTGTGCGTGCTTGTGTTCACCCAAAGAACATGGAGTGACGGGTACGGTTCGGGGGCGGCCGGATGGGTACGGAAGACAGTGTGGGCTGTCGAGTGCCGTGAAGTGCCGTGCCGTGCGGTTCGCTGTTCCCTGATCTGTCTGCTCACCCTCGGATTGTCTTCCACCATCAAAACGTGCGGCACGGGAGCTGAGTTTGTTTGCGGTTCAGGCAGGGTCCGCCGGTCTGAGGAAGGAGCGCGAGCTGTGTAGCGGTGAACGCCTAGATGCCCCCTGAGGCCGACTCGTGGCGTGGTGGGGCTGGTATCGCCTTCGCCTCCCCTGGGGGGGCCACGTGCGAACCGGACCGTGGCTTACATTTCCTGTGGCTTGCAGTTGTGCCTTCCGCATAACGTGGAACGTTTTTGTTGCAGGCCACAGTACGCCCTCACCCCCGCGCTCCTGCATCTGGAGGCCACTAATCAACCGGGGCCGGGGGACGGGGGTCTCCAGAGCGGACTGCTGCCGCACCGGACGTTGATTGTTTAGCAGCATTCCATCCAGCCCGCCGTTTGGCAGTGAATGTACGGTGGTGGTGATGGTGGTGGTGGTGGTGGCGGTGCTGGTGGCGGCGGAGATTGTGTGGTTCGCTCCACAATGGGATACGAGATGAGCGCTTGCCGGACCGCCGTTCTGCTGCTGGTGGCATGGGGCGAAGTGAAATGGAGACGGGTGGTGTGAGGCGCTGCACCAGCCGGGTGACGGGTTGGTCAGGGGCCCGCAGGATGCGTCGGGGAGGCGTGGCTCAATGTGTGTTTAATGAGAAGCCCACCCAGAAGCGATGTGTGTGTATATTGCAAGAAACCCACCCGCAGTGTGTGTGCGTGGTGGGGTTTCAGGCGGGTGGGTTGGTGGCTCGCCGTGAGCAGTGCGGCGCTCGGGTGACTGGTCTCGGGGCTGGGGCTCGTGGTCGGACAGGGCAGGGCAGCAGGAGCAGCGGGTTGCAGAGCGCAACGTGGGCGGGTGGCGGGTGGCGAGCTCCAGGGACTGGGATCGACACTGGCATAATAATGGGCGCTGACGTCGTTTTCCTGTTGGCAGCGGCAGCGACATGAGGCCCTGGCCGCCTGTGGGCCACCACCGGATTGGGAATCGCTGGGAGTCTCACTCATCAAGTCCGCAACCCAATCAGTCAGTCAGTCAATCGGTTAAGATGTCACCACACCATGCATCCAGGGGTGCCTGGGTGCTTGACACGCTCGTCCTCATCTCACCCCACTTCACCTCTCTTCACCCCACGTCAACCCACCTCAACCCACCTCACCCGCACCTCACCAGCACCTCAGCCCATGGCCCCCCTCTGTGGCCCCTCCCTCACCCCGCTCTCTCGTGGCGGCCGGGGACAGCCCTCCAGGGGGGTGGGAAACCTTCGGGTCCAGACCGGTGTACGGACCCGTGTTTGTTAGCGTGTTGTCGGTTGGTGAAATGAGCTTGTGACACCTCGTTCGTGTGCTGTACACCATACTACAATCGGAATAATTGGCGCGCGTCATTGCTCACGATTCATTTTTGTGTATGTTTGTGTCGCGCGACGCGGGGGCCCCGCGTGGCATTCCGGGTGACGACTTCGCACGGCGGCGTGCCGTACCCGGCGCGCGAAAGCGCGCGGTAACCGGGACGGCTGCCGCGACAGCGGGCGCGGCGCTGCCGGATTCTCTTTCCGATGTACCGGTTGCAGTGGCGGGGGTGAGTGAGATACGGTAGATATCCTGCGGGGCAGTCGGCGGCGCCGGATCATTTTGCGTCCGAACAGGGTGCTTGCTTCGTTTGGGGTTTCGAGGACGTTGCCGCCGTCGTGCTCTACCGCTGGTGTGATGTAGCATGATGTCATGTCATGTTTTGTGGTGAAGGGACCTGGTGTATGAAGGGGCATGTTCTTGTGTCGCACCTCCCTCCCAGATGCCCCGTGTGATGTGACCTCGAAGCAGTGGCGAGTCCCGCAGGAGCTGCGCCGCCGTTTAGGACGTAAACACGTTGTACACACGTTTGGGCTTCAGGCGTGAGTGGATCCTCATGGGGACATGAAGGCCTTGATGAAGGCCCATGACGGACTAAGCGGCTTACGAATCACCCGTTGTGATAAGTTGCATACTGGCCCTCCAAGTTGGCCAGGGTTGGCCAGGCATACCTGCTGATATTTGTGGCGCGGAATCGCGAATTGTGTTGGGAGTTGTTGGGTGCGCTAGCTGGGTCATTGGGGTGCGCCAGGAGGGCCTCTCCTGTGGGACATCGCACCGGACCCGCCTGGTCGACCGGCGGGGAGGGCGTCGGGATCTGTGTGGCGCGTACAGATACGGGAGCTGCGGGTGGGAGGTTGTAGAGACGCGATGGAGGGGCTTTCATTAAATGTACGGCAGACCGGCCATATGGACGAGCTTCAAGGACCCTGGCAGCCTTAAAGATTGACCGTCACCTGTAACTGAAACCCTTGATGATAATGGGGTTCTGGACGCTGTACTGGTCAAACGTTCTATGAGCCTACCAGGCCTATCCTCGTCGGTAGGTGGGACTCGCGTGAGGACGCATGCCCGTATCGGCGCTGACGTGCCAGGCTCTGCTCCGTAGATATTTATTGATTACAATCACCATGACCTTACGCAGCAGCCATGTGCGCCGGGTCCGTGCTGCCTGGCCAGCTGACCTGGCCTGGGCTCGCGACTCTGGATCAACACGCGTTGCGCATTGCACTCGGGGGGTTGCAGTGCGGGTGGGGTTGAAATCCCACCGATCCCCGCCGTCACAAGCTACATACGCCAACAGAGGCCCCCGCAATCACGCCTCGCTCCCACGCGCACTCCAGCTCCCTCCGCACCAGCACTACGCCTCATGGTGCTCCCAGGCATCTTGCGCGGTCGGGCGCAGGACCCCGGGGCTCCATACGCTCCACATCTCTCGCCGCTGAAAGTCTACCGTGCATGGTCGCGGCGCGCGCTGCTCACTGGCACGCACAGTTGTCGCTCCGGAGCCACACAGCATCTCTCAAGCACTTGCGCTCGGCATGGACACATCGCCACATCCCAGTACCCCACCTCCTCCCTCCACACGGCCACCACCGCAGCAGCGCACGAAAGCTGCAACGCCCAGACGCCGGAAACGCCAACTCCGACATCGGCAGGCGCGCCTCAGCAAACTCCCGCAACAAAACCTATTATCGGCCATTCAGCATCACGGCATCACGGCGCCACCAGGCTCACGCACCCGTGCACACCCGTACACACCGGGCCCAACCAGCAGCGCATTACACCACCTGGCGCCGTACACCCTTGCCGTACACCAGAGCCCAGGACCAGCCTAGGTAGGGCCCACTTTGACTCTAGTCTGTAATATTTAGTAATCTCTACGTGATTACGATGAGCCCCAGGACAATGAGTCCGGGATGATATGATATATGCTGCGGCCGGTCCAGGAGGGAGGGTAGAGGGTAGTGCGGGGCTGCACTTGGTGCGCCAACTGGCCGACCTTGACAGCAACCACACACGCCCTCGCCCTTGGAGATCTAGACACCGGTGGCCGAGGGCGGCGACGCTCTACGAGTGCATGAACGCGAACACGTGAGGTCGCGTCGGCGCGCTGCGGTCACCATCTTATTTATTTAGCGGTTCAGACGGCACGTACCCGTGCGCGCATCGGGCCAAGCCTCTCATACGCCTGTACTTGATGTTCACGCGCGCGCGCGCGCACACACACACGGTTTTTTACAAACACATACACAACACATATTTGTGCCGTACGCACCGTACCACATATGGATAATGAAATGGCAGCAGCTGCATCACGGGCACCCTTGCTGCGTGCTTGAGGAACGAACGCCGTTCATTAGCGGGACGCCGCTACAGTGTTGTGCTCGGTTGCTATTGGGTTCACGCAATTCCCGCCTTCGCCGCGCTCCAAGGCAGCGCGCTGCTCGTCACCGACGATGATACCCGCCGTACGCGGGCGTCGACGCATCTGGCGGCGGCGGTGGGGGTGGCGTCGATGAGGAGGGCGGCAGCTGCTGGCTGCCGTACACAGGCGGCGGGGTCCAGCTGCCGGACGGAGTGGAGCCGTACACCCCTGGGCCAGCCGACGGTGGCGGCAACACGGCCCCGGGCGAGCTTGGCGGCGGCGACAAGCCGGTTGTGGTCGCGACGACACTGACCAGAACGACCGTGCTGGTGGGCACGCCCAGTGCCTACGGGCGGGTGCACGGGGCGACAGACTCGGTTGGCATCAGACGTGGGTCGAGCGGATGGTCGTGGGACATGCTTTGGAGCGCAGGGCGGGTCGCGGCGCGTGGGGGCGAGGCGCCGGGGTTGCCATGGCAAGACGTGCCTCCGCGCTGGCACCTCCCCATTCCCATGAGCTCGCGATGGGTCACTAAACGTTGCTGAGCACCGACGGGTGTTGGGCCGAGATGCTGGGCTTTTCCTGGGGAATGACGTCGCACCCTCTCTAACCTCCCTCACCCCCAGTTCCCCACCCCCACCCTCGGCCTTGCCTTCGTCGCCCTCGTCTTCCTCACCCTCACCTTCAACTCACCCGCACCCTGATTCTCACCCTCACCCGCACCCTGATTCTCACCCTCACCCTCGCCCTGATTCTCACCCTCACCCTCGCCCTGATTCTCACCCCCGCCCTCAAGCTCGACCCATTCAAGCCGGCCCTCTCATCCCCCACCCACCCACCCACCTGGGACACGGTCTGCTGCAGCTGCTCGGAGCTCAACTGCAGCTGCGAGGCGGCCTCGGTTGCGTCGAGCATTTTATTGGAGGCGGCCCCGCCCGACTCATCCAGAGGGACCACTTGGAAAGTCACCACGATGGTGGTGCCGCTGCCCGTGTCTGTGCGAAGGGCAGGGGAAATGGGGAAGGCAGGAGGTGAGGGCGGGCAGCGCAGCGTTCGGTGGCCAACGATTGCGCTGTGGGAGCGGGCAGGTGGCTAACCCTCCCAGCGAAGCGACAAGAAAGACAACGGACCCGTCCTGACTGTGAGGAGGTCGTGGGACTTGTCGCCTGGGACAAGAAATGGTAGTGTCTTGGAAACCGTGTTCAGCGCGAGATGCGGCACGACCCACCGATGGACAGCGTCTGCAGCAGCCGTCGATTCCCGGAGCTGGATGGGCCGGAACCCGTGGGGGGCAGGCTGTAGGTGGTGGTGCCGCACTGCACGGACTGGATCAAGATCTGGCTCGGTTGAACGGACAGGATCGAGGCAATGCTCGTCTGGAGCATTGTTGCGTAGTTCTGCAGGAACGTCGCGTCTGAGAAGCTGCTGCAGATCTGAGACGCGTTCTGGGCCTGCAAGCAGGAGCGCGCGGAAGGGTGTCAAGGCACGACGTCGCTTGTAGACGTCGCTGGCGAGGAGAAGCCCGTGCGTCAACGGTCACAACGGTCACACCGGTCATGACGATCCTTGTGCCCGGCTCCCTTACCTGGAAGGTCAGCTTGAAGTTCATTGCCTGGGACGAGCTGTCATCGTCCTGTCGTTCGTGTATTCAAGGGAGGGTCAGTGGGTCAGTCATTGTCGCGTCGGTGCATCTGGCAGCCACCCACAGGGGGCGCATCGCGTACAGGGATGACGGGGACGTCAACGCACCTCGTCATGTCTCTTCCTTTGGGAGGAGACCACCGGACCGACGATGACGGCCACAATGCCTCCGACGACAAGAAGGACGAGCAGGGCTGCGATGACTGGCCGATCCCGCATCTAGCAAGAAAAGCAGCGCATCCAAACATGAAATGGAATAATTTAGAGCACTGGCCTATAAGTGATGAAAGTACCGCGACTGCGCGGTCAAAATTGAAGACGGTTTGTTCGCTGGTGCCAACTCGGTTTTAGGTTTGGATGCTGCATGAATCTAACAAGTTGCTGCACTGTGGCACACGCATAATCAATAAAATCTTACCCATGTCTTGAAACGGTACCAGCAGGTGCGCTGTTGTCGTGGCAGGGGTACCCCGTCGTGGTCCGCCGCAGCGTAGAGAGAGTTGCGCTGGTCCCACATGATGGCCGTAGAGATCAGCAATTGACAACCTGGCAGCGAAAAGATAAAATTTTATCGACCAACTAGTTGACTGGCATGTGACCGTAATCGAGTCCACTTAAATCGGCTGTATATGTACGAATTTTCCAGCTCTCCGACTAGAAGGCAAGTGCCCCGCGGTTTCTTTCCAGCTCGGCGCTCAAAATACAATGTCAGATTTTGTATTATTTACTGCTGTGGTTTAAATGAGACCAACTCGTATGGGTGCGCGCTAGCAAGCGGGAATCTACGATGAAGTGCTCATGATAGCAAGGCTTTGCTTGACTTTCAGCGCTTGAAGGAAGCTATCATATTCAACCATTCCCAGTTACCGACGCAGTTGTTAGACCGTTGCCGTAACCAAATCGTGACTGAGTCGCCGGCAACTACTCGTATCAGTACAAACGCGAGAATAGTTGCGCAGCTGCCAGTCGAGTACAGTAATACGCGTCGCTCATTCTGATATTATGAAATTTCTTACGATATGGACCTTGCAGCATTGATAGGTGTTGGACTCGGCCCTTCCGCTCTGCCCCTTCCTTCAGACGCAATGTATGTGTCGGCCCAAACGAAGATGCAGCATCTTATGCCTGCCGCAAGACGGTTCACCGCAAATTGACCGCCGCCTCATTTGACGAAAAGGCTGGATCGGGCTGGAACCGCAAAAACAGCCATAGTCCCGACCGGAGCCGTAGTCCCGACCGGGCGTTCCAACGGGCCCAGATCTCTCGTAGGAGTTGCTGTGGCCTCATCACAGCAACCCCACAAAGGATGTGCACCAATCCTCCATCACCTGCGGGCGAGGGGGGGGGGGTCGTGCAGCCATACAGGCCCACAAAAACACCAGGGCACCAGTGCGCCGCGATTGTCGCCCGCCGAACCACTTCGCAGGGAGGGCGCCGGGACGACCAACCATATGCTTCATGTAGTTGCGCCATCAACTTCGTCAAACTGCGCAATTGAGGGCCCTTACAACTCTGGGCGAGTGTGAAACAGCATCCCCCCCATTGCCAGGGGTCCGTGGGCCCCACCCAGCACACGTCACACGCCCCCGCCTGACCAAGCACATGTGCTGCTCTGCTGCTGTGCGACTCAGACGCCAGGGTGATTTCGCTTCGCCCGCAGGGATCCCCACAGGGCCGCATCCTGACATGTCCTCCGGACGTCCGGAGCAGTCAGAAAGCTCCAGTGCAGCAAGACCGACTCCAACTACTCTAGTCCACCGTGTCCACCGATGCATTCAGACGCCGGGGCTCCCCGGACCCACCTCGTGTACGGTACCTGCACAGCTTGCCGCATCCCGCAACAACCTGTTGGACGGCGGGGTCAAGCGCTGAACACAGTAGGCGTGGCTTGGAGGTTGGAGCCGGCTGGCGGCGGAAGGCAAGACAGGCATGGGAGGCTGCTCCACGAGACAATGCGCGGACTGCCCTCGGAGGAGCTTCCAAACGAAGTTACGACTGGGATTACTTCTGTCGCGCTTCCGTGATCAAATGAACACACATGCAACAGCCCAGCGGGTGCCGCTGAAGGAGGCAGATCTTCAGCTCCTCTGATTCTGCTTAGGGAGCCCGGATGTTGGAAGCCCGAGTACAAAGGGGCAGAACACAGCCGCTAATAGGTCCTGATGTTTGATAAACGGCCAGGGGACATGCCAGTAATACATTGTAAGCGCGTCGAGGCGCAGTATGCTGTCGACGACGCAACGACATTCGTCCATCAGGGTAGCTAGCAGCACACCCGCCCGCCCAGGGGCAACCTGGCACCTCGCCCAGAGCGCAACATCCCGGCGCTGCGAACTCAAGACCCAACGTCTGGTCTGGCCGGAACGGTGCGATCATCCCACATTTAAATGTCGCATCACGGACGCTGATAAGGCGCCAGCTCTTTCAAGACGAATAGATCTAACATTGTACAAGAAAGGAAGATCTGATTGCCGCTACCCAGACAGAACGTAACGGACCGGTCATGGCTTAATGAATGTAACAAAACGACTCGATAGGTTCTGGTGATACGGCTTCTGCCCCTGCTCTGACACATCGCTGTGGTGCTGGTTTTGCGATATACGATGTCAGTACGCTGGGTCCTCGAGGCCGCCACCCTTACGGCGGGGGGTTTCTTGGCACCCGTCGGCTCGTTCAATGCGCCGCCCCACCTTCGCCACCAGCGACCGTGCAGTCGTTTGCATTGCCCCGGGCCTTCTCGACTCGTACAGCATTCAGTGGCTCACCCCCTTGGGCGGCCACCCCGTGCCATCCCGGCTCTCCACCTCACATTCCCCACACCGCTCCACTGCGCGAAGTGCGAACGAACATACACAAACAAGCCGCCTGCCCGGTAACGCCGGTGCGGTAACTCCTGTTGCCGTATTGCAAAATACCTGCCGCGCGCTGCGACAGATGCTGCATCCAAACCTCGGCATCGGGCTTACGATGCCCTCTCACAGCCACACCTCAAAGCAGGCCGTCGTGATTCATTCACCCTAGTCGTGGACCGAAACCCCCCACCTGTGTCGATCATCCGAGGTCGCCCTGATGACCGACCGCCAGCAGGGCAGTGCTGGCCATCCCAACACTCCGTCGTTTCTACTTGGTAACGACCAAGAACTCGGGTGCTGTCGCCGCCCACCCAACATGCGCATCCATGCTCACTGCACCCGAATACGTCGGTGGTCGCCACAGCTCGCTCAGCACAAGCCGACCCAAAACGCCGCAGCATGCACATCCCATTTGAACCACCCCATAAATGCAGATTTGGTCGCAGGAGGAGCAGGCCAGCGAATCTCGTCGTCGAACGGTGTCCTTGGACGGTGTTTTCTCTGTCCGAGCAGCCAGATGCACACCGGAGAGCCCGCGGGAGGCGGGACACACGCAGCCACATGAGCTACACATATGTGCATCGCTGCGTGCTCAAAGGCACCAACGCTACCCCAGAGGCTTGAATCGTCAAAAGAAAAACCGCTGCACGGCACTCCGGCAGTCATCCACACAGACGAAACATCCCTTGCCAACGGCTTAACCTGGAAAGGTTGGCAACGGCTTCCACACGCACAGCTTTCCCTGGCTCTATGCGGCTTGGTGGCCGCATTTATACACATGCAAAAACGTTAAGATCATGCATCGGCAGCCATGGGAATCACGATGACGCCAACGCTCATAATGCTGCGCATGGTCCACAGAGCACCAAACCCCCTATCTATACGCAGCCGCTGCCGCAATGTCACCCCGCTACGTGTCTCCAGCCACCACCAAATCGACCGTAGAGGGGCGATAGCATGCTATTTGTAAAAATATAAATATCACCCCCTCGGCTGTCAGAAGCGTGCAGTCACGTCCCTCCGTCTCTCTAGACACGTCGACCTAATCACGAAAATCATAAAAAAACGAAACAAACAAACATGCAAACATACACAAACGAGGAATCGGGCATCATGACCTGGCACCGCGACGGCGTAATGGACATCAATCGCCACTCCTGCGTGACCTGCGTGAGAGCAAGGCAGTCATCGCCGGCATGCCACATGCATTGCCCCGCAGCGTACAACGGCGCGACGGGAAACACCCCGCGACCGGTCGCCATGACCGGTCGCCATCGAACGGCGCTCCAGCCGCACGCGCGGACCCGCGCTCCCTCCCCGGCAGTGCAGCCTCCAGTATCCCCACCCAGGCATGCTGCAAGCAGCCAGACCTGCCAGCGCGATGTTCGACACCCCTCCGTCCTCGTCAGCACTTGGAAACCCCCGCTCTTCCCTGCACGTCTGTACATATCTAGTTTCCCGGCCACCTCACGACCTCAGCCACCCTCAGCACCACCACACAGAGGATTTGCACACTGTCGTCACCCACGGCACGACGCGTAATCACACCTGTTGATCACACCTGCTGATCACAGCAAGACCTCGTTTGGTAAGCTCCTGCGCCAAGTGCATGCGGTCATGCTTTCGGTCCCCGCTCTGCAGGTCCCTCGAGTCGTTCGCGTCATGGCCCCACCCCAGCTGCTGTTCGCTACGGCGCAGCAGTGCGTCACCGGCTTCCACCCCAGTTGCCCACACAGCCAACCGCCCGTCCCAACCGCCATGATACATCAGACGCGGTCATATGTCACATGTAAGACCGATTCTGTGGCCCGGAATACAGCGGCGAAAGCTGTGTCCCCGTCTGGAAGGATTGCGGTGTCGGTGGCGCCGCACTCGCCAACTGTGCGCCTCGGGCGCTGTAGTACGTGTACGCGGCCATCTCAGGGGACGACGACGGGTACCGACCGCCGCCCCACGGCCCTCCGGAAACAGACGACGTCGCGAAGGGATTCGACGACGGGGCTCCCGCCCCGCCACCGCCGCTGCCCACATCAGCGCCAGGAGGGGCGAAACCGCTGTTGAAGCCGGGCGGCGCCGGCGGCGCCTGTGGCGGTGGTGCCACGTAGCCTGCCAGCGGGTTGGGAGGCGGCTGGTAGGCGTTTGCGCGGGACTGCGCGGCGGCCCGCCGCTGGCGCCTGGAGCGGAGGACCAGGGTGGTGACCACCGCCGCGATGACGCCGATGACCGCCACCGCACCGACGGCGATGGCGATGATGATCACGGTGCGCCCGCTGCTGGTGGTGGACTCGCTGGGGCTGGTATCAGTCACGATCGTCGTGGCTGGGTTCGTCACCATGGCCTGCAGCCAGTCACGGGCGTCGGGCGGAAGGGGGGAAAATATGGAGTTGGTAACAATCAAACATAATCAAACTGCGTTGCTGCCAGGAATGGAAAGGGCCGCAGCGGACTATCTCGGCCGTGATCGCTGTCTACCACCGTACCGGGCGCCCATCTACCCATCTGTGGAACACGGCGGCCCTCAGGCTTCCATCAGGTTAAGAGGTTCTTCACTCACGCCGCTGTCCGTTACGACACGGCGGCTCCCTCACTCCGCCACTCTCGGCGGCGGCAAAGCTCTCCATTACTCCCCACCAATCCCGTCGCAGGAGCTGCGAGAACTTCCCTACCTCCCGCCACGCATCGGAGTGCGTGCGTGCACACAGCGAGAGACATACGGTACACGCCCTGGCTTGGGTCCCGGGCGGGTTTCCCCGCTGGACACATCCTCCCGGGGCGGCCCCGTGCGCACCTGTGTGAGGATCGACTGGGAGGTGATGCCGCCCTTGACCACATAGAAGCCGGCGGCCTTCAGCTGCGTCACCAGAAGCGCCTGTTGCGTGCTGTTCTTCAGCATCGCCAGCAGCGTCGACGCCGGCCGGTCGAGGCTCGGCGTCAGCCAGGCCGTCGTCACCGACGCCGCCGTCACTGTCGGCGGCGGCGGGGACGACGACGACGGCGACTGCTGCAGCCCGCGCCTGCGCCCGCCATTCGAGGCTTCATACGAACTGCCCGGGCCGCCGTTGTTGCCGGAGCCCGCAGCCACGTTCTGGATGACCACCGAGCTGAGGTTCAGGCTAGACCAGGTCGAAAGGGCAAGCTGCAGGTTCACCAGCCGGCCCTGCACGTCGGCGACCGAGTTGTTCATCGCCATCGTCACCTGCACCACCTGCGTCCAGACTTTCTTGGGGGGCGGCGGGGACGAGCTCGCGCCGGTTCCGGAGCCGGTGTTGGTCGCGGCGTTGTCCACCGGCTGCCCGGTGATAAGGTTGAAGCTGCAGTCGGCGCCGCCGTAGGCCAGATGGCAGTAGCAGGCGCCGTTGAGGCAGTCGCCTCCGTTGGTGTTGCAGGCCGAGGCGTTGCAGCTCTGGGTGGAGCAGAGGGCCGATGCGGCCGGGCAGGGCCCGATGCGGCCGGCGAGATAGCGGCTAGGGAGCAGCTGCGGCAGGTTGAGGTACTGGCCCTCCGGGCACTCAAACTGCTGGCCCAGCAGCTTGACGTACACCTTGGAGCCGTCGGCGGAGCAGGTGGTGTCGAAGCAGGCGGCGTCGGCATCACCGTCGAGGCCTGAGGTCGACGACAAAAATCCGCGGGACGGGGAAGGGCCAAGGGCCAAGGGAGGGGCTCAAGTCAGACATCCCGGGCAAACAGAACTCCAGTAGGCGCCTCCAACATCATGTGACCGTTAAGAAGCATATCCGCCGCGAGATCAGGAAAGAGGATCATGTTCCCGCTGCTGCAGCTCAGTTGACTACGAAAGGACCTGGCCAGTGCCCTGTGCCAGCGGACCCCGCCCCCCCCTGTCGGGTGTTACCGCGGTTCGCTTCACGGTTCTCACCCTGGGAGGGGTAGACGTAGCGGTTGCCATCCCGGTACGCCTGGAAGCGGTACACAACCGGAAAGCAGCGGCCCGACGCGGACCCGCTGCCCCAGCCAAACACCTCCGGCAGGTCGTTGGCAGCATCCGGGCCTGAGAGAAAGCAGACATTGCGAAGGGCGGGACCGGATGGGACGGAGCGCAAGTAAGTGCATCAGCGCGGCGGCAAACGACGGGAGGTGCGGGCGCAATGGCGCGGTTGACGAGCAGGGAGCTGGACCCCCGCCCTGGTGACATGATCATGAGACCATCCCAGGACGCCGTGCGGGGGACGAGGTACCGACAGCCCCAACCTGACGGCCGAGAGCTCCCAACCAGCTGACCGGCTGAGGCTTGCCCCACAACGCCACACGGCGCGATTACTGCACTGTCTGTCCGCCCAGCGCGCACAGCGAGCCACCACCAGCATTCAACAGGTACAGGCACAGGTAAGCCACGCGGTCTCGAAGGCGGCCCCTTCCCCTCCTTCGGATGCTCGAGAGGCCCAGCTGCCCGCCCGCACCGCCCGCGCACCGATGCATGTCTCGGATGAGGTCCTGGACAGCACGAGGCCGCACCCGCCCGTGAAGTTGAGCGCGCGGCACACCCCGGTGGCCATGTAGTTCTCGCTGCACATGAAGGAAGGCCCCGCGTCTGCGGCCGCGAGGAGAGGGGGCAGACCCGAGGCGGGGAGTCGGGCGGGGGACCGAACCACCGAACCCGCCAAATCCGCCAAACACATGTGGGTCGCAGGCCTGCGGCATGCTGGCACAGCCCTGGCGCCCTGCTGTCCTCGGAAAAGCGACCGATCCGGATCCTGCGCGATGCGATCTCTGAGCGCGGCCTCCCCCATGGCCGGGACCAAATCCCGGCCAGTCGCCAACCCCCTTCCTACTACAGCCCGCACCCAGCCGTCAGCCCCCCTCTTGGCCGACCCCGCCGCCGCCTAACGCGCACTCACTGGTCTGCGCCGCAGCCGCAGCCGCATCGCAAAAGAGGCGCTGCCCCGGTACCGTATTCATGTAGTCGGAGCAACTGAGGGTGGGCAGCTGGCAGCCGGCGCCGAGGCTCCAGGACAGCAGGCCCGCCACTGAGCGGTTGGTGACGTACCAGCCCGTGTCGTCCAGGAAGGCGAGCGTCAGGTTGGAGAGCGCGGGCGGGGAGCCGTCCGCGGCGAACAGCGTGGACGCCACCATGACCTCACCCTGGGGCGGGAGGTGGGAGGTGGCGGGATGCGGGATGCGGGACGGGCGAGGGCGTTGGGAGCGCGTCGGCGAAGAAGCGATGGAAGCGCGCAACCCACCGCAGCCAGAGGCCGCGCAACGGCGACTCGCTCCGGAGAGCACCGAACACCCCATCGGGCGCGATTTTCGCTCCAACACCCACCCGGCGCAACAATCAGCGAGGCTCCAGACGGGGCGAGACAACCTCCTGTCGACAACCCGAGATGCTCTCCCCCTTGACAACACGGCCGTCCCGGTCCACCCGCTGCCCAACCGCACTGCGTCCACCTCAGCAGACTCCGCCCAACTATCCCCCCGCGCTCCCGCCTCCCACATCTTCCCCCAACCGCCCCACCTGGTAGTGGGTGTACTCCCAGTGAGACCCCGCGCTCCCAGCCGAGCCCTCCTGCTCCAGCTGCGCGCCCGCCAGGCTCGGGCAGCCGAACTGCGCCCGCGCCGCGCTCTGCACGTTGGGGCTGACCAGCAGCTGCACGCTCTGGCCCCCCACTCTCGCGGACTGCACCAGCTCGCCCACAGGGCGCAGGGTGCCGTCCGGGCGGCGGGTCAGGTTGTACATCGTGTCGGTGAAGCCCTGCAACCCGGGGACGTAAAGCGGTGCGCAGAAGATGAGAAGAAACAGCCGGCGGGCAGGGGTTCGGTGCTGACAGCCAGATGGGTGGCCAATGACGACTACCGCGAGGAGCAGCCGGTTGCCTGCCCAGCTGGTAAGAGGGGGATAAAACGAAAACAAGAGGGGGAATGCTCGCTGCAACCGGCCACCGCTCGAAATAAGCCCTCCGCATCACCGCACAAGCCGCGCCCACTGCGGCCCTTCTATTCCGCCATCATACGCTTCGGGCTGTCGGCTGGTTCGGGCACATCCCCGCTTGTGCAGGTCCGGCGGCCACACGGCTGGCATGTACCTCCGCCACGCCTGCCCACACGCCGCAGTCCCCTCCGGTGTCACCCCACGCCGCAGTCCCCTCCGTTTCCCGGCGCATTTCCCGCTTTCCTATTATGGATAGGCGGAAACATAGACGGACACTCCTCCCTCCCGTGTCTTCCTCCCGCGTCTCCTCCCTCCGCTCATTCATCCCCACCAGTGCGTGAATCATCTCGTGCGTCAGCACCGCCGTGAGCGTCTCCTCGTCCAGCAGCCCCAGCGCCCGTGGACACACGTTGGCGGCCCCGAGCAGCGGCCGGTTGTTGCCCAGGTCCAGAAGGCAGGGCCGCGCCCAGGCAGCGGCGCCCGCATCGCAGTCGTCGTTCTGCACTGCTGTGATGTACAGGTACATGTCCGTGTCCTCACCCTGGCGCGCGGGAGAGAGCGGGGCCGAGGGGCCGAGGAACAGGGCACACGACCCGACCGCACGCGGCACCCTTTCGTAAATTGGTGTGGCAGCGTGAAATTGTATGGCTGCGGAGGCGCGGCGAAATAATGCGGATCTCACATGCGACAGCAAGTCCTAGACTGGTTCAGCGCAAGCTGGCATTGGCAACTGAGCCGCCCCACCTGCGTTCCAGCGTAGCTGCTGCAGCCGGAGCCGTAGCCCGAGGCGCCGCCGCCCACACCCGATGCCGGGCCCGACGCGCCGCTGCCCAGCGCCTGCCGCTGCGCCCTCGTGGTGTACCGGGTGCAGTTCAGCGGGTTGACAATGTGGCGCGGCAGGATGGTGGCCAGCCCGCACTGCCGGTCCGGGTTCTTCAGGTACGAGTTGAAGTCCGGGTAACAGAACCACGAGTTAAGGTTGCAGTATGGGTCCACCAGCAGACCGCCCACGGAGGGCTGCTTGACCTGCGTGGGGCCAAAGGAGGGGCGACCAGGGGTCAGAGCCAAGAAGCCGGGGGGCGGGGCGGGGGGCGGTGATGTGTGTAGGATTACCGCGCAGAGAAATCAACACGGCGCTCCAAATCGATTACAGGACCATTTCGGCACAATACCGCTCGCCGATAGCTATTACGAGCGACGACACTGTAATGTTCCTGTATGACCTCATGCAGCAGACTGAAAACTTAAATGCCACTGATGGTGGCCAATGGCCAACCATAGAGGGAGCGCCATGCCCCAGAGTCCGGCCCTTCTGAGGCTCAAGTGCTTGATGTCGTGTACTCAATACGCCATGCCCCAAGGTTTGCTGGTTTCGGAGGTGCCACTCCCATCCATCCCCACATCACGGGCGGACTCACGTTGACAAACTTCTGCAGGATGCGGCGCACCGCCTCCACGACCCGCGTGAGCGTCTGTTGCTGCGCCGCGTCCAGCGCGCCCATCATCTGGTACGTCACTGACAGCCGTATGGGCGCAGGTGCCGCCGTGCCGGTCTGCGCACGCCAAACAGAGACGCACGTGGGAGCACCGCACATGGGTTGCCGTGGGAGCACCGCACATGGGTTGCCGTGGGAGCACCGCACATGGGTTGCAGTGGGAGCACCGCACATGGGTTGCAGTGGTATCGTCAGAAAAGACAAAGGACACACAGCAGGCAGGAGGTACGGTGCTACCTGACCAAGGCAACAGTCCAACATGCGTCCGAGCCGCACACTACCGCCAGTCACTGACGCTCCGTGCAATGAGCATGTTGGCCTCTCACAGATGCGCTGGTAAGAGGTTCATGACCTGTCAAATCACGGCCATCAGAAGGCTGTGCTGCTATGTAAAAATAGACACAGCGGCGGCGCTGCGCCACAATCGTCGCGGTGCGCCCGTGGTCCCGGTGGGTGGCCGTCACATAGCAGCGACGGAGCAACTACACATACCTGCTGCAAGCCCCGCTCCCGCGCTTCCGAGTGTCCACTCCGGCTGGAATCCGTCTCGTCGTCCACTTCTTCGCCCGCGTCTTTCCGCTGCTGTTCGGTATGCCAGTGCGTGGCACCCGCAGCACCCTCGCGCTGCAGCTGTGCCTCATCGGCACCTAAAAGGCCCCCGGATGGTCCATCGACAGCTGAGCCCTCCAATTCTTCCCCCTCATGGTGATGCGCTCGATAATCGTGTTCGTGCATGTGGTCATGTCCGTGGTCGCCCCTGTCGTTCTTGTCCCAGCTCTGGATCGACCCCACTTTCCCCCCGCTGGCAGCGCGCTGAAAGTCCCACTGCGCGGATCTCATGTGTGCCTGATGAACCACATGCCGCTCCACGAGAGACCGCAGTTGGCTGTGAACGACGTGTTGTCCACAAGACTGTACGGCAACCAGCAGGCCCAACTCCAGCCCCAGGATTAACGCCGAAGCTGCGCAGCAACCATAGGTTTGTTAAGGACTCGCCGCGCGCCTCGGATGGCTTAGCCCGAATGCGGTGCTAGCAGTCATGGAGCTGACTTGAAGGTGCCAACAGAGTCAGGCATTCAATTGGCACCAGGTTCATACGCAACAGATGTAAGCTATCCGTGATATTCTTGAGTGCGTCATCTATAACACGAACCCGCACAGCATTGGCGGAACTCTTGGAAATTCCGCAACCTACTTACTCCATACTCTCACCTGTGCTCCGCATTATCTCCACAAGATGCCTGAATGCTACGTCAGTGCTTTTCAGAAAGTGTGAGGAAGTTGCACAGACTCCAAAACGGTATAGGAAACCCCGCACTAAAGCTATCTAACACACAAATTTCTGCGTTCGCTTGTAAGCTGACTTCATAAGTGTTGCATTGCTGCCTTGAAACGCTGGTGAAATTGGGTGTAAGAAAAGCTCAGCTTCTCCAAGTATAGTGGATATGGAAAAACTGCAAGTCCAGAGGCTTACAAGTTGACACACGTAGCATCCCGACTGGTTTAGTGGACTCGGCTCAGCACTAAGTTGGCAGACTCCAGATTACGCCGAAAAACGCAGGTACAAGAAGTTGTAAACTATACGATGCAGTTACTGCAATTGTCAGAAAGTAAGACTGAAATAAATGTGAGTCGTCACTTTGCGAGGCGGAATTGCAATCCGCACGAAAGGGGTTCGGGGAACGAGTTGTCGTGCAATTCCGTGCCGTTCTGCCGCAAGCAGGCAAGCAATCCAACAAGCGGAAATGGCTAAATGTGATCAGTATTTTCTCAACTACTGAACATTTGTCAGGTTCTGCACACCTTTGCAAGGGTCAATTTGTCTGTAGTGCGTACGTAGTCTCAAGAATGGGAAAAATGTGCACACAAATCAATCAAAACCATCACGAATACTGACGTGACATGAAGAGCGTGTCCTTCTGATCAGGCGCACAGCGCTACCCTTGCATGGAATTTGAATGGCGGTTGACGCTGGAGGTGAAACCAAGCCTTCGGGCCCCAACCAGCACACGTCACTGCAAGTCGAAGCGGTTGCTGCGGAAGGTGGACTCGGGGGCAAAAGGATGGGCAGTGGCGCAGTGGTAGCTCACAGCTCGGCTTCACCGCCCCTCACAACGGTCTTACCCAAGTGGTGGCGCCTCACCAGAATCTGGTTCACTGGTGAGTACCCGCCGATGACGTCAATGGTTCACCAGGGGATGGGGCTGGTCGCTAGTGGGAGCGCACATCCAGCAGCCAGTGTCCTGAAGTGTCCGCACGGCCGTGACGTGTTTGCGTGATGGGACGTCGTGACGTGTTTGCGTGATGGGACGTCGTGACGTGTTTGCGTGATGGGACGTCGTGCGTGTCGTGCAAGGGGCATGCCTGCGCCCGGGTGATTCCCGTACGCCTAATGACCGCCCGTTCCAAAAACCAACCCTCAGAGGGGCCGGCTGCAGGTGAAGATGCTGCCGCCAGAGCTGTGTCATTTGACGCGCTGATGCTGGCCGAATTACCACCGGTTACCGACCGGTACGGGCCCGCTGCCCACGCCTCACTGCGGATGAACTCGGTTTCAAGTCGGCATGCCGTCTTTATGTGGACCCAGCTGCCGCTTCGCCGGGGATCACATCTATCCCTGAGAGCTCCATCAGAAGGCAGTGGCAGTATTCAGCGAAAAGCTCAGTGGCCCGTACCTGTGGAGGGCGTCATCATCATTTTTGCAACGACGCGAATAGATTTAGTGGCTTCCATACGCCACATTTAGTGGCTTCCATACGCCACATTCAGTGGCTTCCATACGCCACGTTTAGTGGCTTCCATGCGCCAACCCTGCTGGCCCGCCTTGCTTCTCCTGGACCGCTGTGTATGGTTCGTGGGGTCTGGTTCGTTCGATGTGCCAAGAGCTGGGTGTGTACCCTCAAACCTCGCTCCCCAACGGCCTACCCCAACAGGCGAGGAGCGGTGGGCTGCACGGGGCTACGCTGCAGCGGTGATCGCCTTGGCGCTGATCACCACCCTGTTCTCTGTGCACGTGAGTGGAGGGTCACACGGGCGGGGGTCCACGCAATCGGTGCTTGTTTCGCGATTTCGCTGTCTCTATTGACAAAAAGGGGGTCCACGGGGCGGGCATGCCAGGGGCCGGAGTCGTTAGGGGCGCGGCAGTGCAGAGGGGCGTGACGCGGACGCAGGCGCCCGTGTCAGCCAGCGACTGCAGTCTCTCTCAGTCTTTCAGGCGAGAGTACCGTACGTCAGAAACGGCCCTGTGCGCTGTAACGTCTTGACGGATTGCGACTGTCACCAGGCGGGGTGCAGGTATGCGGACGGAATCCGCACCCGGAGGTTAAAAAGAAGAGAATACCAAACCCAGAACCAAGCCGGGGCACACCCGGGGGAGCTGAGATCCGCAGCTCGTCGTGTTGGGGTCCAGGTGGCCCTCTGGTGATGTGCCGCCGGGCGGAGTAGGGCCCGGCACTAGCCGCGGCGCCGGGCCTTCTGGACCGAGCTTTATGTTGGCTCCCGCTGCAGGCGGGCGACAGCGCTGTCCGTGCCGCCCACTGTTGATTAGAAGCCGTGTAGCCGGCCCACCTGTCGGGAGGCGGCACAGCTCATGTCGCCGGGCCTGTGGGCAGGCTGGCTTTGAGAATGCGCACATAGCCGGGCTCCGTATCGCGCTGTTGTGCCAACCGACTACGTCGGATGGAGGGAGGCCAGGAAGACCTTGCGCGCTCACTTTGCCCGGGGCCGCGAAGCGGCCGGTGGGCTGGCCGGACCAGACCCACAGAGACATCCATTCCCACCCATCGCCTGACGCCCTGACCCCGAACCCAACCCTGCAGATCTCGTACGCGCAACGTGATTTCAGCACCGCGCTCTCCGGCAAGGACGTGCGTGAGTGGGCGGCCTCCGCGCGAGCAAGGGGGGTTACGAGGGGCACTCGGGGCCAAGTCGCAAACGGGACTGGCACGGTATCGGGTGACGCATCGTATCGGGGGCCCCTGTGCCGCTTGTCCAACGGGGCTGGTTTTGTGGGGCGGGCGCCAGTCGCAGTATGAGGCCCGCATCAGGTGCGCAAGAGCATGGATGTATGGCCGCTTTGTGGTCGGGTTGTGCCGCACTGCACACGGCTGCGTGTTGCCCCTCCCGCCCGCTTCTGCGCGGTCCCTCCCGCGGTCCCTCCCGCAGCGGGCTTCTACGCCGCGGTCCGCAAGTTCGTGGTCATCATCGTCATCGCGGCGCCGCTCTTCTCGTTCAACGCCTGGGTGGAGGTGGGTGAGGGGCTGAGGGTGGCGGCGGGTAAGGGTGGGCGAGGATGGAGGTGGGTGAGGGTGAGGCGGGTGAGGGTGAGGCAGATGGACGCGGGACAAGGGCGGAGGCCCCAGGTGCCCCCGGACGGGCTGCACCGTTGAATGACATCGGGATGGCCCTTCGGGGCGGGAGGAGGTGGTTTGGGGCAAGGCAGGGCAGGCCGCGGCAGGCGGCCTCTCGCACCCAGCCAGCCGTGCCCCGGCCCCTGCGGTACCGTGTAAGACCAGACCACAGCTGTGCCAATCGGGGGCTACCGCCGGTCCGTATTGCTGCAGGGGGCCACGCGCGGCGGACCTGCGCTTCGCTGGTTGAAGGCACGCAGCCTGGGGCACAGCTGCAGGGGTTGCGGCGGGTAGTAAGGAAAGGCCCGGCAGCTCCCTTTCCGAATCATCCCCCGACCTCCTCACCACGTACCACCGGCTCCCCACCCCTCGCAGGAGCGCCTGGTGCTGTCTTGGCGCGCCTACCTCACCAGGCGGTTGACACGGGCGTACTTCGCCAACCGGTGCGGCTTGTGGGGGTGGATATCCGTGTACGTGAAGGGGGGGAGAGGATGGGCTTCCCCCGGCCTGATGTGTGTGCGGCGGTATATGTTTTGGAACACAGGGTGTAAGAGCCCATGCACCCACCCGACCCAAACTCGTTTTTTCAATTTAACACACCCGGCCCAACCCAACCCAACTCGACCCTGTCGTGAGCTCGTGACTCGCTTCGTTTTCGTGAGTTGCTTATTGTCTAAGCGTCGTGCGCGCTGAGCCGGACCCTGGACCCCAGCGACGGACCGGCAGGGGCAGGCCTCCCACTTCCTGATGCCGTGGTAGCCGCAGACCTTGGTCGCAGCGCGCAACAGCTGCTCCGTCCAGCAAGCCAACGGTACTTGCTTGGCACCCCGTCGACCCACGCAGCAGCAAGTTTGCACGTGCAACATCATTCAGGCACGCACGCCGCAGCCAGCCTCATCCGCATCGCGTGCAGCGTGCCAATTGCTGGCCTTGCATCGGCGCGACAATGCCCTCTCGGAAGACGGACCTTATCGGTTGGTTGCTTGGTTGCTTGGGTAACGGAACGGTGCCTAGTGCCGTACGTCCCACCGAGACACGTACGGCACTCAACTGTTTACTTACAGGACTGCAACGTATCAATGCGGGAGCGTCCTTAAAAGCCGACGGGGCCCCCTGGTACCCCGCCCCCTCGCGTGCCTGCACCCCGCCTCGTCCCGCCCCCGGCCTGCCACCAATGCGCCGGCAACCCCCGCCCCCTTTGCCCGCGCGCCCCAGGGCCTTCTACCACATCCAGCAGCGCAGCGACAGCATTGCGGCGGTGGCGGTGTCCGGCTCATCCGGCGGGGCGACGTCCACATCGGCGGGGGCGTCTGCGGCGGCGCACGCCTCGGCCGCCTCGGGCTCCCTGGGCGGGGGGGCCATCGACAACCCCGACCAGCGCATCTGCGACGACGTCGGCTCCTTCGTGCGCAGCAGCGTGTCGCTATCGCTGACGCTGTGCCGCAAGATATTCAGCTGCGCGGCGTTCGCGGGTGCGGCTCCGGGGGTGTCCTGCAGGGAGGGGCCGGTGCTGGGCGGCGGCCTTGCAGACCCAACAACGCAACGAGAGACCCCCGACGCGTCGCTCGCTCCCAACGCGTCTGTTCGATGTGCGGGCGCCTTGGTGTGTGTGTGTGTCTGTGTTATTTAAGCAGGCAGAGCAGGAGTGCGTGATATGCTAGGGACCGAGTGGTTCACATTAATTTGCCCGTATACGTGCAAAAATAACCCAAAGCCCGATCCCTTAAACGAATAGAAGGCTGCGGTGTCGTGTGTGTGTGTGTGTGTGCTCTTTATGTAGATGGGAACTGAGCCGCAAGAAGAGGAGTCCGTCGAGGCAGACGAAAACGAACGCATCTTTTGTGTGTGTGTGTGTGTGTGTGTGTTTAGAAGTGCAACCCGCCCGCCCGCCCGATCCCAGGTATCAATATACTTACCATAAAACCTGCGAGGAAAAAACTTACCATATGCAGGCGCGCGGACAAGGCAGCCGCGCCACCACCGCAAGGCAAATCACACCGCAAATACTAAATACGGAGACGCACGACGCACGCAAACGGATTATGTACCGACCTGTGAAATGTATGACGAATGTATGGTGATGGCGCCCACGGAAGCAGCGTCGGTCGTCCATCATGCGGGAACGCGGAAGGAAGCAAGTTGTGAGGCAAAGTGGAAGGGAGCAAGAAAGAATACAGTAACGAAACAAGGTGAAAGCAAACAGGACGAAAGCAAACAGGTTACTATGGTGGTGGCGCGGCTACGGATGAGAAGCGGGGAAGGAGGGATTTGTAGGCAGGGACGCGTACGAACGCGGCATGGATGCCGTACGGTAGTGTACGGAAGGGACGCCAGTGTACCAGCGGCCGGTGGGGTAATGACATATGTGCGGACAATGCGGGTGTGATCCGGGTAGCGGGCCAGAGGAAAGGTTGGCTCCCCACCGATCCCGGTCACGGACGGGGTGCCCGTATGCATGCGGGGCACCGGTCCAAGCGTTGTGGGTGGGGTTGGAAAGGCCGGCAGAGTGGGAGAGGTGGGGGAGGCGATGGAGTGCGTTGCGGGGTTCAGCCGGTGGGTGGGCGAATGTAGATATGGCCGTGGGAAATGGCCGAGTTGACTGCCCGGCATCATGTGATACCCGCGGAACGCGTGGAGGTTGTGACGTTGTGGTTACACGTGGGATGTGGGTCGCTCAGTGGATATCAGTGGTGAGCGGTGGAGGGGGCGGGGCCGGCAAGGTGGCGGCGTACGACCGCGACGATGTCAGGATGGGTAGTCCGCCGGGCGAAGTAGAATGCGTGGGGAGCGGCATTGAGCAGGGAATGGAGGCGCGCCAGCATTTGCTGCCGGGCATATCCTTGGGCTTCGAGGGCGCGGATGAGGTGGGCAATCTCGATGCAGAAGTTGTCGACGGAGGTGATGACGCGCAAAAGGCGATGGAACTGGCCGGTGAAGATGTTGCGTTTGCTGGCTTCGTTGACGTTTGAATCTCGAGCCACAAAGCGGGAGAGGCGGACGCGTTGGAAGGCCGGTTGTTCACGTTTGTCGTACAAGTGCGTCTGATACCGGCTGTTGTCGCCGATGGGGTCGGGCACGAGGAGAACGTCGAGGAAAGGCATGTGGCCTGCGGGCAGATGGTTGTGCTTCTGGGGGGAGACGCCGAGCTCAGCGGGGTAGATGCCGTGGAGGTTACGTAGGGTGTCGTTGACGGAGAGAAGGTCTCGGAGGTATGGGTTATTGAGGGAAAGGAGGTCGTCGAGGTAGCGTTGGGAGTACCGAAAGCGGCTGAGGATGCGTTTGTCAGTGGCGTCGACAGTCGGCAGGAAGCGTTGGCGTAGGAAACGAAACTCGTACCAGGCGAGGAACAGGTTTGCGATGAACGGGGAGGCGGAGATGCCCATGGGGATACCAATAACTTGGCGGACCAGCGCTGGGCCAAAGGCAATGAAGGTAGAGGTGAGGAGGGAGGTGTGTGTGTGTGTGTGTGTGTGTGTGTGTGTGTGTGTGTGTGTGTGTGTGCGTCCACCCGCTACCCCATACCTTTCGTCCGCGTGCCAACCGCTGCTGACCTACCTCAACGGCTGGCTTGCTGGCCCCTTCTCCTCCCCTCCCCTCCCGTCCCCTCCCCCCCCTGGTTGGTTGGCTGCAGGTGTGTTGTGGGGTGTCTCCGGCAGCCTGGTGCTCTTCATGTTCATCTACGCGGCGGTGGGCACCTTCGTCACCACCGCAATGTTCGGCAAGGTGCTGGCCACCCTGTTCTACAGGCGAGTAGGGGGGAGCCTGTAGGGGGAGCCAGTGGGAAATCGTGGGAGGACGACAAACCTTGGGGTAGGGTTCAAGTGTCACTTTGTTGATGGGATTGCTGGGTGAGTTCTTCTGCGCAGAGTGCGACAGTCGAAGTATCCGCCTGCATGCGACCACCTGCTGCCCTGTCGCTCGCACACTGTCAGGTCATTGACCGCCCGCTCCTCCCCCCCCGCCCAGAAACCCTCCCTTCCCCTCTCCTCCCCGCCCTCCTCTCCCCTCCCCGGCCCTCAGGCTGCTTGCCCGCGAGGCGGACCTGCGGTTCAGTCTGGTGCGGGTGCGGGAGAACGCGGAGAGCATCGCCTTCTACCGAGGTGGGTGGGTGGGCGGGTGGGATGGGTGGTTAATATGACAAGAGAAGGGAAACCCAGAAACGAACGCCGGGTGGGTGGGTGGGTGGGTGGGGTGGGTGGTAACTCGAAGCCGTTCTCAACCGTGCGCTTCCCTCCTCCCCTCCCCCACGCTGACATCATCCTAACCCCTCCCTTCCCTGACCGCTCGTTCCCTTCCCCGACCGCTCCAGGGGAGGCCGGTGAGCGGACCCGGGTGCTCTCCCGCCTGGACGCGGTGCTGGCGGTGGCCGCGGACCGCATCCGCTGGTCGGCCCTGTACGACCTGTGGACGAGCGTGTACAGCTACGCCACCATCCTGGTGCCCTCGCTGCTCACTGCGCCGAGGTGGGCGGGTGGGTGGGCGGGTGGGTGGGTGGGTGGGTCAGCGGATGAGTGGGTGAGTTGCGGCGCGGCCCGGTCGCCCCCAACCCGGGGAGCAATCAGGGGATGTGCCTGAGGTACGGAGGTTGCAGCGCGTGACCCTGTTATCACGTGTACGGCTCTCAGCGACTCCAGGGCGGGTGAAACGCAGCGCGTCTATCGGATCTTCGGATGTGGGGTCGCCCCTCCCTGCTGCCGCGGCGACACGGCGTCGGGCTGGCTGGCGAGGATGTGTGCTGCGGCCCACCGGCCTCTGTTGCGGCCCCTCCATCCCTCCTCCGAAGTGCACCCACCCACCCACCCAACGGGATGGGCCCCCCCAGGTACTTTGCGGGTGAGATCGAGTTCGGGGTGATCAGCCAGGCCTCGTTCGCCTTCTCGCGCATCGATGCGGCGCTTTCCATCATCATCAACAACCTGGCGCAGATATCGGGGTTGGCGGTGGGTGCGGGTGCGGGTGCGCTTGGTTGGGGCGGGGCGGACCCCGGGGGGGCCCGGAAGGGTGCGGGGCAAACAGCCCAGAAGTGCCCCAAGTGCCGGCGTGCCGCGGTCGTGCGTGACTCCACCCGGTTTGTACTCGAGCTAAGTGGTATCCCCTATCCCGGCTGCACCCGTGACGTGGGTGGCACCCTCCGCCGGCCAGCCTATGTCCAGAGGGCTTTCCCCGCCTCTGCCCCCAGCCGTTGATGAGAGGTCACCGGATCGCGCCACGCGGTCGGTCGGCCGCCTGCCTGATCCGTGGCACCGGTTTCGGAGCGGCGGCGTTTGGGTGCCCCTGGTATCGGCGTCCCTCCGCCCCGTCGCCGGGCTGGGTGTGTCTGGGCTGTTTTTCTTTCTATTAGCCCTGTCGCCCTTCCGGGTGACTCGCACACGTCCGCTCCGGCTGTCTGGCCGTCCGGTCCGGCCGCCGGCCGCCCCCCCCCCCAGGCGGAGACGGAGCGGCTGGACGCGCTGATGGCGGCGATGGGCGGACTGACTGCGGGCGCCTCGGCCGCCGAGGCGGAGGGCAGCGGCAGGGGCAGGTCCGCGGGGGGGGGCCTTGGGGAGCTGGGAGCTGGGGTGCGGAGAGGAGGAGTGGGTTGAGTCGGGTGTTTACGAGGTTGCGCAGACTGCCGGTGGGATGGGTTGGGATGGGGTGGTGGTGGTGGTGGTGGATGTGGGACGGGTTGGGATGGGTGGTGGTGATGGTGGTGGTGGTATGGTTGGGAGTGGTCAGGCACATAGCAATGCGGGAGTTCAGGGGTGGGGCGGCAGCGGGCCAGTCGGCTCCTCCCCTCCCCGCGTGTGAGGACCGCGAGGAGGAGAGATCCCAGCGCCGGGTCGGCGCATCGCCGCTGAAGCTGAACAGTCAGCCTGATCTGGGGGGCGGTGGTTTCCGTCGTCGGGAATGGGGCTGTGGGTGGGGAGCTCCACGACGGGGGTTGTTCGCCGCACGCTACACCTGCCTGCCTACCTGCCTACCTGCCTGCCTGCCTGCCTGCCTGCCTGCCTGCCTACCTGGCATCTCCTACCTACCCTAGAGCCTCGGCAAGGCAAAGCAGCACGCTCGAGCATAGGGTGGCGTGTCGTGCTGTCTGGTGTGGTGTGGTGTGGTTCATATGGCTGCAATTGTCAAACCTAACGACAACGAGTGCCTGGGCCCCTACCCGGAACTCCGCCCGCCCGCCCCTTGCCGCGCCTGCCCCTCCCTCCCCCCGCCCATGTCACAGTCGCAGCGCATCCGCTGCAGCCGCAGCAGCTGCCGCGGCGGCCGCGACGTCGCTGCTGCTCTCCTCTCCCGGGGGCGGCGATGTGATCCGGCGGCGCAGCGACCCCGAGCTGCGGGGACTGGTGCTGCAGCAGCTGCGGGTGCTGACCCCCAGCGGCTCCGGAGTGGGGGCGGCGGTCCGGGTGCTGGCCACCGACCTCACCCTCACGCTGGAACCGGGTGCGTGCGAGTCCGGGTGCTGCCGCGGAGTAAGATGAGGAGTATAGTTGGAAAAAACAAAGCAAAGCCGGATACGGTAGACAGGGCCGGGGAACTAAGCCTCCGGGCCGCCGACGGGCGATGCAATGAAGTGGTAAGACATGGGTAGCCGGTTGTTCAAATGGGTAGTCGGTTGTAAAAGGGGAAAAGGGGAAAGAGGTGACCCCTGCGAGCTGTGAGCTGCTCCCCTGCTTCCGCACAGCAGCAACATGGAACACCGACCGGGGGGTGTCGGCTGCCCCTGGGGGCGTCCGCCCGCCGCCACCTGCTCTGAGCCGCGCCGCCATCCCGCCGTCTCTTGTCCCTTCGCTGTCCCTTGTCCCTTCGCTGCTGTCGTGGACACGCCTTCGCCGTCCCTCGTCCCCGCACGCAGGCCAATCGCTGCTGGTGGTGGGGCCCAGCGGCTGCGGCAAGTCGTCGCTGCTGCGGGCCATCGCGGGGCTGTGGACGGCGGGCTCGGGCACAGTGGTGCTGCCCGGCGCGGGCCCCGCGACCCGCGGGTCGCCCCACCCGCACCCGCACCCGGTGTTCTTCCTGCCTCAGAAGCCCTTCATGCCGCTGGGCGACCTGCGCACGCAGCTCACCTTCCCCAGCGCCTCACCCGCCGGTGGGTTCGCAGCTCCGCCTCCCTCCTCTCCCTGTCCATCCCCCTCCCCCTCCTCCACCCCCCCATCCCCTTCACACACACAGCCCCACACACAGACAGTGGCCCGGTGGGTGTCCCCGCGAAACGGATACCTACAGACTCGCGTTTGTACCCTTCCTTGCACCGCACCTCCGCAGGAACGAGTCCGCAGGGCTGCAAGGCCACGCAACCAACAACAGGGACATCACACCACCCCTCGTCCCCGCTTGGCATCCCGCGCGCCCAACATGCCCCAACATCCACCCACGTACCCTGTGACCATCCTCGCTGACCGTCGCTTACCTTCCTGCGGCGCTGACCCTCCAATGAAATACTCAGATGCTGGTCTGAGGCGCTAGTCGTTGGCGGCACAGTGCAACCCACGCCCACCAGTACGCCCCCTCAGTACGCCCCCACGCCCACCATTCATCCATTCTTGCAAATCTCTTTGGCCAGGTGCGGACGGCACGGCGTCCGGTTCCGGAGCGCCAGGCGGCTCCAGCGCGAGCCTGGACGAGCAGGAGCGCGCGCCGCTGCTGGCCGGGGCGTCCGAACGGGAGGGGCCAGGCGGATCAGAAGGGGGAGCGGCAGGCGACGGCGGGGCGGGGACTGCTCGCGGGTCGTCTTCTGCTGCTGCTGGGTCTGGCGGCGGCGGCGGTGGCGGTGGTGGCGGTGGGCTGCCGCTGACGGACGAGGAGCTCCTTGCGCTGCTGGATGACGTATGCCTACCCGACCTGGTGAAGAGGGTGAGAGCAGCAGGCGGGGGTTGGGGCGGGCAAATCCGCGTCGCTTGGCAGCGGCAGCAGCGGCAGCAGCAGCCCGATGATGGTCCCTGAAACGAGCGAGCTCAGTGGCATGTCCGGGGAGCGGGCTGAAGTACACCCACTGGACAAGGCGGTTGCTGATGAGGGCGGGCTACGCCTTACAGGCAGCCCCCGGCAGCCCTCGGCAGCCGAGCCGGGCGCGCGGAATAGTCACAACAACACCTGAGAGAGAGAGAAGGAACCGGGATCTTGCGTCTTTGCGGTATGTCCTGCGGGGCCATACTGGACCCACCTGGCCGCCGCGGGCCCTCCGCGCTTCTGGACGCGGTGCCAGGGGTGCTGCGGCAGTTGCTGGTCAAGGCTGCCGGTGTGCCACCTCGGTGTGCGCTGTGCTTCGCGCGTGTGTGTGTGGTGTGTGTGTGTGTGTGTGTGTGTGTGTGTCGGTGCAGGTGGGCGGCCTGGATGTGGCTCTGGACTGGTCGTCGGTGTTATCGGTGGGGGAGCAGCAGCGGGTGGCGGTGCTCAGGCTGCTGGCGGCGGCGCCCACGCTGGCGTTCCTGGTGGGTGGGGTGGGGTGGGGTGGGGTGCGGCGCCCGCGAGGAGGAAGGGGTAGAGACCCGGTTAAGGAGGGCGAGCGGGTAAGGGCCAAAGAAGTAGAAAATGTGGGCTGCCGGGTAGTGGGGTGAAACGTGCCCGGCTGCGCCGTGTGCGGACATGTGGGACCAAGGGGGGACCAACCCGCACAGAGGGGAGGTGTGGGACACCCGGGCTGGCTTGGCAGTGGGGGTCGAAGCGCATACAGAGGGTGGCCTGGTGGCCGCATGTCCATCTACGTGCCTTCGTGAGGGCTGGATGCTGATAGGGTCAGATCGCCGGGTCACGGGCCGGGCCTCGAGCAACATCAGCAGCAGCAGCAGCAGTATCAGCAAGGGTGTATCGTCATCAACGGCCCTTATCGTTATCGACTGGACGGCCCTGACATTGACGTCGACGTCGACGCCGCTCACTACGTACATGTGGTCCCCACAGCCCCACGCCCCCGACCCCCACCACCCCCACCACTCCCCCACCACCGCCCCCACACAGGACGAGGCCACGTCCGCGCTGGACGGTCCGACCGAGGGGCGGCTGTACGGACTCATCCGGTGGGTGCAGGCTGGACCCACGGGTCGGGGCCTCACCACTGCCGCGGCGCGCGCGTCATCGTTCCGTCTTTTCATGTAGTATGTGTTCCTGCGTACACCGGCAACTGTTGGCCAATGTGTGTGAGTATGTGAAACAATCCTCCAATTTCCATCCTCCATCCTCCATCCTCTCAGTTGCGGGGCGTCTCCCGCGCCCCGCCCCACCCCGCCCTGCCACCCCCCACCCCCCCCCACACACACACGCTGCCCCTCTCCCCTTCCCCCCCCCTGCCTTCCCCGGCGCCGCACCGCCACCCCACGTCCCTTCACCGTCTCTGCACTCCCCCCTTTCCCCCCCTGCCCTCCTTTCCCACTCCCAGCAAGCGGGTGGGCTGCTACGTGTCCGTGGGTCACCGCATGCAGCTGCTGCAGCACCACACGCACGTCCTGGAGTGCCTGGGTGGGGGCACCTGGCGGCTGGACACATCGGCCGAGTACCAGCGCCGCATGGCGGCCGCCACTGGCCTGCACCCCTGACGGCACAGAGCCACGGCAGGTCGGGTCATGGGCAGGTCAGGCTCAGGACGGGCTCAGGACCGGTCAGGGCTGGGGCACTGGCTTACCTCTGCTGGCAGCGCACCGGGGGGCAACCGAGACCCATGGCTGGGTCCCGTGTTGCTGGTGCCGTACGACCTCGCTGCCCAGGGCGGCGAAGCGCGCGACGGCACCAGGCGACGCACACGCAGCGGCTCTGGAAGCATATGCCACGCGGAGCGCTGGCCATCCCCCATCAGGCATCATTTCCTTATTTATTCTGTCTCCATCGGCGGGGACGGTCCTGCCGAGCTTATTAAGATGAGGCGTGACGGGCGGGGTCGGATGGTGCGTGCTGTTTGCATTCTCCTGGGCGAAGGCCGAGCGCAGTGGGCGGGTGGCGATGGGCCCTCGACGGCTGCTGGCTCGCTCTCAGGCCCCTTCTGTGAGGTCGTGGATCGGAGATCGACATGGGTAGCGGGTGGAAAAGGGGGCTTGAATCTGACTGGCGGGGCGTCGTTGTTGGGTGTGGGGGCGTTGCCCGCCGCGTGTGCGCGTCGAGGTGCGCTGTGATACCGCCTACAGCGGCGATCAAGGGACAGCGACGTTGCGTCCTACGGGCGGGAAGTCAGTGAGCCTTGGCGCGCGTGGAGTGAACATGCCCTGCCCTGCCCCGGGTGATTGCCTGCGGCACCCCGGGAGGGGGGCCCGGGGGTGATCAACCCAGGGCCGGGTTCTGCCGTACATGCGTCAATTGAGAGCGGCCGTGCGGAGGTCGGGAATGGGGCGATACGGGGCCCTGGTCTCAACCGATGTATACGTCTGTCCTGCTTATGTGTGGGTTGCGACGACCTTTACATGGTGATCCACATCTATGAGCACGGCCGGTGTAGATCCGTGACCACAGCGCGCTTTGTGATTGATCGCGCTCGTAGTGGGCCCCTAGATGACGAGTGCTTCAGAGTAAGCGGTTACTTGTAGTCAACCTGCCGTATTATGTGCCGTGCCATCGTACTGCAGCGATTTGCAGTGCAGCGCCATCACTATCGTAGCGATTCGCGCGCTGGACACGCCAGCAAGACACAGCCTGACGGAAGTTCCATCATGGAACGGCAGTCCGGGTGATCCCCTTCGACCGTCGTGAAATGAATTCGTTGGATCATCCATTTCTGGTGGTTACTCGGGAACACTCCGGGTACCGTAGTGTGAGAGTGTGTGTGACCCCCGGTACGAGGTACGCTCCAATGTAACGCGTGCCGTCGAGGGGGAGCCCCACCCGCATCGAGCTCATCTTGGCCCAGCCCACGTGCTTCAACGGCGCAACGGCATCGACACAGAGACCCAAAGAGATCGTCCCGGGGGTGACGCATCACCGCCGACCGAGGGCGACGGCATCACCGCCGGGTGAGAGGGTGACATCCCCCGGCAGCAGACCGGCAGCACAAGCGCCAGCTTGCCCGCCGGTTGCTTGATGCTTATGACGATACATTACGGTAACTGACATGTTAGTACTTTTACCGCCGAGGAACATTACGCGCCTCTGCGCCTCTGCGGCCTCCCATGTCGTCGCCCCCGACCCGGATCGTGGCTGCACAGCACCTCGCTTGAGACACTGGCCGGTCACGTGCGCCCATGAGGGTATCGTACACGTGCCGTACACGTGCCGGCGGGCCGCGGCCCGCACGCAGGACAGCGGCATCATCTCCTCCGCAGTGGAGCACCCCCCCCAGTTGTACACCTGCCCATCGACGAACTGACTGACTGACTGACCGACTGACTGGTGCGTGGAGGGGCAATCACCCCGCCTCTCACCTCATCTTCGCGAGAAGGTGAAGCGCCGCCAGCAGCGCTCCCACCCCATCACATCTAACCAGGTGAGCCAAACACCTCTTTAAGTTTGCCCATTCCATCCCATCCCATCCAACGGCCAATCGAAACCCAAAACGCGGCATGTAGTTGCGCTGCAGCGCCGCCTGGGACACAACCGGCAGCCTACCGTACTCCATGCGTCGCAACAATCTTCCCAACGTTTACGCATAGAAGCGCGCCGACGCTCGCCAACACTTTAGGTCAGCGCAGAGCAGGGATCTTTAGGTAGCTCCACACAGTACAAGAATCACCAACATGTCATACGACGGGTTGGCTGGGTAGGCCGTACGCCCAAACCTTATTACGTCTGCAAACTGATGAACCGTTTGCGCCGCGTGTGGGGCTAATACCTTCCGCCCACGGCGGCGCGAAAATGAATGCATGGCTGGCGGTCGGCGGTGCCAGCAAAGCAACGGCACTGGCGGCGGTCTGCGGGCGCCTAGCCACCATCTGGGATGGCACATCACAGTACTGCAGATGGGCGGTTGAGAAATGCGCCCACAGAGCGCTGCCGTCTTCGTCCCCATGGCCCCGCGGCGCCCTGTACAACCACAAACATGGCTCCCAGCCGCACATCCAGCCGCGTCTGCAGACCCGCCCATCGACCGCAGCATGACCGCCGGGTGCACACATACGGGTGCTCAAACCCCCTTTTAGAGGGCTATCAACGGCCAGCGACAAAGCCGCACGGGCGCGAGGCGGGCGCTGAAAGCAGGCACGCAAAGGTTAAACCAAGGCTAACGCGGCACCGTTCCACTCGTACTTCCGTACTACAGCAGCCACGCGACATGACCCGTTGCGATGATGCAGCGCGCTGGAAACCACCCATTTACCACCGTACATACGGTTAGACAGGCGGAGTGCCGTACCACCGGGGGCACGAAAGGCCACGCCCCGGGGCATGCGCCCGAGCGGCGGCGGACGTGGCCGGCGGGGGGCGTGTCCGCAGCCCTGGGGGCCCGCTCCCCCCGCCGGTGAAGATCCCTCTCTCTGAACGTCTGAAGGGCAAGGCGCACCGCTCAGACGTTTCTTCGGACTTCCGTCTGTGTCCTTCGACGTCCGCGGACGGGCGTGATGCGCAATACATGACTGTGCCAACACCAATGAGAGGAAGCAAACAAGTCCCAACACCCACGACGCCGGAGGAGCTTTCAACGTCCCAAACATCTTCATTCGGCGGTGCAAATTCGCGACCCGGACCGCAACACGCGATGTGGCAAGCGCACCTCATCGATACCGACATCCACATCGACATCGTACACAATGTGCGACGTACTTGTCAACTTATTTTCCTAACCCGTACTTGTTAACTTATTTTCCTAACCCGTACTTGTTAACTTATTTTCCTAACACGTACTTGTCAACGTATTTTCCTAACACGTACTTGTTAACTTATTTTCCTAACCCGGCCCGGCCCGGCGACAGACACCGCCTTGCGCCTCCGAAGATACAATATCTCATTTGTCCGTAAGCCGGCGGTGGTAACGACCAAAAATGAGTGTACGACACAGTGATGGAGGGTACGTACGGCCAAGTGGTGGGGTTCGCTCACCCTGGCACGCCCCGTGACGGCTCCAGGGAAGCGGACGCGCACACGAGACCAAGGCAGCCGCGCGCAGCCGTGACCTCATCCAACCACTGCCCTCCCATCCGGTGCTTCTAGATGGCCCAGCGACGGAATCGGTTGGCCCTCCCACAGGCCTTCCCCGCATCACCACGTCCACCACCGGCCGTACCGTCATCATCGTCACAATCACGCACCCTGACCACCCGCGTCGGGCGGGTACCATTTTTTTATTCAACGCCCTGACCCCCGCCGCCCTGATGGATCCGTGTGAGGTGCCCCGGAGGTCAAACCCCACCAGTCGCACTCTTCCCCCTTGTCGCGACTCGAGCTGTCTGTCACCCGCTCATCAGCATATGATTTGAGCAATGGAATCCGGGATCCGGAATCTGGCCTACGGCATCTGGGATCTGGGATTTGCACACTAAATGTCGCTGCGACGACAGTCGGCAGCAGCTCTCCTCCTCTCCTTTTCTCTTCTCTTCCCACCAAACGGGCTCCGACGGAGGCCACCAAACCTCCCTCGGCACCACCGCACCAGCCACCGGGGCACCAGGCCCGCCAACCAGCCCCACGCCTCCCCGCACAACCCGCCAATGTGCAAGAAGTAGTAAGTCATGAATCAATGAGTGCTACAGCGGACACGGAAGAAAGGATGCCTACGTCTGTGCCCGCCCACCTGCCGCGCCCCGCGGACAGAGCCACGGGGCGGACGCCTCCTGTGGGCTGTGGCACCGCAAGGCAGCGGACAACGAATAACAATAAGAGGGATTACAACCGCCAACATAACCATCCATCCAACCAAACACGCGGAGACGACACCACCACCACCACCACCACCACCAACAACAACAACAACACCAACACCACCAACAACAACGGGGCATCCACTACCACAACCACCACCAATGCGGCAACCACCGCCAACGCGGCAAAGGCCACACACCCCACCCCTCCCCTCCCCTTCCCTTACCTCCTCGCCCCTCCCTCCTCACCTCATCTCGGTGGCACTCACCCGTCCACCAGGACCCCCAGTGAGCCGCTGGTGGCCGCCCCCAGCTCCCCCAGACTGGTCCCACCACCCGGCCCCGCGGCGGAGGTGGCACCGGCGGCCGCCAGGAGCGGCAGCAGCGTCAGCGCCCTCATGCTGTGAGCCGTCCAGCGGGACGAGCTGCATCGCTGGTTAGAATCATCCACCGCGCCGCCGCTGTACTGCATTACTAAGGAGCCCGACATGCCCGCGCCATGCCCCGAGGCCGCGGCGGCGGCGGCGGCGGCGGCTCGGCGCTCCGCCAGCATCCGTACATCGGCCGCGGTGGCGAGTGCGCAGGAGCTGGAAGCGCCGCCGCCGCCGCCGCCGCCACCGCCTGCGCCACTGCCATTGGCGCTGCCGTAGAGGCCGCCGCCACCGCCGACGCTGCTGAGCTCACATCCGCCGCCGATACCGCTCCGCCTGTGGTGTCCGAGTGCCAGCAGGGGTCCCGACATCGAGCTGCGCTCCCCCGCCATAAGGCCCAGGAGGGCCCCCGGCGGCGGCGGCTGTAGCAGCATCGACTGCGACTGAGATCCGTACTGCGACTCAGATCCGTACTGCGACTGAGATCCGTACTGCGACTGAGCCCCATTCAGGGGCTGTGGTCCCGACCCCAAAACCAGCTTGGCGGAGGTGCCCCGCGGGGTGGAGGCCCGGCTCGGAGTCCAGGAGGGGAGCCACGAGCCGCCACCGCCACCGCCAGCCCCGGCCCCAGCCCAGCTCCCCAACCCCGCCCCAGCCCCCGGCATTCCCCGTTCCAAGTCCAGGCTACGTCGAGCGCCCCGCCCCTGGACCTTTCCGCTGCGACCCGAAGGGCTAGGCACACCCGACACCGACGTGGCTGCCGCCGCCGCCGCGGCGGCGGCGGCGTTGCGGTCCGCCGACAGGTATTGGCCCGGCCTGTCGGCGGCGGGCAGTGTGGCGGTGGCGCTGCCGGCGCCGCTGAGCAGCCACTCGCGAGGGCTCCGTCTCGGCACACGGACAGATGCCGGGGCGCGTGGCGCCGTCGGCATTGGACCGTCGTACAGTTCCCCCGGAGGTGGCGGTGGTGTTGGTGGCGGCGGTGCGGTAGCCATGTAGGAGCCCACCACCAAGTCCACCGCGGGGGTCTTGGCGGCTGAGGGGCCGTCAGCGGCGGCGGCCGCGGCCGCGGCGCTGCTGTGCTGGCGGATGACCAGGGATTGGGAGGCGTCGAGGCCGAAGGCGACGGTGGTGTTGGTGGCGGTGGTGACAGTGGTGGTGGTGGTGGAGTTGGTGGCAGAGGCAGGACCCAACACGGTGCCGTCAGTGCTGCCTCCCGCCGGTCGCACGGCGGCGCCCGAGGCGGGACGGGGCCGGGAGGAGCGCTCCTCGGCTGCTGCTGCCGCTGCTGCTGCCGCCACCGCTGCTGCAGCGGCGGCTGTAGCGACAGCGGCGGAACTCCCGGGACCGACGCCTCCGCGGCTTCCTCGAGCCCGCAGACCCGACACGGACACCTCCTGCAGCCCCCTGCCTCTCACATCCCCATCCGAGCTCTGAGAGCCCCGCGCAAAGACCGCTCCGCGCTCCTCCCCCATCACCTCCGCCCCCGCCGCCGCCTCAACCTTCTTCTTTCTAGAGCTCAAGTCCCCCGAATCGCCCTCCCCCTCCCCCTCCTCTTCCCGGACGCGAGACGGCAGCTTCCGGATCCCCTCCCCGGCCCCCTCCCCCTTCTCCTCCGGGGGCCGCAGGCTGGTGTCCTTGACCCGCTCCGCCGCCGCCTTGGCCAGGTCGGACGGCAGCACGTCCTGGAACTGGCCCAGGTTGGCCCGGGGGCCTACGGGGAGGGGGGCAGCGAGGGGAGGCCGAGGGAAGCGAGGCGCGGGGTCAGGGTGGAGGGGTCCCGGGTCAGGGGGGAGATTCCGCTGTCTTGGCTGATTGGTGATTGGTTTAAGGGGGGGTGCCGTGCGGGAGCCGCAGAGAGCGCATTGGGGCGAGGGGGCAGGGGGGAGGGCTTGTGCCATATGGATACGAGCCAGAGGTTGGAGGGCTTCGGGGCTCGACTATTGAAGAATTGGATATCGAAAGCTTCTTCGCAATGCCCCGGGGGATGACTCGCCGCAGCTGAGCGGACGTCAACACCTACCGATAATGTACCAAAGGTGTCAACGGACTAACCGGCCAACTAACCAAATGATACGGCAAACGCACCTTGGAACCAGTACCTGACGCCGTACTTGGGGAAGAAGTACCTGCGGGGGTGGGGAGGAGGCAGTGGTGGCGGTGGATTACATCTTGTGCCTCGTTGGTGGCCGTTAGGTAGTTGGGCACATGGGCAGTTGGGCTGTTGGCAGTTGGCAGTTGGGCCACGGTGCGGATCTTTCCACTCCACTCTAGGTGAAGAGGGGCTGTCCTCGGCAGTGGGGGTCGTTATGCTGGTGGTGGCGGTGGTAATGCGAGAGGTGGTTCCGAGGTCGTCCTCGTGGCCCCATTGGCCTCGTTTGAACGTTTAAACTCGTCGACCATACGAGTCGACATGCGCATCTATCCCCCCAACCCACCAGCAGCTCAAGTGAGCCCCACAGGTCTTCACCCCCCACCCCGTCCCCACCACCCCGTCTCCCTCCTGCCCTCCATCAAGACTTCACATAACCCTAGAGTCACACCCCCGCCGTCTCCCCACCGGCCCCCCGCGCCCCCGGCCTCACCACGCCAGCAGCAGCGCCACCACCCCCGCCAGCATGGGTCCCGACCAGTTGCAGTTCTGAGGGGTCACCGGGAAGGTGCCTGGGAGCGCCAACAGCACCACCACCGCCACCATCCACACCGCCGACAGCAGGTTGTTGGCGGTGGACAGACGCGGGCGCAGGTGGAAGGGCCCGGCAAGGAACTCGCGACGGCCGTACAAAAGTCTGGCCGAGAGGGGTATAGGGAAGGGTTCCGGAGCTCAATGAGGTGTATCGAGGACAATGATGGGGCGGGGCCGTGGGGATAAGAAAGGCCGGGGCTAGGGCGGGAGGCAAACCAAGGTGGGCTCATCTGGGGTTGAATGGAGGCGATGTGAGCCACTGGCTGGCGCGTGGGGTGGGATGGCGCGGGTTGGGTGTGGGTTGGGTTGGGTGCGGGGGTGTGGACTGAGGTGGGTTGCACTGGGGTGGGGCGGGGTATCAGAACGTGCGAAGGGCCAGGGAGAGCCCGGGGCACCTCGGAGGGGGTCACATACAGGGGCAAAGAGGGCGGAGGGGTGAAGGAGGGGGTTGAGCGGATGTGATTTTCAGAGGTTGAGGGGACGACGGCGCGGTCCTGGCACGGGGACCTTGGACCCTTCTTGGAAGGGGAATACGACCCAGATCCATTTGAGCACACACTGCGCCAACTGCCACCAACTGTCACCCAACTGCCACCCTTTCTCTCCTCCGCCAGCGCCGGCGCCGGCGCTGCGCCCACCTGCTTACTTGCATATGATGGGTACGACATACGACGAGTAGGTCGCCATGATGGCGAATGACGTCACGATGGTGAACTGCACCCACCCACCCGGGGACACACACCCGGGGACGGCCACCGAAGAGAAAACAAGGGGGCCGGAAATATTTTAGGTAAAGAAGGGTGTTTTACGGACAGCTGCAATGCGTAACATCACGCATCAATATTACTTTTTAAATTAAATTAAATTATATATATACACCAAGACGCAGGGAATGCGGGGTGTCCAGGGTGCAGTGTGGGCGGAGCGGCGAGGTGGCTGTTCTCCGTGGGTAGGGCAGCCCGTGACTCACACGTACGACGGTCGGCGTACGATATACGACGGTATACGACGGCGGTACACGGTGTACGGCAATGACGTGGACGATGCACGCATGATGGGCGGCGCTTCTCACAGGACCGGGTCAGGGCGCAGAGGAGGAGGGGCCGAGGGGGCCGAGGGGACGTTCTCAGTGACCACATGCGGCCGAAGGCGGGTATCGGTTCTGTCGCCCCTCCGATGCCCCCACCGCCCCACCGCCCCACCGCCCCACCGCATAGCTGCAGAAGCACATGGGCACCGCCATGGTCAGCGCCCCCAGCACCATGTACCCCGCGGCCCGGGTGGGGGCGGAGGTGCGGGGGCTGACCCGCTCGGCGCCGCGGAGCAGCGGCAAGCCGCCGTCCCGGGCGAATGCGTACAGCATCCTGGGGTGGGGGGTGAACAGGTGGGGGGGCCCCAGGAGGAGGGGGAGGAGGCCGGGATGAGGTGAAAACAACCAGCGGTGGCGCGGTGGGCGGGGTTTGCACACTCGTGGCGGACTACCCGTTGCCGATAGGGGTCGATGGGTGTACCTCTGGAGGAGGGGGAGGAGGGGGTATAGGAAGTTGGGGGAGGAGGGGGATGCGCTTGCCCCTTGCTGATTGAGAGAGTCTGGCAATCCAGGGAAGCAGCCGTGGGTGTCGGAGAACGGGTCGGAGGAAGGACACTCCGGCCCTGGAGCTGTTGTGCCCCACCTTGCGCATTCGTGAGGTGAGTGTCGTACCGCACGGTACGATGTGACTGCCGTACCTGGCGGTGTTCGCGATGACCTGGTAGCTGCAGAAGAAGGCCGCGGCTATGGGGATCGCGAACAGGGCGGTGCTGTTGCCGAAGGAGCTGGGGTCCCGGTCCGCAATCTGGGAGGCCGGGGGTGGGGTATGGATTGGGGGGCGGCGAGGGGGTGGGTGGGGGCGGCGAGGGGGTGGGTGGGGGCGGCGAGGGGTGGGTGGGTGGGAGAGAAGGCCGCGAGAGGAGGGGGGAGGAGGCCCCAAGACGGGGCAGCAGGAGGGCAGGGACACCACGATTCAGTGAACTTTGAGGACGTTCTCCAGTACGGGCCGACAGCAGTGGGGAGGGGGCCGGAAACACCAGGCAGGTGCCGCAGGGGACCGAACACTAACCCCCCCAAACCCCTCCCACCCCTTCCACCTCGTATGCTGCTGCTGGTAACCTGGCTGACAGCGCCTCCACAGTGACTCACAACCCCGCCTATGTCACCGGCTCCCCCCAACGCACGCACAACGTGTCCACCCATCCGCCATCCCCGCTCCCCTGCCCCTCCCCCTCCCGGGGGACCCATGCGGAGGGGTCCGGCCATGGGGGTTAACCCACCACATACAAGCACCTGCCGCCAGCTGCGCTCGGTCCAATCCTCCCTTTTTGTCAATAAAGGCAGCGAGACCGCAAAAGAGCACCAAACCGATAACCGCCGATACCCCCCGATTTGTCTATAAAGGGGGTACCCCCCACCCCCATCCCCCCGGGTTCGTTTCGGTTTACTTTTGTTCTCAGTTTACCCCCCCCCCCCAAACACACACACCCCACCCACCTCCACCAGTATCTGCAGAACCATGTTGTTGTGGCCGGTGGGGTCAGGCACAATGGTGTCGTTCGTCTTGACCGCAATCAGCGTCACCAGCAGCAGGAAGCTCAGGCAGCCGCCGCCCAGCACCGACGACACGATGGCGGAGGGCACCGCCACCTCCGCCCCGTGGGTCTCCTCGGCCAGGTGGGCGGCGCCGTCCCACCCCGTGAAACTCCACCTGCGTACGGCGTCGTACGGCGTCTTACAATACAGTGCAACCTCTCAACTTGCACGTGATGCACGGTCGGGAGAGAGCGGTTGGTCGACAATACGCATGGGCGGCAGGTACGGCATCAGGTGCCGACAGTACGGGATCCGGGTCATGCGGACGAGCAACAAGTCACAACCTCCAGTTCCCGCCCGCCGTTCCCGCTTTTCCCCTCTTCCGCGCTGCCGTCCTCCCCTCCCTCCCTCCTCCCTTATCCCCTCCTGGAGCACTCACTGCGCGGTGAGCAGCCCCATCAGGACCGTGTAGAGGGGGCTGCGGATACCCGTCAGATCGGGGCTCGTCTGCCAAGAGGTGAAGACGTACTGGCGGTAGAGGGGCGAGGGGGCGCGGCGGCGGCGCAGCGGCGGAGGACAAAACGGGCCGGGGTTTTAGCAACAGTGCCGCACATATGAGGTAAAACCCATGGCCCTGGACGCGAATGCGCCACGCGCTGGCGATTGCGTGGAGGCACATGTTAAAGCACAATCCGAAAAAGCATCTCCGTGATTAACCATTCAAGGCGGCTCGGGGCCCCCCCCGAATGCCCGCGGACCCCGAATGGCCGCGGACCCCACCTGTATGGAGTTCCTTTTAGGCGCCATCAGCAGCAGCGTGAGGCAGAACCCTATTAGGGCCACGATGTGCCACCTTTCGGGGGAGGGGAGGTAGAGGCAGGGAGGGAGGGGGGAGGGAGGGAGACAGATGGGGGCCGGCGGGCCACGGCGCCATGCCCGGCCAGGTGCCGTTGGGTCCCTCGGGTTCAGCCCCTCCGGACAAGAGGGACCACCCCCCGCAACCCGAGCCAGGGGCCCCAGGTCTGCCCTTCCCCGGCCTGGGTGCCCTGCTGTTGGTAGGGTTGCAATATTAGCACGGGGGCGGGGAGGTCCGTCCGTCCGTCCGCCCGTCCATCCGTCGAGCCAAGCGCCCCCATGGATGCAAGTGAGAGGGGCTCCCCCGCGCCCCCGCACTCGCACGCCAAAGCCCTGCCACTCTGCAGCCTCATCCCCAGCCCCCCCAACGCCCAACCCCCGCGGCCCCCGCCTCGCCCCCCTTTCCCTCCCCACACGGCACAGCTGGGCAGCGGTGGCGGTGGCGACTCACAATGCGCCCAGTGTGGTCAGGAAGGCCGTCATTCGGACCGATCCGCTGTTGAGGGCCGCCAGCAGCAGCATCGTGGCCACCAGGATGGCCAGCCGGGCGGGGGGACCCACGTCCGCACCTGGACACATCCGGGAGGGAAGGGGGGAGGGAGGGACGGAGGGGAGGGGAGGGGACGTGGGGTGTGTGGTTGAGTTGGAGGCCGACAACGGTCAGGAGGAGGGGTATCTAGCCCTAAAATATCCCTAGCCCTAACCTTAATCTAGCCTGTCACAAGAAGCGGGGTTGGCAGGCGGTGCGGAGTAGGCGGATGCCCCCCATCGGCGTTGGAGACGGAGTGAGGGGGGCGTGATCACGGCTTTCACCCTGGCAAGCCAAGTCCTCCAAGGGGTACAGGCAGGTGGGTACCGTGCACTGTTTCATGCGCCTGGCAGGTGGGTGGGTCATCGCCTAGCTTGTCATGGCTTCATCGCGAGAATCGGGTGGGATGTGCGGTCGTCCATTGGGCATCGTGGTGAACCAGTTTGGAGCCAACCCTGGAGCCCGCCCTAAAGACCCCCCTGGGGGGGGCACCTTGGGAGAATCCCCCCGGGTGTCCTTCTCACTCCGCACATAGTCGTGTGGTACATATCCACACACAATGCACATGTATATGGATATGCACATGGATGTGGGTACATGAACATATCCACACAATTCACACGGACACACACATCGCTAATCGTCTGTTTGCCTTTCCCACGCCTTTGTCGTCCCCTCCTGCCTGCACCGTGGTCGCCGGCGCCTACGCCTCCTCTGTCTTTTAGGTGGTATAATTAGTATCACGCGTCTCGGGCAGCTGGGGCATCGACTTTCTGCCGGGTCTGGAAAGTGCGTTGGGAGGGGTCATCCCAGCAGTGGCCCGTTCTGTTGTCCGGTAGCATCGCCTTCCGAGGCAAATGACAATCAGCCACTCAACCCAGCCCGGGACGGCCCCCAGCACGCGTGCGCGTCCCAGTCCCCACCCATACCTACAGCGAATCCCCCAATTACCCACCGTACTGCTGCCGTACGACATCCTCGATCAAGCTGACAAACGTCTGCAGGGGTGTCGTGGTGCGGTGGGTCGTCAGTTGGCTCAGGTGGGGTGAGGTGAGGTGAGGTGAGGGTCACGTTGTCAGGGTCTGGGGCCAGGTATTGTCACTCAGCCGGGGCCCTTGTCACTCCTTCACATCGGCCCCTGGCAGGACCCGCAGTCTCCGGGGGCCATGGGAGGGCAATCAGCCCGACACGGGCACAGCGCTTTCCACCCCGCAACATATTTACACCTATGCAGGGGCCCATCCTCTCTCTCCCGTCCTGCCCCGCCACCCGCCCAACCGCCTCAGCAGTCAGCACCCCCGCCCCCCCGGGCGGGTCGGCCACCACCGCCGCGGGGCTCACAAGACTCACAAAGACGCAGCAGGCGGCCGTGGCGGCCTGCCCCAGGGTGAGGACCCAGGCGATGAGGAAGCAGATCAGGTTCCGGAGCCGGGGCGGTGCCAGCTTGTACGCCCAGTAGTACAACCCGCCCGAAGTGGGGTACGCGGAGGCCATCTCCTGGCCAGGGCCGGAGCCAGTGAGGAAGTGAAGGGGAAGAAAGTCAAGCACAAGCACCGCAGTGCATGGCATAGCACCGCTCCCCACTAGCTCTGAGGAAGGTGAGGGAGGACACGTTGTGAACAGTTCCCCTTGGTCCGTATGCTCGTCGCTGTCTGTGAATTCAATCCGCCCACTGAGCGACGAGCATAAGGACCAAGGGAACTGTTCGCCTTCAGAGGAGTCGGAGTCGAAAGCTGTGATGCCCCCCACGACATCTTGCCCCCTTCTAACTGTCCCCACTGCTGCTACCGGTAGGTACCTCAGCTGGTACCGGAACCCACCGCCAGGCTGATTCCGACGGACGCTGTCAGAAGCATCACGGCGATCCAGCTCCACCTGTGAGGTCCCACGGGGGAGCCAACCAACTCGACAGACGTGCGTGTGTGGATGCGCGAAGCCGGGGAAATGATCTTATACATAACAACCCTAAACGGGACACGGTCAGTGTTTCCCTGACACATTAAGCCAGACGCGCCGTTCGGTTGCAGCGCCAGCCGCATCATCACCCGCATCGTAGGCATCTACAGCAGGAGCGGCAGCAGCCCCGCGTTCTACAGCACAATGACTGCAGCGCCGCTCTCACTCACGTCATCACGACAGGGCCGCCGTACATGAGCCCTGTTCCGATGCCGTACTGCCCTGCCAAGATTACGACAATGAGGGTGGGTGAGGGTAGGGTAGGGTCAGGGTCCTGCCCCCGCCAAGCCGCACCCAGCCTGAGACAGCCAGTCCATCACTTCCGGACCCCTTCTCGGCCGGCCCACGGGTCTGTGGTCCTCTGCGCCGAGGTCCCCTGCTGCGTGACCTCCCTCCGGACAGGTCAGGACCGCCACCCCCGCCCCCGCCCCCATCCCCATCCCTACCAAGTACCACCAACAACACATCCCCTCACTGTGCACCCGCTCTTCCCCTCAACTGTCGAGCCACCCCCTTCACTGCACCGCACGAGCTACAGTAGCAGCAGTAGCAGCCAGCCCTACACCGCCGCCCTACACCCCCTGGAAGCCACGCGCCTGCCAGGGCCGTGAAGCTGCTGAGGATGTTGATGTTGCTCCCAAAGCAGTTGAACATCGTGAAGCTGCGACAGCGAGGGAACACCATTGGTGTACGGCGAACCGCTTTGGTCACTGGTGCACGGCGAACCGCTGTGGAGGTGTGCTGGTGTTAGACGCTGTCGAGCGGGATTGCCTGAGCAGCCTTGTGCGATCCGGAGGGAGTGGGGGTCATGTACGACAGCGTACGGAAGATATCTACTTACTCCCGGACAAGCTCCTGGCGATAGCCCATCATGAGCAGTTTGACGGTGTCGCTGTTGCCGCGGCGGCGAGACCATGCTGCGGGGGGGCGCGCGGGGCGTGCCCCCGAAACGCGCTTGGACGATGCGGCGGCATCACCCTTTTGGAGTTTGGGTTGGCTGATGCAATCCTGCCACATGCAGAGCATTGGAGGTATAAGATGTCATGGGCAGTAGAAACGGACAAACGCGGTGTCGTGCGAGAGGCGGGTGGGACGCAGGTACAACGCATCGTGCCACCGACGCACATCTTATAGATTAAAGACGGAAGTGACTCATCAACAGCTGAAAGCTAGTTAAACGTTGGGCGTGGAAATAGTATTAGTGCGTTTTAGTTTAACGTTTCCTGGCGATGCAACACACGGATTGCCACATTTTATTATAAATGGTGAGGATTCAGGCGGTCTGGACGGACCGGATACCACCACGCCCAGCCAATGTCCTGCAAGGAAGTTTTGCGGTCATCCCCATCACCTGGGCACCTAATTCCAGTCTCAGGACCTTTCCGATGATGACAGTCACATTGGCAACTTAACAAAGAGGTGTGGATTTGAACTGTATTGCGCATGCGGTCGAACGGAGGTGCCTATCACAATTAGCGAAGCCATCTGTTACTCCTCGCACACACAATAACGTCGGCAATTTCCTCACCTTGGAAGCAGTGAATATAGTGGAATCTGTTGTTCGTCGGGTCGCCATTTCCCGCACCCGCCTCCAGCGGTGTTTTCCTTGTGGAAAAGTCTATCGTGTTTCAATACACCCCAGTACACAATGCAATAAAACCTCTTTGACTTGGAGGGTGGTGAAATGGTAGATGCTCTGCCTGTCTCCACGGTACTATCCGGGCCACTTGTACAAATTGGATCAGGTCCCACAGATGCCTCGAGAGACTTCTGCGTAACCTCTTGATGACAAATCTCATAAATATAAGTTGTGACCCTACAGCACTTTGATTGTTGTTGATGCGCTGAATGACATTGTGCAGTGATTCTACACGAGCGATATGGTCATATTAACTAACTTTGACGTCAGTTGCAAGTGAAGTTACACAAGGCAGTGGAATCGCTCTGAACTGTGTGCAGCAGCACGTCGTGACAATGACACAATGGACAATTTTGTACGGATCAGTCGTAAAAAGTCGCATACCGGCATACGGTACGCGCTGCTGGAGTACTGGATTACTAGAAACTGGTAAAGGTTATCTCATTTCTTATAATTGCTAACATACCGGTCCCTGTATTTCTTGAGCGAAGTCAGCGCATAATACATTCTACTTACTAAACTACTTTTTTAGTTACTCGTTGCTCCGTATGTGATCTCATGTCGCATCGCACATGCTTGTAACTTTTGATTTTTCACCAGGACACCATTCCCAAACCTGCCTTGATGCAGTTACAGACTGTCTGGGTTAATGGAACGCGTCCATCAGCACACAGCTCTCAACACGTCTCATTCAATAAATGTTTTTTGTCGGTGCAAATGGACAACTGCTCCGGATACTTGCTGCTGTGCGTCGCGAAACGTTGACTTCTCTACCATTGACGTGCAAAAAGCAGGGAAGTCGAGTTCTAACGACGACTGGTGTAAGTATTTGGCGGTTGTTTGAGTTACATACAGGTGTGCGGTTGGTTGCGGCGCTGGTGGCGCCGTGGCGGCTCGATGAGCGGCGGCCGGGCGGGAGCGCGGTATCTGCCGTTGTTGCTAATCATACTTGTTAGTGCCCTTCTGCCCAGGCATACTCCCCGCCCATCCGCACAACAGCGCATGCAGCAGGGTGTACAACACACGCCGTAAGGATTATTCCTGGTAACGCCAGCGCGCGGCAAGGATTTCCACCAGTGCTGTGGGGCGACCGACTCCCGGCCGGCGGGCACCAAACAGAACAACCGCCGCGAAACTCAATTACGGCCCGCTGCCCGAAACCCTTGTCAATACGGTCCGTGCTGCACGTCCAGGATAGGTGGCGGCATTTCTCGGACATGTGTCGTGCGCCGGCGCCGGCGCTAAGTAAGGCTCGCGAAAAGACCGGACGCATGTCTGTACTGGGGTGCCCCGCCATCACGCGCCAGTACGGATCCCCACAGATACCGACACCATACGACTACGGGACGGCGCATGGCGGTCATCGCGTTTGAGGCAGAAGCTGGGTCTCAGGGTTCAGCACTTCGATCAGCTGGTCCAGCGGCTGCTATCGGGAGACGAGTATCCTAATCAGGCGTTCACCCTAACATCCAGCATCCCGCCACTCCGGGGCCAATCATCTGTGTTGGGCCTGCGTCAGGTGGCCCAGCCACGTGCCGGCCAGCAGGCAGGGTAGGTCATCAGTGATAGGTGGGCCCCCGGGGCCAGGTCAGGTCCCAGAGGTTGGGTCGGTCCCTTACGGCGAAGGCATGCGACATTTGAGACCGAAACTTCCTCCTAGTTCCAGTCGGGTCTGGCACCACTGCATGCGGGGATGCGCTGAGGCCACGAGGCCTGCCCCCTGCTGTGTCGACCGCTGCCTTACATTACAATGAAAACGAGCGCCAGAGGACCCGACAAGCAGCTCGACGTTCAAGTAGAGTCTAACTCGTTATCAGAGTTGGAGCAGCCGTGGGTGTGGACATAATCGTGGATTCGTGATGGGGGTGGTTATCACGAGGTTCGGGGCCGTCCTGTGGGTTCACCAGCAGGCACGGGTGGGCACCTGGGCCCCTTCCGTCATGTCCTCAGTCATCCGAGGTGGGTTCCTACGATGTGTGGGCGGTGTCGCGTCATGGCAGGCGGCAATCGGTCACTGTGGCGTGGTGATGTCTCACTTGTGGTGCCAGTCGGGTTGCGGGGCTCAGTGGACGACCCCGAACAAGTCTGACACACCAAAAAACCCATAAAATTGACATAAATTCAAAGGTTTCTTGAATACTAATTCGATACTTCTGCAGGGGCGGTTAGGTGTTACGTGGGCTGTCGGTTGACGGGTACTTCTCCCTTAATGTTCACCAATTACAAGCTTATTATTTTATAATTCAATTTGTTTTGAGTGGCAGTGAGAGACTGTTCCGAGCTGAAGCCAGGGGAGGTCGCGCTTCTGTCTTATGTCTCGCCTACTCTTGCAAAAAAAATAGGATGTGCAATGTTTCATGGCGTCTGTCGTCTGCTCGTCTCTTTCCAAAGTAGATCGTTTGTCGCACTTTGTACTGCCCACAGGCTCGCACCGCCCTTCTCATATCTGCTGCGTTTTGTGCACAGCCGTCCCCGCGTAAAGTCACCAACAGCTCGGTAAGCTTGACCCCTGTGTCCAGAGGACTAAAACCGGGAGGGAATGTTCCACGGTTAGTCCAGGTTAGTCGTTGTACCCGCAGGAACCGGCTTAGTCCGCAACCTGCCTAACGCCAGCTCGGCCACGTAGCTGGTGAAGTGTCGGACCGCTGCCGGCTGTTACAATACCGAGGAGCCCTTGCTCCCAAAGTTAACCTAAAAGTTGATAAGTATCGCGAAAGAAGTTTAGCGGTCAAACATAGACTGTAGGTTGGATTGGTTGCTGTAATCAAGAAGAAAAGCTGGCGTAAAAGACAACGCTGCGCTGCCATGCTGAGTGTACCTCCCACCCGAACCCCCCACAAGAGGTAACCCCACCACGGCACGACATAACTTTACTGAGAAACCTACAACCAACACTCACCTGGCCGGAAGCACGCGGGGGTGGGTGACTGGGCAGCGGGCGCTTCCCTGCTTTGCCCACTTGCCTACGTAGCATTTCCACTCGGGGCCACTCGGGTGCCGCAGGCGGACGTAGGTGAGTGTCACGGCCTCACGGGCCATCGGTTGGGTGGTCGTGCAGCATCTTCCCGCCGAGGTTGCAATCGGCCCCTGAGTTTCATCCCCTGAGTTGCGGGGTGATGCGCCTGGCTCTCCCGGCCAAACGGGCGGGGACAACCCCAGTGGCAACCCCAGTAGTTACAACGACGATACAACGCCACAACAGCAAGCGCGGGCTAATCCCGCCCGCGCCCACGCCTGCAACGGAAGCCTCAGGCCAAAGATGAGATTTCAGCCTGGCCTAACTGAGCGATGCCGCCACCTGGCGGCCGGGGAATTGACTCAGCAACTTTTCGGGGTCTTTGCAGTCCTGGCACTGAACGATAAATGGTCGGGTGCACCGGGTGCAATTTGCCGGCTAGCATTGAAGCTCTGCCTGCGGAAAGCCACATGGTGTGCCTCGGCTGCTCGCCACCAACCCCGCAGCACCACATGGTGTGCCTCGGCTGCTCGCCACCAACCCCGCAGCACCACTGCGCCCGCCGCTGCCTGGCGCCCGCCTTGGCACACCAGCCCTAGGTGCCTCCCTCGCCCTTCCCCATACGAAACACATGCCCGCCACTCTCACCATACGGTATTCCAACAGGTCAACCGCCAGCCAGCCAGGGATGGGGGCGCGCGAGAATGCAAAACGTTCGTTTGTCCCTAGTCATCAACGTGGCGTGACGCCTCTGGCTGCAGCCCTGCACCGCAGCGGTGCACCGCCGCCCCCCCGCCGCCCAGCTACAACACTGTACTGTACAGGTATCCGTGCAGTCGGCCTCAACCCGGCAACTGCACTCTATTGCATCTACCGCCGAGTGCCCCCAACCTTAGTACCTAACACCGCTCATGGATCCCCTCCCGAACACTGGCAGACACTTGGCTGCGGCTAGAACCTACCAGCGGCCGGACACTCTACCCCTGGACGCGGCGGACTACACCCTCACACCCTCAGGCACCACCACTGCGGCTTCATGTTTACGGGTATAGGAAAATGGGCACGTCATGACGTGCATGTGGGAATATGCGTATGCCTGCACTTGCAACAGCCTCACCGCACCGCACCTCGCCTCCGCCCGACTATATCCACATTCCTCAGCTTGCAGATCTCCTCAAGGCCCTTAAACGCACCCGCCACACTCCACCCATCCCCGGCGCCCAGTTGCCAGCAGTTCCTCAGAAGCGACCCCCCCCCCACACACACACACGCACCCTAGATGCCCTTCCCTACAGAGCCCACAGCAACACGGCCAACAGCAACACAACGCCCCTGACGAGGTGCGCTCACAAGTGACAACGCTGCCCCGTGCACCCAGACAGGGTTCGGCGGGCAGCCTGTCCGCGCTGCGCCGCGCGATGTCCCTGCGGCCGACATTGGCCGCGACACATCCAGACGCCACTCGGCCCCGTCAGATGCTAAATCTGAAAAACCTGCGAACGGAGACCCCAGGACCCAACGGCCCCTGGCCAACATGCGGTATCGCCGTTGGCGGACAGACTGGCGAAGGCGATCGGAGACGTCCCGGCCTTCTGGGCCACTCGGGGTACTTCATTGTTGGTAGTACTGCCCGTGCTGGTACGGATAGGGGGGCTGCTGCGGTGGCGGCGGAGCGCCGTACCCATAGGATGGAGGTGGCGGCGGAGGCGCGCTTTGGTATCCGACGGGCGCGCCGTAGCCGTACGGATAGCTCACTGGCGGCGGCGGTGGCGCCGCTGCAGCCGAGTAGCCTTGCGGAGGCTGCGGCGGGAGCCCGTAGGGGTAGCCTGGCGGTGGTGCGCCATATGGCTGGTGGGGCGGCGGCGGCGGCGGCGGTGACGACTGGGCCGTCGAGGCCGGCGGGGGTGGCGGCGGCGGTGAGTACGACCCTGACGTCGCCGCCGCCGCCAGTGGATGCGATGGCGACGCTGGCAAGGCCCCGTATGGCTGCTGTGTCGGCGGCGGCGGCGGAGGTCGGTGCGCGCCACCTGGCGGCGCCGGGTAGGCTGCAGAGGGTGGTGGCGGAGGTGCCCCCGGGTGAATGCCTGCGGAGGGGCATGTCACGCCAACCAGGCACACGTGACGGGATCGTACGTTCACGACATCTATGGTGTCGCCGCCATGAAATGGATACCCGCCGCTGATTGGTACGGTGTGCGACTTGCGGGACTTGACATGAAGGGCCAGCAACCAACAGCTTCGGCTCGGGGTGAATGTGTCGGCCCGCGGTTGTGAACCCCCCCCGCCACGACGACCCCGCCCCCCAGCACCGCAGCTGCCCAACACATCGTCTTGCCAGCCAAGCTACCGGCTCGCCCGGCGGCGCCGGCCTGCCCCCGCCCCTGGACCTCACACCACACCACTCCTCCTCCAACCGCTCACCGTACCCGCTCCCGGACGGGGCCGCCGTCCCTCCGACACGCCCGCCCTGCCCCACGTACCCGCTGCGGCCATCCGGGCGGCCAGCTTGTCCGCATCCTCCTGCGCCGCCCGCCGGTCCAGCTCCTGGACCAGCTCGTCCCGCTGGACCTGCGGGTCGCAACCAACACAGGCCGTCAGCACAGGCCGTCGGTCTTCGAAGCGTGTGCGCTGGTGGGGTCGGCGACGGATTGACTGACTGACGTCGTGTGCCGTAAGGATGTGTGGGTTGCCTCAGTGTCCTTGCTCTGTACGGTGTATCAGTATGCAGTGCAAAGGCGGCGCGACGCTGACACCGCCGACGCCAACGGGAAAACGCGCTAAAGACATACTCCATACGCGCTAAGACAAATCCCGCCCGAATTTAAGACGCTGTCCAAAGTGCGGCCCTCTGCCATCTCTCGTCTTGAAGTGCGGCCATAGGGACGAGGACCACACCGGTAGTGCCCCTCCGCTCGCAGGTTTGGGTTTGTCTGGGCCGTTTTCTTTTTAACACCCCGACCTTCGCTGCTTCCCCAGCAAATCCACCCCAACCCCTCGTTCAATCTCTCAGCTTCAACCCAAACCCTCAACTCGACCCAAAGGGCCGCCCCAGCGTTCCCCACCCTGCGACTGGCCCTGTGTGTGACCTCCCCTCGCACCTGCCGCGTGAACGCGAAGTCCGCCGCCTCCTGCTTGGCCTTCCGCACCACCTCGCTCATGCCCAGGTAGAACCTGAGCCCCTCCGAGCAGTGGTCCAGGAGCTCACGGTACGTCTTGACGGTCTGGGGTGGGCGAGTGGGTGAGTGGATGGGTGGGTGGCGTGGGACGGTGGGGTGGGACGGTGAGGTGGGACGGTGGGGTGGGCGAGTGGGTGCGCGGGATGAAACCGAGGTGAGTGGGTGAGTACGGATGGGGTGAGGCTCTGCAATATCGGCTTGCAGACTCCGATTGACCGCCACGAATGCAACCAGGCTTGAGTGCAGGGGCGGGGGAGGCCGGGGGGACCGGGGGCGATTGGCACTGGGTGGAGACGGCTACGGCCCAGGTGCGCCTGGGTGACCTTGGCTGCCCGCACCTCCCGGATGCCGCTCGCGGCCGCCTCGCACGCGGCTCGCCAGCCGTTGACGTCAAACAGGGCGCGGAAGGTGGTGTTCGTCGCCGCGGTGGCCGCCAGCAGACTGTCCTGCGCCGCCAGGTTCTTGTCAACGTCAGCAACCAACGTGTCGTACTTCTTCAGCTCCTGCGCACGGCAAATTTGCCCAGCCAACACAGCAAGGAACAACCAATCCGATTGGATGGTGACGGAACTGGGCATCTGAGAATGGATTTTAGTGCAGGCGTCTGGGAATGACAACGAAGGCATTTTGCGTGTTCCTTGCACAGCAGGGAGCCCAGGACCCCCGCATCCCGAAAGCGAAGAGATGGTCAGGACACTGTTTCGCAGCAGCAGGCGCGTCACGCCCGGCCCCGGCCGCACCTCCTTGAACAGCGCGTCGTGGTTCTGTGGCGGTGTGGACATGAGCTTGGGCAGGATGTTGTCCTTGTTCTTGAGCTCCTTGAGGGCCTCCTCCATGCCGCCGCGCTCGTTGGCCAGGGCCTGCAGCCGAAGGGCAGGGACGGGCCGGGGGGGGAGGTCTGCCGGCTTAAACCTGGATGAGTGGGTGGACAAACCGACTTTCCTTGTATGGGTATGGGGATGTCATCCGGCCGGCCAGGCGTATCCTCCATGCCGCTCCATCCACTGACAACATGATCGGTCTACCTTCCCTCATCCAAAGGCCCACGAACCCTCCCGAGGTCGGAGAACAACGCACGTCCTAAAATGTCGCCCGCCCACCGCCAATGTTAGCAGGCAATACGATACCTGCCGAGTGCCGAGGCCTACAACGTGGACGTCGTCACATCGCTGGAGATCCTGGTACAGTTGATTCTTCACCGGACTATTGCTCTGGCAGCAGCGCAGTCTGGATTCGTCTACCAATTTCCTACACCCCATCTGGCGCTGTCCCGTTCCCCTCCTGGTACATGCGTACATCCCCAACATCGTACATCCCTGATGGACGATGACCACCCAACCGCCTCCCTCCCTCGGGTCCCCAGCCCCCCGCCCCACCTGCAGCGCGTCGAGGTTCCGCCGCAGTGAGGCCACCACCACCGCCGGGTCCTCGGGGCCGGTCACCACCAGGGGGGCCTGCACGGGTGCGGGGTGCGCGGCACATGGCGTCCGGGTGAGGGAGAGAAATCTGGTGAGAGGGGCCTCCGGACGTTGCTCTACACTGCACTGCACCGCTGGTATGGGCCCGCTCTGCGGTCACCACTCGCATGCCCAAGCAGCGGCTTTACAAGCGACAGGCATCTGATGGGTTTGGCTCATCACATTGTAATCGTCCTGAGCATCTTGAGCACCATTGGAGGTGACGGCACGCACGACATCCAGCCCCGGGCCGGCGCCTTTGTCGTGCACACCGACCCCATTCCTCCTGCTCTAGGCGCCAAAACGGGGATTCCACGGAGCCGACGGCATCCCGCCCACACGTACAGCACAGCACCTGCAGCCGGGGCATCTGCGCCGCCGCCGTCTCCACGGTGAGGTTCCCGAACGCGCCCTCGTGGTCCGCCAGCCGCCGCAGCACCCCCTGGTCGCTGTCAACCGCCTTCTGCATGGCGGCCCTGCGACGAGCGGCGCAGCGCAACACAGATGCCGTCCTCGAGGAAATCGTACCTTATCAGCAGCCGTCTGTCCGTACAGGTTCCGTACACATGCGGACGTACAGGTCCCGTACACATGCGGACTACAGGATGTGACACACACGCACACTACCCACACTTCCTTTTCTAAACACACGGACACCACCACCCCCCCGGCAGCACGGTGAAGCACATCACAAGATTCCGGGGAGGCCTGAGAGTGTCACCGCGTGTTTCAACGCGCGCCGGACTTGCAGGACTGGATCGATTGCCAGGGATTGAACCGAATCACCGAATGACCGGGTGTGATGTACTACAGGACATCTGCCCCGTGCCTCGAAATCACAATGGTCCTAAAGAGGGGAACAGGTACTTCAGCAGCAGCCGTGGTGTGCAGGTTGGCACCAGATCCAACACGTGCGGGCCGGGTTCGGGTGCTGTCCACACTTACCTGTACTGCGAGACGCGGTCCCAGTACGGCTTCGAGGCGGTGGCAGCGGGCTGTGCCCGCCACTTGTCGCCGAACTTTGTGCGCGCCTCCCCGTCCGCCCGGGCGTCCGAGTCGAGGGACTCCTGCGGCCACATGTGTGAAAGAAAACTGAGCCGCGAGAAGCGAAGTCCAGCCATGTATGTGTGTGTTTGTATGTTTAGCAAGGAACCCGCGCGCCTGTTGAGGGGGAGAAAGAGAGAGAAAGAGAGAGAAAGAGAGAGAAAGAGAGAGAAAGAGAGAGAGAATGTAGAAGTAACGGTACGTCAGGGTCTTGGGGGACGGATCACGCCCCGAAAGTGGCAAACGTACGCCCAGGAAGGCAAGGTGCGCATGTGTGCAACCTGGCCCGTTCGATGGGTCTGTAGCTCCACGCTCAGGCCACACACGGCCTGCGCCTGACCCCCTCCCACCACTAGCCCGCCGAATTGCTTGGGTTTGGAACAAGCAACACGGCGGGGTGGTGGTGGGAAGGGGTGGCGCCGTGGTCCTGGAGCCTTGGTCCCCGGCCCCGCCCCCACCTGCGCCGCCATCAGGTCCGCGTCTACCTCCCGCCTCAGCTCCCCGATCTCCGCCAAGATCTGTCGGAAGCGCAAGGTTACAGAGGCTATCATTGTGGAATGGAGGAGGGCGCGACCCAAGCCGTAAGGACCGCAGCAGGAGCAGCAGTGGGCGGGAGCGGCGTGCGTTTGGACAGCCTCAGAACCGCTCCGGGGGTGCCCTGCTCGTCAAGAGGTGCTCGACAGCCCGCTTTCCTGCCTGCACGCCGTCGCACAGCACCCACAGCGCGTACGTACCCATCCCGGCGATCCCCACTGGAACCCGCACCTGGACCCATCGAGCTCCTCCTCGGCCGGCCCCAGGGCTCCCTCCGCCACAAATGTGACCAGCCCCACCGGGTCCTCCCGTGTCTACCCACACACGGCTCGAACTCGCGGACACACGGACACACAGTCACGCAGACACACACTCGCATGTAGATCCCCGAACTGCCGCCCCGAACGTCCTTGAAACCCTATGCCACACTGCGGGGACGCGCCGTTTCCGTCCCGGTGACGCACCCCTTTGAGGTGGTTGATGCCGCCGATGCCCTCAATCTCCTCCAGTTCCCGGAGCAGTGCGTCCGGCAGCGCCGCCGAGGTGCGGGCGTCCATGGCCTGAACCGGGTAGAGCAGGGGGGGAGGGCCAGTGAGGGGCGAGGAGTAGCGGCAGCGGGATGTGCATTTGGGAAGAGCATAGCGCGCTGCCCTTTCCACCGCGGTGAGACCGCAGGTCCACTGCTGGACTGCCGAGGCGGCGACCGAAGACCTCTTGGACGCCACACTGGCAGCCCGCCTGCATTGGCAACCTCTGGCCTGTCCTGCAGCCAAGCCGGACCTCATGCCAGCTCCCATCCCGCCCGCTCACCCGCCAACCAAGAACATTAGGCCAGAGTTTGCCTCAGCACCCGGGCGCCCCAGCTCTGTGGGCCCCCCCTGCCCCACCTGCAGCGTGTCCGGCAGCTCCCACTCGCGGAACTTGATCCGGGCTGTGTCGGTGGCCCCCGCCAGACGGTCCATCTGCCGCCGGATGACGTCGTCCACCAGGTCAGTGTACTTGGAGAGAGCGCGGGCGCTGCGGGACGGGAAGCGGCGGCAGGGATAGGGAATGGGCAAGTGACCAAAACGGGCAGGGGACGCGGCAGGGGACGAAGTCCCGGGTCGAAGTGCCCCAACAACCTGGACAGGCCCAACGCCCGGCGACAGGGATGCGGTCCCCGGACGATAGAAGGGCATCAGATCCCCGGCACGACACAGCCCGACAGTGGATGCCGACAGACAGCCCCACAGGAAGCCCTCGCGGGGCCCAGCCGATACAGACCCCCGGCACTCCAGTGCCACGCTGCCGCCTTTCCGGCTTCCAAAGCGCGCTGTGCACTCGCGCTCGCAACGCGGCGTGGTGGTGGCCAGTCCATCGCTTCAGGCTGGGCGGGCTGCTTCCCGCCATGCGGCCAGCCCGCCGCGCGCACCTGGTGTCTGGCACCAGGCCGGAGAAGAGCTGCTCCGTGGAGGAGTCCAGACTGCCCGCCGAGGGCGGGGAGGGCTTGACCAGCAGCGCGCCGGTGGTGGGCGGCAGCTCAGAGAAGGTGGGCACCTGAGCAGCCCGGGCGGAAGTGTGCAGGTGCGGGTGCGGGGAGGGACTCGCAGCGATGGCGGCGGTATCAGAGAATCAGACGCGGCCTCGGCGTCTTGTACAACATCACGGCATGGCCTACAATATCCAGGCCGTAATTGGGGCTACCGAACTACCGGGTGTGATGTCAGAAGTCGTTGCAACATCTGGTCCATTGATTCCCGGTTGCTGCTGCTGAGGGTACATATGCCCGCCCAGGCTCCCAGAAATGAATGCACCCGGGCCCCGCCTCAGCCAGCGACTACGCCCCTTGCTCCATGAGCTCCATGTGAACAAGGGCACGGACGTCAGAGGGAGATGTCATACCCATTACACCCATGGCAGTGGCGCTCCCACCTTCATCAGGTAGATGGAGTTGTTGTCCTTCTCCGCCTTGGCCAGCAGCCCCTGCACCAGGTCCTGCGAAACGAACGGGAACCGCGCGCAGCCAGCGGCTCCTTACTCTGCATGATGCTCGATGCCCCCACCCACCCCAGTGTGCTGCCTGCAGCAACACCGATGCGGAACCCGCCGCGCGCCCGCACGACACGACACCTGTAGCGGCCCTCCTTCACAGCCAGCCTATTTGCAGCTACCGCCCCAGCACACGGCCTCCTCCAACGGTCCTCCAACATGCCGATTCACCCGGGCTCACGCCAGCGGCTCAGTCTCGACTCCGATCCATACCCGGCAGACGCAACCCACGCGCCGCACCTGCGTCCGATTCACGCTCTCAATCATGTCGTTGTTGATGCCCTTGGCGATACGCCGCGTGTTCTGCGGTTCGGGCGAAGGACACCAGTTGAGGCCGCGCTTGGCACCAGTCGCGGCACCGCCCCTCCACAGTCACGTGGTGGACGCGCCACAGTGAGAGCCCCCCCCCACACACAGGTTTTGCTGTATAATTTGCTTTGCGGTGGTGGCGCGGTTGCCTTGTTCACGCGCCTTCATACGGTAAGTATTTTCTTGCAGGTTATATGGTAAGTATATTGCCACCTGGGATTGGGGGCGGGCGGGTTGCATTTCTAAACACACACAGACACAGACACGCGCAACCTCAGCATGTCGCACCTGCAGACGTGCGAAGGCCTCCTTGAGCACGGCGATCTCGTTGTTGACCTTGTCGTCCGCGCGGTACTGCCGACTGCACTGGATCAGCTCCTCCACCTGCGGAAACGGGGGAAGAGAGGGCCATGTGTCCACCTGTGAACCTATCAGGTGGCAGTGCGCCCGTGGACCACAAGGCCGCTCACCCTCCTCACCCTTGCCCTCGACAGGCCAGCAAGGGGTCGTATCAACCTGTCTTCCATCTGCTTCTCACTTTCACGACTTACTGAGGCTAACAGACATTCAGCACAGCGCTGCCATCTACCTCTGGCCTGCCTGCCTGTCGGCCTGTCTGTCTGTCTGCCTGCCACCGTCCCAGCCATTCGCAACTCATAAAAGCCCTGGACACCCAAGGCGATGCACCCTCAGGCAACCTTTGCGATTGCCGGCGCGCCACATTGATAACCTCCAGTCACCCTCGACACCATCCACAACCCGGTCACCCCGGCCCGACCACACCTGGTAGATGCTGGACTTGAGCTGCACGTGCTGAGGCCAGCTCTTGTCAAAGTAGCTGGCCAAAACGGGCGCGTCGAACAGCCGCTCCACCTCCGTATACATCGTGCCGGTCTGACAAGAGAGGTGTGTCGTACGGGTGTCGAAAACTGGATGTCGAACAAACAATGATGACAGCAGCGATGACGATAAATAGGTCTTGGAAAAACGAAGATGAAACAGCTTCCGACGGCCACTCCGGCCTCCCGTGCTCAGTACCTTAACGCCATCGACCCTTGCCATCGTCCCACAGTCCTGCCATTCTGCCCCAGCCCCTGCTTCCCTCCCCCCTACCTGCTTCGCCAAACGGGCCAGCACGTTGGGACTCTTCTTGTCAATCACGGCCTTGTGGTACACACACTCCTGCGAGCAGCCGTGGATGGGACATTCGGGCAGGGGTGCAGACGTGAGGAAGCTCCATTTCATCCCGAGCGGTCCACACGACGGGAAGCGCCATCGGCGTGCCTCCCAACGTCAAACAGCGGCAGCAGGCGCATGGCTGTGGAGGCACGTGTCGAGCTGGTCAGCCCCTGGTGGCCGTGAGAGGACCCACACGCGCCTGCCGCTGTCAGGACAGCAATTCCGCTCGCCCCTTTCCCGCCCGCACCCCCGACCCAGATCGCGACCCACATCGTCACTTTGACGGAACCCAGTACGGGCAGCGGCCACAGGGGTTCCGCCAGGCCGACTACAGCCCCCCACGGATCGCGCCGCAGCCCGCCTCGCCCTCACACCGTCAGCAACAGCAAGCTACCTGCGCCTGCGTGAGCATCAGCCTCTCCAGCAGCTGCCCGCACTCGGGGCTGATGTCCACGGACCGGGGCGAGTCCGTCTTACCGGACTCGCCCTCGCGCATCAGCTGGAAGGTGCCGCAGGCCTCCTGACGGGTGGGAGCCAGCGTAGAAAGGTCAGGGCAACGAGGTTGACGAGGGTCCAGCACCGAGATGGCGTCCACCTATGGTACGCTTGCCAGAGAAAGGAATCAAGCCCCTTCCGACCGCCGCCCTTCCATGGAAAGATAAGGCACCCAGCTGGCCGTTTCCACCAGGCATTAGTATGATTTGCGCGTGCAGCGTATGATATCCACGGCCGTCGACCGTTGGCGCATCCGCGCGCAGGCCAGGGTCGCCGCAGCCCAGCCGCCTTCGCCTCCCTCCCGCCCACAATCCCCCTTTTCGGCACCTCTGTCTTGCAGCCACTTTACGATCCCCACCTGGAACAGCTTGCAGGCGCTGGTCAGTCCGTCCGCCGAGGTGCGGTCTGAGTGCAGCGCCTGCTGGGAGGCCAGCGAGGCCAGGTTGAACAGCACGCAGGCCTTCTCGTAGTGGATGTTGTTCTGCGCCAGCCGACGGGCGGGCCGGAACGCGTCATTCCAGGCGAAGGACACCTGCGGGCGGAGGCATCGGGCATTGAAGTGACATCAGGGGGTGCCAGCGGAGGAAATGTGGGCGGAGCGGAGGAAATGTGGGCGGAGGAGCAGTGAACGCCAAGCCGTCACCAGCAAAACCCAAGGCTGGGGTGGCTTTGGCAGTGTCAAGCTGCACAGGATGCGGCAGCACTAGCTCCGAAGAGTCCAGGAAGGGATCTCTGCCACAGGCACGGGGTTCCTCTCGCGTACGGATGTGATGGATGGCGGCGACCCTCCGCGCGCCCCCTCCGCACTGGTCCCCTCGTTCCCGTGTGCCCACTCTAGGCCCACCTGCGCATTCCCTTTCTCTTTCCCGATCGGGAAGCGGGTCTCGATGGCGCACAGGTAGCGGAAGTACCTGGGGTGTGTGGCACGGCAAGACGGGCGGGCGGGCGCGAAGGGGAAGTGGGAAATGGGTAAACATACGGCCGGGCGGGCGGGCGGCGGACGTGAGTGGGTCTGCTGCCCCAGGCGAGTGCGTGGCGTGCGATGTTGGGTCAAGGTCGCTGCCCAGCACGGCGCCTGCCAAAGGCACTCGTTCAACCAACTTGTTCTGTAGCCGGCAACCGACCGTCGGATCCAGCTCCGCATCTTTCCTGATCACGCAGCACACCCACAGACACAGACCATGCACATGTCCGGGGGCCCCCAAAGCCCCAAACACACCTTGTGTGCCTAAATCACTCACAGAAACAGCAAGCACATGCGTTGCGATGCGATGCTCTTGCGTGCTATGACCGTGGGCTGGGGAATCTGTACTGCGCATTCGGGTCCTTCCCGCCAGTGACCCCGACCTTGACCCCGGGGGACGCCAGATCTTGCAGACCGATTATGCACTACAACTATCATGAACTGAGTTGATTTCAAAGGCGTGAGATGGACTGCCGGGTTGTCGGCGACGACGAGCACGTGGTTAGTTAGGTTGGTGACCCGTGGAGCGTACACCGTCATGTCGTAATGGGGCCCCCAAACCCGCAGCAGGTATGTTGTGAAATGACATTCATATTGGTTGAAGCAGGTGGCTGAAGCAGGTGGTGGGTGTCTCGTGCGATAAATCTGAGCCGGACCTAGCGTTGTGCATGTCGCCTTCCCTGTCCCCCACCGGCAGCTACCGGCAGCCCCCCCCCGAGCGCCTGTCACCAATGTGCACGCGAGACGCACAGCAACCCGGCCTCTTACTTAGTTAGCGTCTCACGTACACCAGGCTGTGTGCCGGTCTGCGCCAATGCCACCTCTGCACGCAAACTCTGGACCCGCTCTAGGTCATCGGCTGCCTCGTCCGCCTCTCTGTCGGAATACGTAGCGCGAATATAAGACAGCAACGGTGCTTTGATATCAATTGTTTCGGTCTTTTTGCAGTGTATCGCAAGCATCACCGACTGAGCGGTAGGCATTTGTCCCTCGATCGCTCCTCACGTGCGTAACAAACTAATCGCAAGTTAACCTTGGATTCTTTCGCAGCAGATCATGAAACGTCAAAATGGTTGGTACCTGATACATTGTGTCAATTCAGTTGCTCAATTTTTTGACGGTTAGAGGGCCTCCCAAATTACTCTTTCTTCGCGAAATCAGTTGACGGTCTTCCTTCACTTTACAGAGCAGCAACGTCTGCAATTGTCAGCTCCCCTGTCTTTTCTCCAGCCGTGGTGACGGCAATTCGGGTGCCACTGACTTTCCTTGGGCGAAAATGTGCGGCATCCTAGCCGTGCTGAACGCCCCGGATGGCAGTCCAGCGATGCGGGCAAAAGTTCGGGCGCTGAGCACCCGCCAGAAGCACCGTGGACCGGACTGGTAGGTTGTGGGTTGGGGCGTCGCGCCGCATCACCGTTTTAGGTGTCTCCTTGCGCACGCACGTGCAACATCGGGCAGCTTGATCTTGGAATTGAATCAAATTATCTACCTCACGGCAATTATAGCGCCGTTTGAGGAGATTCTCCAGGGTTGATTGGTCCTTCGGTCGGTTCGTCAAGACGATGACTTTAGGATACGGGTCGCTCTTACCTATCGTCGTCCTCCTCCTCCTCCGGGTTGATGGCTGCTGGTATGGCCAGGAGCCGAGTTGAATCCACGCGGTCGTAAGTTCATCCCGTCCGCTCCGCCGCCCCCCTTTACGCCGCGCTCGCGGCAATATTGCCATGCGCCTCAATTGTCCTGTTCTGTTCATGGCAACCTTTTGCATCAGGTCGGGAATGCACCAGTTCGACACCAAAGCTGAGGGCGACACCAGCAACGGTCCCGCGCTCCATGACTTCCTGGCGCACGAGCGCCTTGCTATCATGGACCCGGCTTCCGGAGATCAGCCGCTTTACAATGAGGACAAGTCTATCGTTGTGACAGTGAACGGCGAAATCTATAACCACGAGGAGCTGCGTAAGCGTATTCTGGAGCAGTGCCCCACCAAGAAGTTCCGCACTGGCAGCGACTGCGAGGTACGTCAGCGCGGTCGGGGGGTTGCGGGGTCTCGGAATCGGCCTTGAAGGATGCATCAAAGAACCGGAGGGTTAACACGCGGCACCCATACATGGTGGCAGTGCCGGAAACCGGCACCCTGCCTGGTGTCATTTTCCCACGGACGTTGGAGCCGCTACATGGCCCAGTGGAGGCTGGAAACACTAGCACGACCGTAGCAAAGGGACGGACAGCTTTTCCACCGTCCGCTGCCCACGTCGTCACCGGCTCTGATGTCTGGCTCTGATGTCTGGCAGCTCCAGTTCTTCATGTCAGGAGGTGCAATCAAGGGTACCTGGCGAATCTAACTATGCTTGCGACCGGACTGGTGGCGCCTAGCGGACATGTGCAACGATATTGTGTTTGCGGGAGTGTGGCGGAGGACCGGGCGCGCTAGGAAACAGCCACACCAGCAGTACCAGCAGCACCATCACGTCGTCAAGCAACACCAGCAGCACCAACACCACAGGTGGCGGCGATGCAGGCGACCTTGCGAATGGCTTTAGATTCGCCAACTTACTACGTCCAGATATACGTAATCGACACGACGGCTCGTAAGCTGCGGAGTGAATGCAAGCGGCTGATAATCTGGTGATCTGGTCAGTCCACTATCCTGGTTGCCACTGGCATGGCTGACCCAGATGCGGTCATGGTGTCCCTGAATCCTGGTCTCAGTGGAGGGGTTTTGGAGATAGGAGACAAAGCTTCGCAGCATGTCTGGCCGCCTGAGGGCGAGGGCGACAGGCCCCCGATGAATCTGCTCGGCAGGCTTTCATGGACAACTTCGGTGCCGGTTTGGATCCTCCGAGCTTGGGGGACACCCGCCGAGGGCTGTGGTCGTCGGCAGCGCCCGGCCCTTTGAGGGGATAGGGTCCCTTCTGAACGCAGCCAGCAAAAGACGGCGAAAATCTATGCGAGGGCAGGAGGTGCTCTAGGCATGAAATCAAGGCCATGTTCCTGGGGAACCCCCGGGTCGGCCCATGATGGCAAGAGGCTCTGGAAACGTGTGCAGCGCCGCATGCATGGGTCGGCGGCAACTGTCGTTTGCAGCCCCAAAGGTCAACGCCTGGGAGTGCCCGGATCTGGGCGAATGGCCCTCGGTCCTCGTACCTCTCAAACCCGTCCGGGCCGTGTTGTCCGGGGCTGAGTGCTGCTGTTCGGCCCAAGCATGCCAAGTGGATCTACCCAATGCATGGGCCATCACCTGGCGGCCCCTGAGCCATCCACCTGCCCCACAACGTGTCATCTGTGTCCCCGTCCCACGCGGCCAGGTGATCAGCCACCTGTACGAACTTTTCGGCGAGGGTGTTGCCAACATGCTGGACGGCTTCTTCGCCTTCGTCCTCCTGGACCAGCGCACGAAGACGTTCTACGCGGCCCGCGACCCGCTGGGTGTCACCTGCATGTACATTGGCTGGGGCCACGACGGCAGCGTGTGGCTGGCATCCGAGATGAAGTGCCTCAAGGCACGTGGAGGGTTGGCAGCGCAGGGGAGGGGCATGGGTGGATGAAGAGGAAGTGCGGAGGTCTGAGTCATGTTGGCGGTTTGGTTGACAGCTGACCTCACTGGCGTGGAAACGGAGGGATAACTGCATCTGCGGTTGAAACTTTGGCAAGCGCTGCACCAAGAAGGAGCGGGGCCCGCCTTGCATGGGGAGCTACGGGGTTTCAAAACAGCACGGCCGCATGTACTCGGCGAAGCATCACAGGGTGTAAAGAGAGATGAAGCGGTATTGCCCTGGAGCATGGGAAATGATCCTGCTAGACTATGCGAACCACTTGAACCAGTGTGGAACAACATGGTCCACAACATCCAATTGCATGCGGAATGGGTTGCGGGATGCACATTTCACACCTGTTGAAGGTCCGCACATCTTTTGTAGGGCGCAGTGCGTCGCTCTTTCACTTGTTGGCATGGCGCCGGCCGTAACAGACCCAGCTGCAACGACGTCGTGGTGCCGTGCCCACTAACGCTGTGCACACCATTCTTTTTCGGGGAAGTAGGCGACATCTGTTGATGCAAGTTTCGTGTCTATGGCCGTCGACCCCTCTCGGACCACAGGATGACTGCGCTCGCTTCCAGCAGTTCCCGCCGGGCCACTACTACTCGTCCAAGACGGGTGAGTTCACGCGGTACTACAACCCCAAGTTCTATCTGGACTTCGAGGCGCGGCCGCAGGTCTTCCCGACGGACCCCTATGACCCAGTGAAGCTCCGCAAGGTGGGACGGTCGGGTCGGGTGCGCGGGCTCTAGGGCCGAAGGGCGGGTGACACGCGGCGCGACTTTGGGAGTAACGTGAAGATAGAACCGTAACCGAACATTTGGTTGATGAGGGAGGGCGCTGAATTTCCCCCCGCTGCTGCCGTTTGCAGGCTTTCGAGGCGTCCGTGGAGAAGCGCATGATGAGCGATGTGCCCTTCGGTGAGGATGGAATGTGAAGGGTCAAAGGCATACTGGCTACATCTGCACGGCTCGCGCCACACACTGTTCTATGGCCATCGCGGTTGTGTTCCCCTGTCTAGGACTGCGACATGCTGACGCACTCGCCACCGTGCGCGAGCCCCCCCTTGGGAGTCGCGATCTGGTCCATCGCAATTTGCTCCAGGAACTAGGGGCTTCACGTGGCTTCACGCATGGGCCGCGTCCATCGCCCACGTCCTGATCCCACATTCGGGCTGGGTTTGTCTGGGCTCTCTTTTGCTTTTGACCCCTACATCCCACATTGCATGGTACCTGTTGGGACTGTCGTTCGAATGGAAGCAATGCCCCGGTCGAAAAGAGCTCGCACGTTCCCCCGCCTCCAGGCGTGCTGCTGAGTGGCGGCCTGGACAGCAGCCTGGTGGCATCCATTGTGGCGCGTAAGATCAAGCGGGAGGGCAGCGTGTGGGGCACCCTGCACAGCTTCTGCGTCGGTCTGGAGGGCAGCCCGGACCTCAAGGTGGGGGCGGCAGGGTGGGCGCCGCTGTTTGGCGAGCCGGGGAACGTGCCTCCCACGGGGTTGGTATCGCTTGGCCTGGAATAGCCGTTGCCAGGCCTCCGGATGAATCGGGGACGGTGCGGCCGCAGGGCGGTCGGGTCATGTCATCACGTCGTATGACGTAATCATAGCGGCTGCGGTTGGCATCGCGCAGCTGGGCGCCTCCTTTGGAGCAACGGCAGTGAGGAATTCAGCGTCGGGCACGGGATGTAGTCACAACTGTTGCGACTGGAATGCCGCAATTTGTGAAGTGGTCCATGCCGTTAGTGCATTCATCATCGCCTCGTCGCGTCTTGGGAGCCAGACCTAACCGCTCCACCCTGGCAAAAGCCGTATCCCACGTGCACATTCTTTAGGACACGGGGAGCAGGCTCAGGCGGGGAGAGGGTTCGCACAGCCTTGCGTCAGTGCCAATATCCGGGTTGGGGTCTCGGAGCGCCCGATGTATCACAAAACTTCAGACAATCCAGATAACAATTCCACACCGTCCATGCCGCCATGGGTTACTTGGGAGCATATATACACGCATATGCCTAGGCAAGGACTGGCTACCGTCCGACTTCTGTACACCAAACACGCGTCCCCTCGCTCCTTCCCCTCGCGCCCTCTCCTCAGGCCGCTGCCCAGGTGGCCAAGTTCCTGAACACGGACCACCACGAGTTCCACTTCACGGTGCAGGAGGGCATCGACGCCATCAGCGAGGTCATTTACCACATCGAGACCTTTGATGTGACCACGGTGCGGAGTGCCGGGGCCTGCCGGAATCATGTGGGGGGAGGGGGGCAGCACGGCGCACCGTACTGCCGGCCCGCCACGGGTAGCACACGGTTGTAGCACGCGCTCTCGAACCTCACCGGTGTCCGCACCCCTTGTCCACCAACGTTGAGACGGGTCGTCATCTAAGTCGCCGACCTGTTTTGCCCCGTCCCGATGGGCCCCCCTCCAGATCCGCGCATCCACACCCATGTTCCTGATGAGCCGGAAGATCAAGGCCATGGGCGTCAAGATGGTGCTGTCTGGAGAGGGCTCTGACGAGGTCTTCGGCGGCTACCTCTACTTCCACAAGGCGCCCAGCCCGGTGAGCCGCAGACCTGGGTGGTTGTTAGGAGGCAGAGAGTGCTCAGCGCTGCCGGCCACGGCGCCGTGCGTTCGGTCACCTCTGCCTCTTGTGGTCGCGCATGCCTGCACATGGACAGCGGCATGTGCAACACGGGAGGAACGGAAGTGCTTGCTCCCAGCAAGATGTGTTTTTGAAGGTCCCGGCCGTCGTTGTCATCCTCCTGTGCGCTCACAGGAGGAGTTCCACAGCGAGACGGTGCGCAAGCTGATGGACCTGTACAAGTTCGATTGCCTGCGTGCCAACAAGGCGACGATGGCCTGGGGTGTGGAGGCGCGTGTGCCCTTCCTTGACCGCGGCTTCCTGGACGTGGCCATGGCGATTGACCCGAAGGAGAAGATGATCAACAAGGCTGAAGGTGGGTCGGGTCAGGGATGGTAACTTCGATCAGATAAAGGAAGCTGCGATGCGCGCTCAGGGCTGTCGTGGCCGAGCGCGTAGAGAGTGTGAAGAGACACGCAGCAGCATGAAGTATGGGTGCAAGTGCAGAGGTAGCGGTAAGGTCTTCGCGAAGAGCGGAGAGAGGCCTTGCACTGCAGGCAATAACAGCGACATCGCAGTTGCGATGCCACTGAACCGACCCATGTTGATGGCGTCCTGAGGTCCTGCATGTTGCTCCGCCGGTTTGCAGGCCGCATCGAGAAGTACATTGTGCGGAAAGCCTTCGACACGCCCGAGGTGAGCGACGGAGCGGTGGGAAACGGGGCGTAAAATCCTGGGGGGGAGGAGGACATTCATTAATTGCGGGGGGACACGGGAATGTGTCGTCCATGTGCGTCTACCTACCCGCCCAGTGGCTGTGTTGCCTGAAGGTCTGCCCGCCTGCCTGCCTGACTCACAGGACCCATACCTGCCGGCCGAGGTCCTCTGGCGCCAGAAGGAGCAGTTCAGCGACGGCGTCGGCTACAGCTGGATCGACGGCCTGAAGGTGGGTGGGTGCGCAAAGCGCCGTACACAGCTGTCTGCTGCTACTTGGGCCATGACGCATGTGGGGGCGCGTCTTGGATGGGCAGAGGCCTGCTGGAAGTATGCAAACAGTATACGATGGGAAAGTGCGATGATTTCAACGCGCCAGTCAAATTTATGAACTGCGCATGAATGCGGTGCGCAAACAAGATTTCGTAACGGCCTGATGCCATTGCATCGTATCTTGAACGGGCTGGATTAACCCTCATGAGCCGCCGTTCCGATGCTTCGTCACCTGCAGGCGCACGCCGAGAGCCAGGTCAGCGACGAGATGCTCAAGAACGCCCAGCACAGGTGAGGAAGGGTACCGATGATGAGTGAGCCGACGCGGGGGTGGAGGACGGTTTTGCTAATCTCCTTCGTGCCCCAAAGAACTCCCTAAAGAGAGGAAGTAGATGCGTCGTAGCATGACGCCGTCGCACGAGTGGCCTGCAGGCTGTGGTACAGCGACACAATCTTGTGCCGCCGTGCCCGCTGGCCTGCCTTGACGCCCGCCACGCCCCCCTTGCCGGTAGGTTCCCGGACAACACCCCTCGCACGAAGGAGGCCTACTGGTACCGCTCCATCTTTGAGAGCCACTTCCCGCAACGGGCGGCCATGGAGACGGTGCCGGGCGGCCCCTCGGTGGCGTGCTCGACGGCGACGGCCGCCGCCTGGGACGCGGCGTGGCTCGGGAAGGAGGACCCTTCGGGTGAGTAGCTGGGCCGGGTCCTGGCAGCCCCGGAGAACACGGCTCACAGACGAAGCGTGTCAGATGGGTAGCGGAGTTCAGCGGGGCAGGCAAGTGCCCGGGAATTTCTACCGGAGAGGGGTTGGGCATTTCCTGAGCGAGTGCCGCGGATGGACCCGCAGCGCATTTTGGGGTCTGGACGTCATACCCGTCAGCCCGGCGGGAGACGGCGAAGCGGCCCTGACTGCGATAAGAATTGACCAACATCCAGGTGGCCAACTGGTGGGGCGGTTCGCAAGCTCTTAACTGCCTGTTAAAAGTGAGTGGTGTTGAAGAGAAAAGAAAGTCGGGAGTAAACAGAGCCGTCCAGCTTCTTGCTGTCTTATTATCTCCCGCGTCATCTGCCTCCCCCAGGCCGCGCTGTTGCTGGCATCCACGAGAGCGCGTACGATGCCGCCAATGGCGACGCTGCCGCCAACGGCGAGCCGCCGGCCAAGAAGGCCAAGAACTAGACCGTCTTTCCAAGATGACGCGGATGCGAGCGATGGACTGCAACCGCGGGCGCCGCACTGCGAGGAGCGAAGTTCACCCCTCGGCGGACCGGTGGTTTTCTGGCGGCAAGCTGAACCGTAAGAGCTGCATCCGGGGTGTCGGCCGGCAGATGGGGCCGTTGATGCTGTGGAGACGCCTGACTGCTCGGCTCTTGCAGCGAGGCTGGGACGGCCAAGATAGGTCAGCTGCAATTCTTTTTGAGTAGAGCCAATTCCCTGGTGCGCTTCACGTGACGAGAGGTAGCGGTCTCGGGTGTGCGGGTTTTGGCGCTGTTGCGGGGGGCGGGAGACCGCCACTTGAGACTCCTTCTGACGGAAGCAACCCCGAGGCAGAGCCAGTCAACTGCGCTGGTCGAGCGGGGGGATACTGACCGGTCGCGTGCATGTTAGGGAGGGCCCCGGCAGGATGGTTTGGCTGATAGTTGTGATGGCGGTGGCCGCGCGTGTCGTTTCCATTACCGGTGCTGAGTGCATAAACGGCCGGCAGAGTCAACTGCTCGGCAAATCATCGGTGTGCGGCACAGCCCTGCCCCGCTTGTATGCGGCTTGCCAAGCGGACCAGAGAATGCGGTAGCTCCGCTTGCGTTCTGACGAGACTGTGTTGGGACCATGTCGTTTGCGCGCGTTTGTGCCAAGCGTGCAAGAGTGAGCGGTATTGTCGGGCGGCGGCCGCCGTGGGGCTTGCCTGCGGGAGCTATCAGCGAAGCTGCAAACCCGGCGGAGCGCCTTGATCCTGTGCTGGGGCAGGCGGGTGAGTTGACAAACCGGTATGTGCTGACGCGGCTAACCTATCCGACGGACAGAATGACTTCGGGCTGTGCCTAGCACTCTTGGTCTCCTGTACATGCCACACGGAAACATGCACTCATGCGCCGCAATGAAACGGCACAGGAAGCCTAGTGACGGGTCCAGGGGAATGTACGGGTTGGTTGCCATGCGGTCAAGCCCACGAGAGGCATGTTGAGGTGGCGCGAGGATGGGCTTGGGTCTGGGGCTGTTGAGTAGGGTTGAGTTCGTCGATTTTGTGGGGTTGCCTGCCTTGAACGAGCTGCTGTCGGGCTAAGTCGATCCCAACGGCGCGCTACTCCGAGGATTTTGATTACCTCTTACTGGGGAGCGTTGTATCAGGGGGCCGCAATGGACAAGCGCCAAGTAGTCAGCGTGAACGCAAGACTGTGGTCCGATATGCTTGGTACGCAAGGCGGCACAAACTACTGCTAAACATGGGCATCGGATGAGCAGCTGGCTGAGTTTGGAGATGGCGTCACCCGTCAGGCCGCAGAATGAGCCGAGACTGCCAGCTGTGGACGCAGTTTGCACCCAACTTCGAATGGCACCGTGTGATGGTGCGCGTGATACGCCTCCATCCATCGCAGTCGTCAAAACACAAAGGTTAAAAACATTGTCGACCAAGTACAGACCACCACCGATGAGGACATCTTGAAAGTCAGCACGTCAGACTATTGTGTACATACCAACAGAGCCTGTCAGGGCCACACTCAAGTCGGGCTGAACCCCGCCCGCGCACATCTGCACCCGCCACCCCCCCCCCAACTATATGATACAACCCTCACCTCAGCAGGTCCTAACAGCATCCGTACAGCTTGACGCCGCTCTCCCAACACCTAGTGACCCCATCAGTCAACCCGCAATCCATCAGCCAGCCCCTAATCCATCAGCGCGCAGGTCGGAAAGCGCAGTCGTTGATTGGCACCCCACAACCCATCCTGCTGCCGCGATCTTGGCCGCCGGCTCGAGAGTGCTCAGTGTGTGTTCATATGCCCCAGTCGTGCACGTCAGGATCGTGCCCCTACCGCGTGGCGGACTCAACGTGGGAGGTCCCACTGGGCCAGAACAGTGTACCCCCATGGGCGTATTCGTTAAGGAGGGTTAAGGTCGGTCAAGTCCCTAGCTCCACAATAGCGGGTCAAAGAACTTGCTGGGCAGCACAAACTAATCCAAACCACCCAAGGAGCCTTGCGGTGGACCCGTGCGGGCTAGTCAACGTTAATGCGATTGCTGGTAAGGCACACGACGCCCGTCATCGCAAACCAAGTGAACGGTTAAGAGGGTGACTGGCCGCACCCACCCCTGGAATCCGCCGGTGCTCAGCGTCGCGGAGTCTCTGGCATTTGAGGGGCTCCCCTCTAATGCCCTCCTGAACAGGGATGTCATCCCGCGGGCTGCCATGCCATGCTTCCATTAAATTGCCAACCCAAACACGGTGCAGATGCAGTATAGGCTTTTGTTCTCCCAACGCACGGTGCGGCTACCGTCTGTCGTACTGTCCCACCAGCATGACGCAGCCGTGTGCAGACCCGCACCTGCAGGCAGAGAACTGTGCCGTAAGACATGGGGGACTCCACAAGTAAAGTGCCGACTGACAGCAACGCGACTCACCGTTCTTCTGCATTATGACGCACGTCACCACGTATTTGAAGGGTTTATTGAGCGCCGTTAGCCGCTTGATGCAGTGCTCAAGGCAGCTGGACGTCCACTGGCTGACCTGAGTTTGCAAGCAACCCCTGTCAAGAAAGCTGCCTGCTGCCTGGTGGAACCAGGCCGTTCGCAACTAACCTTGGCTTCGCTATACTGTTGATTCTGAAGCACCGCATCTATTGACTCTTTAATAATGTTGCTTACATCGTCGGCAACGAAGGCCGCCTGCAACGCGGCACCATGGTCAATGACATGCGAAACACAAAGAGGATTCGTTCCGCTATTACCTCCTCTACGCTCGGATCGGAAGCCTCCATTCCTTGCTGGAGCGCGGCTGCAAAGAACGTACGCAAGAAGCAAGCAGTATAATCGATATAAAATTCGAAGGCTAAGATGTTCCGACGCCACGAATGGATTGCCAGGTAAATAGCTATAGTCGAAATGTAGTGTGCACGTAATTGGGTACGCTAACTGACGCTGAGAAGCGCTACTTCGTTGCAGTACAGCAGTTCGCTTGCTCTCAGTCTCGTTGCATGCATGCACACTGTCTCTACGCATTTGGGCAAATGATGCTGATATGGGCATTTTCACATGCCCAAATTCCCTATTGCATTATGTATGATGGATGCCTGATTTATTTCAGAACAAGGCAGATATCATGACTCTAAATTTCTTGTCCTGGGTGTCTACCTATCCTTAGGTTTTTACATGCTAGCATGAGCCAGGGCCCAGGCAGTGGCTCACATCTTCGGCAGCACACTGCACAGGGAGCCTTGCTGGACGCCAGAGTCCCACCTCGGCGCTGGGCTTGAATAAAGTGCATTCATCCATAGCGTCAGCTACTTTGGGTAAAGCACAATCAACCCACGTTCGGCCGCGGCCCGGGAAGGGTTCCTGGGAAGGGTTGCGGCTCCAATCGGCCCTCGGGACTGCAGCTTTGCGCCGTGTAATACATGAGGCGTGCTTCGGAGCCGACTGATGCAGGACCCACAGCAGCGCTGCGGTCGTCTCGCACCGTCACGTTCGGGGAGGTGCGCCTTCTCAGTGGGTGTACGAACCCGGGGTCCTGCCCGCACCCGGCCGCCGCCCCTCGATCGAACGCGTTTTCTCACTTTGTACCTTCGGTCACTGCCCGCGGACACAAAATGCAGCGCGATTGCATAGCCAACGCTTGGCGCTGGGCCTGCGCGGTGTGCCTGATCGCCGTCACCACCCGACCTGCCTGTCCTTCCCCTTACCCCACCCCTCCCAACATGCCCCAAACACCTCGACCCCCAGTCGCCTCGAGCCGCGGACCTGGCCCGGGGGAACCGATATCGGGTGCCCAGCGACTCGGGCCGAGATGACCCGTCCAGCCTGCTCAAGGAGTGAGTGCCGCGCGCTGTCCCGGGCCGGGCGGGGCGGGCGGCACGTGGGGGGAGATCGAGCGAGTCAGGGGTGGGCGGGTGGTGCTGGACACGGGCTGTATACGGAGGGGAGTTTTATGCCAGCGGGGTGGACAGGGGAGGGCGCGGCAGGGCGAGGGAGCGACGCGCCGGGTTTCCCCGGCGCGTCGTTACATGGCGTGGCGGTTGTGCCACCGTGCCACCCACCCGCCGATCTGTGGCCCCTCGCCGGAGGGATCACGATCACAACGGGCCCACCCGGAGCTCCAGCGAGTGGGTGCGGGGTGGGGTGGGAGGTCACGACGTCAGATGAATGGATACCTCTGGCGCTGCGTGGCAGACATCATAGGCCGATAGGACATTCACATGGGCAGCTGGTGTGGTGTGGTGTGATGCGTTCCTCGGCGCTGTCATGAGACGCCGCCCGCCGCCCATTCGCCCATGCGGTCCAAAGGAACCCGCCTCGGGCCCGGGGGGCGGATGCGGACACGTCGCTGCCCCTCGCCCCGCACCAGATCCGCCGCCGACTGATGCCTCCCGTACACCACGCCCAATCCTCGACTTTGTTTTTCGTTCTAAGCCCCGCGCATCCGCACATCCGCACACCCGCACTTGCAGCTTCGACTCCAAGCTGCAGTCCATACACGAGGTGCTGAGCCGGTATCAGACGGAGCGGACGAGCCAGGCGCGAGGGATCACAGCGGCGGCGGGAGGAGGTGCGGGAGCCGCAGCGGCGGGCGGCGGGCCCGGGGGCGGCAGCGGGGCCGACCACCCGCACCACGCCCACGGGGCCGGCGGCCACGACCGCTCCTCCGCCGGCCAGGGCTCCGGGTCCTCGTCGGCGCGGCGGTGGCAGCCCAGCCAGCACAGCAAGGGGCACGAGGGGCCGCACCCCCACCCGCACCCGACCAAGAGGACCCTGGACCCCGGGGCGATCATGGACGAGGAGGTGTTCGTCAGGGTAGGAGAGGAAGGGGGCGCGGGGAGCGGGGCGCACAGCGGGCGAAGGGTCAGGTTGTCTTCTAGGGAGGGGGGGCGGACTGGGGGGGACTGGGTTTACTATTTGGGTAGGAGGGGGCTCGTTGCGGCGGCGCGGGGATATCGAGGGTTGCCAGCGGGACTGGTCTGGTTGGTGCATGGGGCAAGGGAGAGCGCCGTCCACAGGTGGGAGCGCTGCTAGGGCTACTAACGGCTGTGGCTGTTTCATTTCCGGTTCCGGGTGGGTGGCGAACACAGGGCACGTGGACAAGCCGGGAGATGAAGTGCGGAGAGCGGGCGCGGGTCCACGGCACGGGGCTGTCGGTTGCGCCTTGCCACCAAGTCACGTCGTTGTGTATTGTATTGGCTTGGCAACACCGATACCTGGGAGCCCCGTGTCCCAACCCAACCCACCCACCCTGCCCGCCCGCCCGCCCGCCCGCCCGCCCGCCCGCCCGGCCCCCGCAGCACGTGCTGGCGACCCCCCGCCGCATCAAGTCGGCGGTCCCGGGGGCCTCCCGCGCGCTGTCCGCCCGCATCGAGTACTACCGCGCCCACCGGGACAAGGCGCAGGTGGGAGGGGTGCGGAGGGGTGCCCCCCGAGAGAGCGGCGTTGAGTAGGGGTTGGGAAGGGGTGGAGCGCTGGGCTCGGTTCGGAAGGGCGCAGTGCAGTGCAGTGCAGTGTGTGAAGCTTGGTTTGGTTGGTTGGATGCGCAGCAAGGGGGCCTCTAGAGTTGAGGGATGCCGGGACGGTGTGCGGTGAAGAGGTTCCTGGATAGGTCCGGGTGCGGGGGGGTGCAGGTCGGGGAGGATGGCCTGTGTCCGCGTGTTCCTTCCCCTCCTCGGCAGCGGCCACAGGCGGTGTCCACTGGAGCTGCGGCAGCGGCCAGCGACCCCCGGGTGATGAGGCGCCAGTCCTGGGCCCCGAGCACTCAAGCCGCAACGCCGGTAGCTGCCCTGCCCTGCCCCACCCGCGCCTGCTCACCTCCGCCCCTTCGCTCTGGCCGCAGCGCAGTATGGATACGTCGACCAGTGCCCCAATACGCGTCCCCCTCCCCCCCCGGGCTGGTCCCCTCGCTGTGTCACCCCCCAGGAGAAGGCCGAGCGGGCTCGCGAGGAGCAGCTGGCTGCGCTGCGGGAGATGACCAACGGCGTCGTGGGCGGCCTCGTGGGCTCCACCTACAACTTCATAGAGGCCAACCGGCGCAGCATCGTGCCCAACGCGCTGGCCCCCAGCCTGCAGATGACCATCGACACCATCCGGGACCAGGGCCTCGCCAACCTGGCCAGCTGCACGCGGAGAGGCCGGGCCGGTACGGCCACGGGCTCCGGAACCGGTACGGAGAGCGCCCGCTCGTCCCGGCCCTGGTCCGGCATGCCGCCGCCGCCGTCCGTACGCGGCGCCGTGGCGCCGTATTCCCTGGGCGCCAGCCCGGCGCTGACCCCTGCTGCCGCAGCGGGAGCCGCCGGCGGCGGCTTCTACATCAGCCGTACAGTGGGGATATCGACGACGGGCGCCGAGTGGCTGCAGCCGGCTTCGGAGCCGGAGTGGGAGGCAGCGGCGGCGGCGGCGGCGGCGGCGGGGGGTGTGCAGCGCAGCGGCGGCAGCGGCAGCGCGGGCGGGCCCGGGTCCCGACGGCCGACGCTCGTGTCCCGCCACGCGTCTCTGTCCTGGGACGGCGGCTCCGACGGCGACGGCGGCCCCCCGCCGGGCGCCAGCGGCCAAAGCAGTCCCTCCGTGTTCCTGACCAGCCTGGAGGCGCTGGCGGCGAAAGGGGGAAGCACCGCCGCGGCGGGGGCCATGTCGCCGGTGAGCACCCCGGGAGCAGGCGGCGGCGGCGGTGGCGGCGGCGGGGCCGCCTCCGCCGACGACTCGCCGACGGGCAGCCGCGGCAGGTCGCCGCCTGGCGGAGGCGGAGGCGGCGCGCGGCCGTCGTCCCAGTCGGTAGCCCTGCCCCCGCGGCCCTCCACCGCCGCCACCACCTCCCAGGCCGCCCCCGCCGGCAGCAGCGCCGGCCGCAGCCTGTCCGTGTATGTGCCCATCGCGGCCGCGCGCGCCAGCACCAACTCGCCCGGGGGGCTGGGGCTGGGCGGCGGGGGCCCGCCCTCGGTGTCGGGGACGGGGACGGTCGACGGCAGTCTGTCGTACGGCGCCGGCGCCAACGTGGACATGCGGCGGCTCCGACTGGCGCTCAGTGCCCGACCCGCCAGTGGAGGGTCCCCCACGCGCAGGTGAGCGGGTGGGTGGGGGGTGCAAGTGGAAACAGCCCAGACATACCCAGCCCCATACCTACCAACGGCCATCACTGGCACCTGCAAAGTGCAAAGCGAAGAGTGAGATGGCGGGTGGATGGGACCTCGCTGTGGGGACACTCCGACCCGGTCCCACCACCGGTCCCACCACCGGTCCCACCACCGGTCCCACCACCGGTCCCACCACCGGTCCCACCGCCGGTCCCACCACCGGTCCCACCACCGGTCCCACCACCGGTCCCACCACCGGTCCCACCGCCGGTCCCACCACCGGTCCCACCGCCGGTCCCACCACCGGTCCCACCACCGGTCCCACCACCGGTCCCACCACCGGTCCCACCACCGGTCCCACCACCGGTCCCACCGCCGGTCCCACCACCGGTCCCACCACCGGTCCCACCACCGGTCCCACCACCGGTCCCACCACCGGTCCCACCACCGGTCCCACCACCGGTCCCACCCTGTCTGTGTTTCCTCGGCACCTCACGGCTGCCACCCCGCGGATGTCACCCATCACTCCGCTGAACCACCCCCGCCGCCCACGCCCATCGCCCCGGCCTCTGCCGCCTCGGGGCCCCTCCCCCACCCCACCCCACCCCACCCGCCCAGGATGGACTACATCGCGGAGCAGGCGGCCCGGCGGGTGGAGAAGGCCCTGTACGCGGCGGAGGTGCGCGAGCGGGCGGCGGCCATCGACGCGGAGCGCCGCCGCAACATCGTGGCGGCGGCGGAGATGCGGGCGGCGCAGCGGAGGGAGGAGGAGGCCCGGCAGGTGCAGGCGCGCGTGGCGGCGGAGCGGCAGGAGAGGTGGGTGCGCGCGGGGGGCGGTGCGCGGGGCGCAGGGCGCAGGGCCGGGGAGGGGTGCGAGGTGTGGTCAGCGAAGTAACCCACCCGACCCAACCCAGGGACGGACCGATGGGCCGGTGTGGGGTGGTGTTGGGGTGGGGTGCTGGTTCAACGGCAAGCGGCGCAGACACACGTTGGGGTGGGTGGGGGGTGAGGGGCCCGGGCGGGGGAAGGTATGGAGCAGGTGAGGGGGCATGCGATCTAGGGTTTTGGGTGGGGGGGGGGTATTGCGTGGTTAGAGCAGAGAAGGGTGTTGTGTGCGGGAGAGGCCTACTGCCGCTGCTGGAGCCTTCCTCTGCCTTGATGGCATCTTGCGTGTTTGCGTTGCCGCCCCCAAACCACCCTGACGTCGGGGGTGCGTGCGCGGAGGTGCTCGCCGTTATTCCACCACCCCGCTAGCGGGCGGGCATGCGGAGTGCAGCTAGCCCCGGGTCGGGGAGGGGCCCGATGACGCATCAGTTCATTTTGCCTTTTTACCGATTCGCTATCGTCCCACCACCCCACCCATCCCCTCCCCTGGGTCCGTCTCGGCCCGCCTCCCTCGCTTCTGCCTCCCCCTTCCCCCCATCCCCGCCTCCCCCGTCCCCCCGCAGACAGCGCCAGTGGACGGGTATCGTGGGGCTGTGCTCCAAGCTGTCCTTCCTGGCGGAGCGGGTGGGTGCGAGTACCCGGGGGGCGGTACCCCGGGGGGTGGGGCTGGAAGGCGGGGAGGATTGCGGGACGGGGCGGGGCGGGGCGGGGCAGAGGGGAGCGGGTATACGGGTGGACAGGTGGTAGATACATGTTTACGATGCGGTGACTGCCCGAGCAACGGTCCGGCAAGGACAGCAAGGGGGGGGAGGGGGAGGGCTACCAGCGGGTGCCCCGGGTCGGCGGGCGGGCCGCAGTGCCTGCGCCCTGTTTGTCCGGATGAGCTCCGGATGCGCCTGTCCTTCGACCCGCTCCCCCCCTCCCCCCTTCCCCCCCTCCCCCCTGCCCCCCAGATCATGGAGGACCGACGGGTGCGGGCCTTCCGGGCGATGCGCAAGGAGGCGGCCGTCAAGATTGCGACCTGGTACAAGGGGATACTGCTGAGGTGAGGGGCGGGGTGGGGGGGTTGGGGGGGGGGCCGGGAAGCCGAGGGAGGGATGAAAGGCTGCGGGCCTGGGTTTGGGCGTACCTCTTCACATCAGCGCCGTAGTGGGTTGCCCTTTAATACTAGAGATATTCGTACAACAAGTCATGGCCGGCTCCTCCGCCTCCTGGCGGCAGGCGACGACAACCGACAAGGCGGTCTTTCACGCGCAGTACAGTGCAGGACCGTGCTGACCGTGCAGTGCACATTCAGCAGTTGACTCTCGTTAGCTTCAAGTGCGGGGCTCACTTCCTTCACCGCATGCATACGACCCCCTCCCCTCCCCTTCCCTGCCCACCCAAACCCCGTTGCTCTTCCCTTTTCATTTTAACCCAAACCCCGTTGCTCTTCCCTTTTCATTTCAACCCCAACCCCGCCGTCGTCCTCCGCCCCTCCCCTCCCCTCCATGTCTGGCCAGGCGGCGGCAGGTGGAGCTGGTGTACCTGATCCAGCGGCTGCGCCACCTGTTGCGGCCCTACCTGGACACGCAGAAGGTGCTGGTGCGGCAGCGCTGCGCGGCCCGCCTCGTCGACTTCCTGCAGTACACTCAGACCTCCAACATGGCGGTGGTGGGGGTGAGGCGGCTCAAGGCGGAGGTGGAGGTGCTGCAGACGTGAGAGCAGTCTCCGCCGGCGGGGAAGGGAAGGGGCGGGGGTGCGGGGGCAGGGGAAATGCGGGGGGGTACAGGACATTGATGGATGGATTTGGAGCTGCGCCCGGAGGGGCCGCGGCGGCTTCGGTGACGTGTCTGGTTTCAGACGGTCAGACACCGCATCAGGGGAGTGAGGTGGAGGCCTGCCAGGTACATGCCGACCTGCGGGGCGGGCCTTCAGGCGGGTGGGCAGTCGATTGGGGGATACGTTCCCCCAAGGTACCGAAAGACCCCAGGTGCCCGCGGCGCCTTACCCCTACCCTTGCCCTTACCCTTACCCTTGCCTGTCCCTCCTCCAGTGCCCCTTCCGGATTCTCAAGATGGTCTTCCCGCCCGGGCCTTACCCCTTGCCCTTGCCCAACGAATTCGTAACAAGTCCATCCCATGCCCAGAAGCATACTCGTAGTCCCCTGCCCTTCCCCAACACCTCCCTGCCTCGCTTGCGCCCACCTCCCTCTTTTGTCCGTAAAGACAGCGAAACCGCGAAAAGTCACCGCCCTCCGCCCTCCGCCCTCCGCCCTCCGCCCTCCGCCCTCCGCCCTCCCCACCGGCCCCCCCTCCCTCCCCCGCAGCGCCTGGCGCAACGCGCTGCTGGTCCGCGGCGTGCAGCGGCAGATCCTGTACAACCAGCTCACCCGGCTGGAGAGGGAGGTGGTCACCACAAACAAGAGGGCGGAGAGGACGCTGCAGGGCCAGGTGTGTACAAAAAAACTGAGCCGCGAAAGCGAAGTCCAGCGTAACAGGCGATGTAGGCGACGGAAATAAATGACCCTGGGACCAGAGTCAGATGTGTGTGTATGTGTTTGTGAGGGGCCCGAGAGGGCAGGCGGGAGGGGAGGGGCCAGCACGGGTCCGTCGGCCGCTTCCCGGACGGGGTGGGGCACAGGTGGCGCCTCTCCCGCCACATCCGCAACCCACGCACCACCTAGCCGATTCCCGCCCACGGTCTAAACCCTAACCGGATTTCTCACAGTATCCGCACCCTCACGACACCCCCCACCGACCCCACCCACCCACCACCCGCCACACACACATCAGTTGATGCGGCTGGGCAAGTCGGTCAACATCCTGGAACCCGACGGGGCGCTGCTGCCGACCGGTTTCACTTCCGGCCGCTCCTTCCGGGTACTGGGGGGCACCAGCTTCCGCGGAGGAGGAGGGGTCGGGGCAGCAGTGGGAGCAGGAGGCGGAGGAGGAGGCGGCGGCGGGGCGGCCACGCAGCAGGCGCAGGGGCATGGCCACGATGGCACGCCGCCCACCCCGGGGGCCGGGGCGGGGGCGGGGGCGGGGACGGCGCCTGCGGGGGCCGACGGCGGACTCACAGCGCGGGGCATGGCGAGTGTACGAGCGCAGTACGACAGGTAAGGTGCACGGGTTGGGGAGGTATCGGGAGCTGGGGGCCAGGGTCCGTAACCGTGCTGTGTATCCAACATTGGTACATTACGCATGCAGGCTATGGGGATTTCCCCCCCCCCTTTCCCTCCCCCAATGACTTTCACGTGGCCTCGGTGTCCTGATGAACACCAGCTCAGCTCAGGAGGGGAATCCCTCCCTCCGGACGCGTCGGTGCTCCTCCCGTGCTGACCTCCTGGCTCACGCGTCACGCCCTGACGTACGTGCGCCCGTGTGCGGCAGGTTGCGGCAGCCGGGTCGCGGTGTGTTGCTTCACGACCTGGGGGTGGAGGAGGACGACGAGCTGCTGCGGGCGCATGTTGAGATGGTGCCGCGGGAGGTGCGGCCGCGAGGGAGGGGAGGGAGGGTACAGGAAATTGGTAGACATTTCAAACTGCGTCGGGAAGGAGGGAGGGAGGGAAACATCGCAAGGCTGGGCTGGTACATGTACTGCGCTGCCTGCCAGAGCAAAGAGAGCTGACAGTGTCATCGTGCGAGGAAAGGAGAGGGAGGGCCCTTTGTGACGCACGCGTTGCAAGGTGCGCCTTCGTCACCAACGGCCGACCCAACGGGCCCATATCGCGTCGTAGGGGGTGGCCGTTGAACAGAGAAATTTAAGCCGCCGGGGTGGGGTCCTGCTCGAGAATCCGTGTGTGACGTTGGAGGAAAGCTGGTGTCACGATCGCTGTCAAGACCGAAGTTCCCTTCTCGCCCCGCTCGCCCCCCTCATCCCGGCCTCCCCACAGGTTCGCGAGCAGGTGGTGTCCGCCTTTCTGATCGACGCCCGGCGGGAGCACCGCAAGCTGCTGGAGCAGTACAGCAACGAGAAGATGCTGTACCAGGCGCGGAAGCCCATCGAGGAGATGAGGCAAAAGATGCTGCGGGACGCGGGTGAGGGGGGCGGAGGGGGGCGGAGGGGGGCGGAGGGGGGCGGAGGGGGGCGGGAGATCAGGGGGGCGGGGGGCATAGGAAATTGGTAGACATTTTCAAACTGTGCTGCTGCTGCCAGAGCGACGGTTCGGCTGGAAAGAACAGTACAGTACCATAGCTCCCCAGCGACGACGACGATGTAGGCGTCGGTAGGTGTCGAAACCAAGTAAGACAAATCGGAGACATGTAGGTTGCCTAATGCAAAATTCGGAAAAAGCTGGGGGGGCGCGGTAAGGGGGAGGCCAGATAGGTCTTGTGCTCAGTGGATGTGTGTGGGTCCAGCCAACCCAACCTAATCCAACCCTACCTAACCAAACGTAATTAAACGCAACCAAATGCCGTCAAACCCCGGCCCCCGGCCGCACCGCGCAGGCCTGACCGTGGAGCCCGAGGTGAAACCGCCCGTGATGCCGCACATGCGACTGGTGTACCCGCGGCCCAAGCTGCGGGAGCTGCTGCGGCGGGCGGTGGAGATCAACGCCGCGCGGTTGGCCGCCGCGGAGGAGCGCCGGCAGCAGGAGGCGGCGGAGATGGGGCGCACCAACCACTGGCTGTCCGGGGACCGTCACGGCGGTGGGGTGCTGTGGGCTGACCAGGCGGGGGGCGGCGGGGGCGGGGGCGGCGGGGCGGGAGGGGACCGCAGCCTGGCGGCCATTCACGGCTCCGTGTCTCGCGGTGCGCTGGCGCGGAGATCGCCCTCGCGCGCCTCCCTGAGGGCGACCTCACACAAGAACATCCGCATGCCGCCGCCGTCGTAGCGGCGAAGGTTGGGAGGTGGGAGGGGGGCCCAGAGGGTCGGCGTCTCTGGGACTTCGAAGGGGCGGCTGCAGGGGTTGGGGTGCGGCCAGGGCGGGGCTCTGTCAGGGTATGGGATTTTTGGGCGGAGGCACTCCGCGTCGCCGTTTCTTTTCCTCTTGGTCTTTCTTGGTTTGCACTTGAATTGCCGTGTTTGTTTGTTTGTTTGTTTGTTTGCCGCTGTCAGATGTGGCCTGCACAGGCATCGCGCCCGAGTCCCACGACTGCTGCCTGCTGCCAGCGGTGGCGTCCGCGGGCGTGGCCACCCCACCCCACCCGTTGTGTTGTTGCCCGCTGGTGCCTGGCGCAGTCAGTTTCCGTTTCCGCATTTTTTTCTTTTGCGTTTTTGCGCTTGGATCTGTGATCTGGACGGAGGGGGCGGCGCTCCGCCGGGTGATGGTTGCGGGCGGTCTTATCGGACGGAGTCCCGCAGCTCCCCCTTCCACCCCGCTGTCGCTCTGGCAGCAGCAGCAGCGCCGCATCATCAATATGTCTACCAATATCGTGTGCCACCTTCTTACCCCGGGGGGGGGGCCGCCTATGCTCAGCGGTCGGAGGCTGGTCTCAGGTCGGGGGTGCTGCCCGCGCGCGCTAGGGTGGAGGCGAGGCTGCGGCTGAGGGAGGGGGATTGATTGTAGGCGTTGTGTCGCTTATTTCTTAGGTGGTACATAGTTGTTGGTGAATGTGTGTGGGCGGGTGATTGGTTGGTCTGTTGTTGTTATTTGTGGTGGTGGTGGTGGCGGTGGTGGTGGATGAACCGATTCGCAGTGCTCGGCATCCTGTGGGCCTTATGGCCGTCATCCGTGTAGGGGTGGTGCGGTCTCGGGTTGGTGGGGTGCATATACGGCAGTGCTGGTGGGTAGCGGTTCCTCCCACACGCCCAAACATGGGCACACTCATCGTTGACCGCCGTTGCGCTCTCTTCGCCGCCCCACCCAGTTGCTGTTGCAACCGAGTTGTACAAGGAGAACTGAACGCGTGATGTCAACCCGCGGAGGTTGGCAAGAGGAGAGAACCAACAGACCGGTGGGGGAGAGGGACGCCCCCGCACCGGTGGTAGGGTGGGTGGGTAATGGGGGTGAGGGGGGTTGCTGGGGGCGCTGCCGGAGCTCGGCTGTGCGGGGGTTCCCTCACCTCGTGTGGATTTTGGGAGCCGCCGTCCTGGTGGTGCTGGCGGGATCCCCTTCATTGCCGAATGCCGGGCGGGGGGAAGCTGAGCTGGGCCGGCGGAGCACGCAGGCGGCGTGGCTCCTCACGCCGCATGACCCACCCGCTCGCACCGCAAACCGTCCGCTGGATAGTGAGTGCGGGTATGACGTGGCACTATGAATGGAATATTCGAGGAGGTAGTTGGGATTTAGACGATTGGCTGGAAGTTCCTACAATGGAGTAGAGGTGGTTAGACGGTGAGTGATGGGCGGCACATGGGGGGAGAGCGGGGGAGTGAAAGGGGGGAGGAAAGAGAGCGCCAGGGTGGCGACCCACGTCTTCCAGGGAGGGACCTCCTGCGCGCGGGTGGTTGGTCGGACGGTGTAGAGGGAACCGCAGCGCTGCCAGTTCCCCGCAGCAGTGCTGTGTGCCGTCGTCGATGTGCGCTTGTGCCCCTGCCTTGCACTGGGGCTGAAGGGTGCTGAACCGCACTGCACGGGCGCGAATGCACGTTGGCCCTTGCGGGACAGATAGTAGCTGTGAGGGCGGTGGACGCCCCCGGGGACCTCGTTGGCCACTGCGCTCCCGACCCTAGCTAGGTGTAGGGGGCCATCGACACCCTGCGATGAGCATGATGTGCGCTGTCGGCACTTGCTTGGAGGCCCTGGGCGCCTGCGGATGCGGTAGATGCGCTTCACCTGCCGGCCCGTGCTCCGCTCCCCTCTCCGCCATGTACGGCGGCACAATTACAGCCTGTAAAGGCGTGCTGGTCCCGTGAGGGCCTTACATAATGAGGTGATGATTGCAACCGTTACCGTGGTAGGTGGGCTCTGGTAGACTCTTAGTGCCGACAGGGCAACCCAACGGGCGCAGATAGCTTCGTAGGCGCCTCGTATAGGTTATGATGGTGATAACCATGCACCTGGAGGCGGCCTTTCCCGTTTGCTTTCTCAGCGACAGCGCCAGGCAAGCGGGACAGGGTGCAGCTGCGTCGTGAGATCACCGGGGGACATCAAGCGCCGTACAAGGTACAACCCAAGTGCAGTGCGCTGCAGTTACGAGCCGGTCGTCGACCGTATGGCGGATCGCGTTCCTCTTCCCCACCGCCTGGGCGTTGCAAACAACTTGTGTTTTCGCCTGGACTTGGCGCGCAGCATACGCCCTCGCCCTCCCCAGTCCCGCATGCCACCGTACAGGTCGTTCGTCGGTGCGCGCCACAATGGCGCGAAAGCTGATGTCGACGGCTGCCGGTCAATAAGTTGTGAAGCGCTCAAAACCGGAGTTGTTATTTTTAAGAATATTGCTGTGAGCTTGCCCCCAAAGATGGTATTAAAGGATTTCTGGCGCAGATGTAAAATTGTAGGACGTCTGGTTGCTCCAGAACCATCTGCCAGGCCCTGCCTCTAGAAGGCCCAGATCATCTGCATAACACATTAATAATAGCGTGCGAAATCAGTGCCGAGAAGCTTTCGACCCACAACGTTTAGTTTCCGCAGGACACTAAACCTTGCTCTGACACAACCCCAATGTCGCTAGTCACACCGATTGTCTCAAGCTTTCGACCACAGATCTCTTCAAAGCGCAATGTCGGCAGAAATCCTTGCGGTTTATTCCGATGCAACAATCCATCGCAGGCGTCCGGGATGGCCCGGGCACCTGCGGGAAGATTGCGTGCGAGTCAAGCGTCAGGAGGTGCGCGCCGGAAATCTTTATTAAACTCTTGATAATTGCTTTAATAGGTTTATGTGTCAGCAGCTGTCGGTCGTGTGTTTCGAATGCCGTTCCACGTGGCGTCCATGTCCGCCAGGGTACGGACCCAGCGTCACATCACAGAAGCGGGAAGCCCAGCTGAACGTGCTGCGCCAGGAGCTGAAGAAACTGGAGGACGAGCGTGACGAGGCTGTCCGAACGGGTGAGAGCCGGAGCAGAGGACGCGGGGACAAGTTTGCGGCCTCGGAAGCCAGGGTGTAGCCACGCGCGCGTGGCGCCCAGTTCGGGCACCATTCGGGCTGCCAAAGCAAGCGGCATGCATCACCTCAACGAAACATGGGAATACTCATGGCGCTGATTAGTGTTTCCGGGCAATGTTCGCCAATTGGCCGGTCAGGGGGCGATCCATGACGCACTGCCCCCGACACCCACTCGCAGCCGAGTCCAGTGCCAAGACCTGCGTGCGGCTCACCGACATGAGCAGGCTGCTCGAGGTGGGTGTGTTCGAAGGCAGGCGGGGCAGGGCAGGGCAGGGGCGTGACATGCAAGGGGCATACCTAAGCCCGGAAATGCCCGTATGTCAATAAACCGCCCCCAAGTAGAAGGATACATTTGTGTGTTCTTCGGCAGGCAGAACAGGAGTGCGTGACATGCAAGGGGCCGAATAATGCCCAAAAGTGCGTTTGTGTGGGCGTGCGTGTGTGTATGGGGCGCGGGCTGCTGTGGGGGTGCTACACCTTCAGCACTGCGACCTGCCCAGTGCACCTGAACACGCGCCCTCACCGGATGCTGTCGCCTGAGTGGGGACCAGTCTGAATATGTGTACCAAATATTTATTCCTATACCTCGCCGGCCCCTCGCACCCTTCGGCTTCGTCGCGGAAAGACCTGTCTCCTCGACGCACAGGGTGCTCCGGCCAGCACCGCCTGCGCCTCCACCCCCGGGTTCCCTAGTGCCCCGCCCAGGTCGGCACGCACGCTGACCGCATCCCTGACCGCATCCCTGGCCGCATCCCTGGCCGCATCCCTGGCCGCATCCCTGGCCGCATCCCTGGCCGCATCCCTGAACCCCCTCTGACCCCCTCTGACCCCCTCGGACCCCCCTGTCTGCCCACCTCCCCTCAGGACCTGGCGCTGGAGAAGGTCAAGGCGGGGGATGAGGCGGGAGCCAAGCTGGTGCTGCAGGTGGGGGCGAGGGGGGGTCTTGGGGCCCGCGGGGCCGGGCGGTCCAGGGAGGGTTAACAGGGGCCTTGTGACGCCGATGGCGGATGGCTCTGACCGCGACTGACCACGTCTGGCTAGGACTCTCGTGCGCCAACGCATACCGTCACGGATGCACCATAATACGCCGGAGATGTACCACATGGTGTCTGGTGTGGTTGGGCGCAGCTGGCGGTGATGCATGTTCCTAGGCCACCCGAAGCAGTGGGCCCGCTCGGACCCCCCTGACGCATTCACGCAATGTCTGCCGTACTCATCCCGCGCCGTACTCCCTTCTCCCTCTCCCTCCACTCTCCAGGAGAAGAACTCGCTGAAGGAGATCATCGAGAAGAGCAACTCCAAGGCGCAGGCCAATTTCGCACTCGCGGGTGGGGCGGGAGGGAGGGGGAGGGGGAGGGGGGCCGGGGCCAAAAATAAAACAGCCCAGACACACCCAGCCCGGGAGGGTTTCATTTTTTAACACACCCAGCCCGGGATCGGGGGCGACTGGGCGGAGGAGCCCGGGGGCCGAGGGGGCTGTCGTGGGGCTTGGAGGGTTAGGCGGACCCTGGAGGAGGCCCGGCAGGTGCGTCGTGGGGAGCCAACGGATGGCCCGGCACTGCACTGCACTGCAATGCGCAGCCGGGTGGCGGGTGCGGTGGGTCCTGGCTGGGTGACCGCGGCGCGCGGCGGTCCCCGCTGTCAGGGCACCCTAAACCGACTCGCCACGTCACCGGCCCTAACCCCCACCCCTTGGGCCCGATCCCCCTTGAGCCTGACCCAGTGGACGACCAGCAAACACATCGTACGACCGTATGCGCGAAGCTCGGGCGCGTCGATCAAGGCTCCTCCGTCGCCTGCGCATCCCCCGGGGTGGCGGATGGGCGCCGTCCACCTTCACTTCGCTTTCACCCCCACCTGCTCTAGGGCCCCGCCTTCGCCCTGTCCTAGGCCTCATCCGTCTCTCTCCATGTACACACATACACATGTGCATACCCGTACACGGTGCAACACCCGCCGATCTGGCCCTGACCCCCAGGGAAGCTGGCGACCCTCATTGGTGACAAACACAACGAGCTCCTTGCCGTACTGGGAAGCTCGGGGACAGCAGCGGCCAGCGGAAGCGCCGCCGCGCCTGGGTCGTACACCCCCGGCCCATGGGACTCCGCTGCCGGCAGCTGGCCGCCGGAGCAGCCATCCACGTCAGCGAGCCCATCGTACGGCAGCAGCACCGTCACAGGTGGCGGCGGCGGCAGCTACCAGCTACCTTGGGAGCGGTCCCTGGCGGAGGCGCGGCAGCGGGTCCGGCAGGTAGGGTTTACCCTCTGGTGGGAGAGGGCGGGGGAGGGGGCGGCGGAAGGTGGGGAGGGCACACTGTCAGACGGATGCGCAAAGGGGAGTAGGTTGGGGGTTGGGGTACCGGGCAGAGACACGGTGTACAGCTCCAGGGTAGTGGGGCCCGGTCGCGGGGGGTGGGCGGTGGGCGGGGCACGGTGGGGAGCGCCTGGTAGAGGCTGGCAGTGTGCAGCGCATGCCGGGAAACACTGGGGCGGGGGGGGCGCGGTGACCTGAGCGGGACGGTGCTGCTGCCTCCTCTGCTTGCACGACCCCCAGGCGCACGCGGTGCGCGAACGCCGTTGGCACCTAACCCGCCAACCCAACCCAACCCAACCTCGAAGGACACGCATTCCATCAGAGGCCCCTAAGCACATCCCCCAGGGGGCGTTCGGGGGTTGCTTTCCGCGTCCATCTCCGGCGCGTGCACATGGGCGCCCGATTGATTACACTGCCGTACACGTTCCTGGACCCCCCGCTGTCCCGCTGCCCCCCTGTGCTGTGCTGTGCTGTGCTGTGCTGTGCTGTGCGCAGGCGGAGGCGGAGGCCCAGCGGATGGGGCGGCTGGCGGCCCTGAGTGCGGAGGACAGCATCGCGGCGGCCCGGGAGCGGCTGAGGGCGCAGAGGGATGCGGCGGCGTCTCGGTCCAGTGAGGACGTCCTGCAGGTGGGTGGCAGGGAGAGCCAGGGGGTGTGCTGGGGCGGGGCCGGGCAAGGAAGTGGCCTCATTCGCCCGGGGAGAGTGGACAGGAAGGGCGGAAGGGGAAGTCGCCGGCCAGGGCCGTTTGCCCCCTGCTGGGGGTCTGGTCTCTGTCTTGATTGAGGTAAGGAAAAGGCGGGGCGCTGTGTCGGGGTTGCGACGAGTCTGTTTCAGCCGCTCGTGCGGTGTGGACTCCACGTGGCCCTCTCCGGCCTGACCTGATCCATTCGGATTTGCCATGCCCGTCTCCCGTACCTACCCCACCCCACCCTCCCGCTTCTCTTTGCAACCCTACCGTGTACCCACCCGTCCCGACCCCCCCCACACTCCTCGCCCCAACGCCCCCGACCCTCAACCGACCCCCAACCGACACCGGGGCGCAGGCCCGCGAGCGACTCCGCCGCACCGCCGAGGAGTCCATCGCGGAGGCGAGGGAGCGGCTGAGGGCCCAGGACGCGCAGATCCTCGAGTACTGCCGCCGCATCGTGGCGCGCTACCGGCGGGGAGAGTACGTGTCGGAGGACGAGCTGGAGTTCGCATTCGACCAGCTGGAGAAGCGGCTCTTGTGATGACAGAGGGTGGGGGGTCGCCCGGGTTGTTTTGGAGGTGCGGAGGTGTGGAGGTTCGGGAGGAGGGGAGGGGCGCGGGTTTAGGGAAGGAGGGGCGGCGGGCAGGTTGGGCGCCGAGCGACCGCTTCGGTGGGTTGGTAAGGTTGGGGGTGGAGTACAGAAGTTGGAGAAGTTTGCCTGGACGGGTTATCTTTGCCGCTGGCGAAGGCTGCTTGTTTCTCGGTTTTCGGTTGCTATGTAGGTGGCGTGGCGCTCTGTACGGGGGTTGGCAGGCAGCAGTGTGGGTGCGGGCGCAGTTCCTCCCAGTTCCTCCGCTAGGGGAAGGAAGGAGTTACAGCCCTCCAGGGAAACTCCGGTCCGCTGACTCTCGGCCGGGATTAGTGGGGGGGTGTAAGGCCTGGATCGCAGCCGTGGCGAGGTGTACGGCAGACTACTGTGCGCATACCGTATATATGTAAAACGCCGTCCGGCCAGTCCCCCGGGGTGTCCTGGGCGGGATGAGGGTGGGATGAGAGTGAACCTCGCTGTGGACGAGGGGCCGAGATAGAGTTGCTGTTGCCGCATCACGGCACCACCTGGCGGCGCCCCTCCACCCCCGGCGGGATGCCCCAGCTGCCAGGGCGTCGAGGGCGGATGGCGAGTGCTCGGTTGTGATGCACAAACGATGGTCACGTGCCCTAGCTAGGAGCGCCCGTGCGCGCCGGGTGCGTGTCACGATAAACAACCCCACCGCTTCTCCCCCTCCATGAACGAGCCCTGAGGTGCATCTTTTAGACAATCGGGTCGGGGATCTGCGCACTTGGCTAGAGAGGTGTGTTCGCGGGGAGAGGGTCAGCGGGGCCCTGCGGGGCCTTCAGTGTTGCGGCTTCTCTCGTTATTTGAATATGACGTCTGCTGGCGCGGTTTGCAGGATGACCGCGGCGGGATTGACACGCGTGTTAGAAGCATGCGCGCTTTGGGGAGTTGGGGTTCGGCTAGAGGAGGCTCCCTTCGGATGGTAAGCAGCCGGGAATCCAGTGTTCGAAATAGCAGCAGTGGATGGGGCTGTCGTTCCGAGGCGCGGCAGTTATAATGTGGCCACCACATGCTACGGTATCCATTCCTTACAGCGTGCTAATGCAGTTCCGGTTTGTGTAGCCGTTACAAGGTGGACTCCTAGTCCCGGCAGGGCGTCCAACGGGCCGAGATAGCTTCGTCGGCACCTCATCAACCCCTACCAGGGGCCGCACCCCCATCCCGCATCACCCGGGGGGTGGGGTCGTGAAGCCGCACCGGCCAACACACCAGGTTACCAGTGCGCCAGGACTGCGTGGGTGTGCCTCTCCGGGAAACCGCACCAGATCCCCCCAATCATCCGGCCAATCCGGTCCGTATCTTGCGGGGAGTTGGAGGACAACAAAGGGCGCAGAGGAAGACATCGTGTCCCTACGTTGCTGTTCTGTCGAGGGTCAGGTCGGGGACGAAAAACATGTTTTGCTAGACTGCCCTGTCTACGACATCATTCGCGCGGAGGAGGCTTTCCACAGTTCATTACCATGCTGGAAGCCATGGCCTGGGACCCGGCTCGGTTGTCAAGGGCATGTGGGCGGGCCCATCGATCGCAACTCGATCGTCCCTTTTGGATGGTAGTAGTATCTTTTTCCCTGCTTGTGCAGCGTAGCGTAGCCGGCGCCCTGCCAGCCTCACTCCGGCAGCTGCTGGACAGCGCCCGCCCGGCGGCCGTATTCGACCGGCACCGCCTCGTGGCGCTGTGGCTCCCGACCGGGAATGAGGTCCCCCCGCGGGTTCAACTGCCCTTGCGAGTCCCTGAGGCGGCCCTGCGCATGGTGCCCAAAAGGGAACTCATCGCGACTCCGCCGCTGCGGGACAGCTGGCTGGAGGACGTGTTTTGCAGCATGGCTGAGTACCAGCAGCCGTTCAGGTGATACCAGGCGAGCCAGGTGTTCGGGTTGCCGCCCGCCGGCGGCGGCCGCCGCTGGGCCGACGAGGGCAGCAGCGACGGCGCGGCGGCGGCGGGCGGCGTCGCGGACGTTCCACGTGATCGGCTACGCCGCGAACGCCGGGTGTCGACGGATCACGGCCTCCGACAGGTCTTCGAGGGGGAGATGGTCCAGACGATCGCCTCGCTTCAGTACCTGCCGCGTGTGGACGGCTGGGTGGACTGCCGCATCGACAAGGGCACTGGGCTCTGGAGTTCGTCCTGCGAGCACATCCGTCGGGAGCTGTACTGGCCGCCGCAGCCCCAGGGCGCCGGTGCCGGACGCGCGGGAACCGGCGGGGGCGGAGGCGGGCGGGCTTACGTGATGATGGGGGCGCGCTGGTACTCTTTGGGGGCCAGCGTGCAGCGCAGCGACGGCAAGGGGCAGCCCCTGCCGGGCTGTCCGCCGCCGGACTACGTCGTGCCGGTGTTCGTGGGGTTCGGGATGGAGCACGCGGTGGCGTGGGGTCCCGAGATGCTCGACTGGTTCCGCAGGTGGGGCCCGGTGGGCTGCCGGGACCAGAGCACCGCGACCAAGCTGACCCAAGCCGGCGTCGCCGCGATCAACACCGGCTGCGTCACGCTGGGGCTCCGGACTAGCAGAGGGCCGCCGACTGGGGCGCCAGCGGCGGGCTAGCCCCGGGCCATGGTGCCGCCTTCCGTGACGCCGCCGCGGTCCCCGCCTTGGTATTCGGCAATCCGGGTCGGATCTGCGGCTTCAACTACCCCACACCCCACACCCCACACCCCACACCCCACACCCCACACCCCACACCCCACACCCCACACCCACACCCCACACCCCACACCCCACACCCACACCCCACACCCCACACCCCACACCCCACACCCCACACCCCACACCCCACACCCCACACCCCACACCCCACACCCCACACCCACACCCCACACCCCACACCCCACACCCCACACCCCACACCCCACACCCCACACCCCACACCCCACACCCACACCCCACACCCCACACCCCACACCCCACACCCCACACCCCACACCCCACACCCCACACCCCACACCCCACACCCCACACCCCGCGAGATCAACGTCGGCGGCGTGCCCCTGTTCTGCAACATCCGTCACACGTGGGTCACCAACGCCACGGCGCCGGGGGAGTCGTTCATGGCCACCGACCTGGGGCACGTGTTCGACCTGCACGAGCGGCCGGACCGGGTGCAGCTGTGCGTCAACAAGCTGCAGCTCATGCGGCGCGCCCCCATGGCTGTCACGCACAAGTACTACCACGTGGTGATGCCGTCCTTGGCGCTGGGTGTGCCGACGCTGTTCCTCAACGAGTCGGCCCGTCTGGACGACCGCTTCGACGGCCTGCAGCAGCTGTTTACCAGCATACACTACGACAGGACTGCCCCGCCGGAAGGGAACGCCGCGGCGCTGGAGAAGGCGGTGGCGACGGTGCGGGCGCTGCACGTGGACTCGGAGGCGGAACGCTGCAGGGCGGACGGTCGCCTGCTGGTGCCGGCGGCGGGGCGGGACCCGCCGGGCCCCAGCGCCGCCGCGCGGGAGCTGCGGGACGAGCTGTACCGGCGGCAGCTGTGGCTTCTGGCGAGGCACCCGCCCATCCTGGACTCGATGAACCGGCTGGGGGCGGTGGATGCGCTGATGGATGACGTGGAGGCGGCGGACGAGGTCTGGGTACGAGGGGAGCTGCCCCGGGCGCTGTGGCCTGCCGTGCTGAATGGGACCGAGCACCTGGGGTAGCTGGGTAGGGCAGACATGTCCGTGCGCATCAGTGCCGGCACGTACACTTGCATGGATGGACTGCGCACATGGACTGTCAGTCTGTCACGCATACATGGACTGCTACGCATACATGTATACATGGACTGCTACACATGGGAAATTTGATATGTGCACTGGAATTAACAATTGTGCTAAATAGGTTTACCTATGATGCGCGTGAGTGAATGTGTATGGGCTTCCGTGTGCCCTGCTTGGGCCTACGACTCGTATGAGTGGTTGTACGGGTATGGGATTATGCACAAAGTAACACACATGTGTGTAAGCATGTGCGTGCCTGATGGCGGTGGTGCGTGGATGGTGGTAAATGTACGGGTAGGGGGTATTGATCTCCCGACTGGCGAGGTGGTGAACTTCGGGGGGTGGAGGCGACTAAGGAAGTATGCGTCTGCGGGTAGGGAATTTCAGGCGCGCCTGGAGAAGTCAACGATCGAACGTCCTGCGGTGTTCAAATGCCGCGCGCCCGCATGCAGCACATACACACACGCATTGACTCACCTTGCTCGCTACTGCCGCCCGGCGGCAAAAGATGCATGTCCGCGTTTTTATCTGTGCCCGAGCGAGGGATCCAAACCCGGATAGCGGTCCTGTAAATGTAACCGTTACAAGCGGTCCTGCCTTGCGCGCGTGAATCATGTGGCCGTCATGCGCCCTCGTGTTCCCGGATGACTGGTGCTGGCAGGCGGGGGCCCCTTGCGGGGGGCATGGTGAGGGATCAAGGAGCTATGCATGTCCTTCTTTGACGTTGCACTAACACTTTACAAGTTTGTGCGCATTTGATTTCGTAGTAGGAACCCTTACAAGGTGGACTCGAGCGAGTCCCGGCCGGGTGTTCCAACGGGCCCAGATAGCTCGGTGGCGATTTGTCGCACACGGGACGGGGAGCCGGGGATCCGGGGGCATGCTGTGCGGTGCATGCTGTGGGGGAAGCGGATGGCATGTGCATGGACGACTACTGACGGCGACCTCGACATACCTGTGACCCTGGCAGCGGTCTTCTATCTGTCCCGGCCAGACAACGACTCGATGAGATCGATGTTTCTTTTGGGGATGCGAGGGTGCCGTTTATTTGTGACCGCCGCAAATGCGACGCGACGAACCCGGTGTTCTCGTTTTCGAACAGGCATTGATAGATGCGGTAGGAGCGTGCGGATCTGTATATATATGCAGCACGGTAGGTAGGTTATGCAATACGATGCAATGGTCGACGACGCAGCCGGGGCAGCCAGGTCGGATTTGTGTCCCCGCCCGGCGAACTGCCGTACGTACGGTGTTCATGGGTGGACTGGCGGATACATATATCTATGAGTTGCAAGGCTCATCATTGAGCGTTGTTGATTTGTGGGTGTTCTTCAGGGGAGCGAGGCTGTACCACTTCCTCACATTTTGCACGTGAGGGGGTTGCACTGCTGGCACATCCGTACACCCGCTCGAGTCACACGACTGGAGGCAGCCGGAAGCCCGCGCGGTCAAGCAGGCCAGGGACCGCCGTGCGGCGGAGCCGGCCATTTGCCGTCGGCATGTTCCGGCTGCATGGTCGCATGCGGCGGCGGCCGTGTCCCACAGACAACCTCAATGCCTCCGTGGCCCATCGCCGCTCATCCCAGCTTGCTTGCCTCGCAAGATGGGCGGGCGGGTTGTACCCCATCACCGTACTCGGGATTCACGCGCGCCCTGGTGTGATCCAGGTGTTCCCGACCTGACCTCGTTCACAGTGCCGTGTTTTGGGGACGCGGCCAAGGAAGTGCGTTGTATCTGGGTTACCGGGGCCGTGTCTGTTCTGCAGTGCGGTCGAGTCTTGGTGCAGCCCGCCGCTTTATCGGACGTCTTCGTTACCACCGGCAAACCTCCGGAGTGCGGTGGATCTGCGCTGAACAATTGTTTCGTCGTTGGTGTGACCTCGCATGTACACACACCCTGGCCCCAGCTGTCACGCCACGCCAAGCAGCCCGCAACATACAGCCCTCATGCAGCCACTCAATAACACGCAGCCAAGCTCCGCCCGGCGCGGTCCGGTCTGACTCGCCCTCGCGGCGGCAGGCGCAGACTGGCACTGCAAGGGAACAGCAGTCCGGCACCCCCTATCCCCCGTCCTCCCAGTCCCAAGCGCACCCACCCCTAGCTACCGGGCAATTCACACACGCCCTCTCCAAAAGGCGGACGGACGCGCCATACCGCGGGTCCGCCACCCGCACCCTCACGACCGGGCGGCTTGCATCGCGGAGCGCACACCCACACCCACACCCATACCCACACACACCCACACACTCTGGGTGGAGGTCGACCGCGCGGCGCTGTGCATCGTGCACAAAAACTCGCTTCCACCCGCCCCGCGCGGGACACCGGCCAAGCGGCAACCATGCATGGCCAGGCATGATGGACCGCAGTGCCATACGTCGTGTTGTGATGTGATGTGAGGTGCAAGTTGCCGCATGTCGCTGCGCAGGATGGGACAGGGGAGATCACGACCCCACCCGAACCGCCAAGCTGCACCCGAGCATGCCGCTGCCTGCACGCCAACTACGTGTGTACCCTGCACCATGAACGGCCAAACAACCAAACACACACGCAGACGCACCAATCCACCAAAACGTCCTTTCTCGCGGCTCACTCCCCCACCAGCAAACAAAGGTGTCAGTACCTGGGCGGGGTTGGTCCGGTTCGTTTTATTCTGAACACACAAACTTCCCCATTACTAGTACACACAGAGGCCACCGCAACATACTCGCACGCGCGCACCGCGACCGACGTCCTCACTACTTCGCGGCGTACCCCGCAGGTGCCCCAGCTTGGCGCCAGTCCCAAGACGGTCCGCGGCGCGTCCCCCACGGATCCCGAATCCGAACAGCCCCGAACAGTGCCGCGGCCTTACGGCCCCCCATTCGTCCTGTACATGTTTGTGCAACGCGGCGGACGAGTCGTCGCCAGCGGCTGCTGCGCTGAAAGCCGCAGCCGACCCAAGATGGTCATCTCAATCGCTTCGAGAGGCGGTTACCCGCCCTTCATTCCCAAGACACGCGGGCATGCAGCCCCAAAGCCCCTGCTGCCCTTCCCTCGCTCGCCGCAGCAGGTTCTGGGCGCAGCCAAGCTAGTCCTTTGTTCAGACGCATGGCCTGCCAAGCGAGGTGTTTCCCAGCTGGCCAGCAGTGGTATGGGTAGGTGAGGTTGGGTACGATTCAAGGAAAGTATGGCTCGGTTGCAGCGGGTCAAAGACGGTAATAATCGTAGTTAGGTAGAAGGCACGCACTTCGCCCACAACCAATAGAACGCGCCGGCAAGGTGAGCCCGCCCAAGACGGAATGTGGTCCAATCCCATTGAGTTTCACCTGCTTTGTATCACTTCTAATCAATGTCGAGGCAACCCAACTGGCGACCATTGCCCTCCCCTGGAATCATGCCGGCGGCTTTTCGTTGAACTGAGCTTTTAAATCACAAGTGCGCGTAAAACGACGAATCAAGTCTGGGTCATACATAACCCCTTCGGATGGACTGGGCCGATTGGCTCAGGAGTCCAAGTCGCCATCGCTCGCGACCCCCTCCACCTCCTCATCCGCCGCCGGCTCGTCGTCGCCGCCATCTGCGTCCCCGTCCTCATCCCCGCCGCCCAACCCCGCGGCCGCCGCCATCAAGCCCTCGTCATCGTCATCGTCACCATCGTCACCCCCATCCCCCTCCTCACCCCCGTCGTCGTCGTCGTCGTCTTCCCGCGCCGCATAGGCAGTTGCCCCCAGATCCTCGTCGTCCCCTCCTCCCGGCTCCTGTCTCCCTCCCTCCTGCTCCGCCCCCGCCCCCACCCTCGCTTCCTCCTCCTCCTCCTCCTCCTCCAGCTGTCGCTGCTCCTCCTGCTCCTCTGGCTCGCTGGGCTTTAGCACCGGGGCTGCTCGCTCCGCCACGTCCTCGTCCTCCGCCTCCTCCCGCCCATCCTCATCCGCGTTTCCAAACCCGCCGGCCGGAATCGGCGCCAGCGCTGCCCCCTGGGCCGCGGGTCGCCTGCCCGAGCTCGCGCTGCTGTGCCGGCTGCTGCGGCTGCTGGCGGCGCTCCCTGCGCGGCTGCTGGCCTCACTGTCCCTCCCCGACCCCGGCGCCGGCGCCGCTGCCGCAGCTCGCCCTGCTCCGGACCCTGCCTCCGCCTCCGCGGGGCGTTCCGAGCTAGCGGGTCGCTGCCCTGCTGCTGCGGCCCGGCGCTCCTCAACGCCGTTTGCCCCGGGTTCCCGGGCGCCCTCCGCCGCTTCCCGGTCAACGTCCTGCTGCTCCTCATCGGTACCGGCAGCGGCGGCCGCCTCCCGGTCCTCTGCCTCCATCTGGGCATCTTCCTCAGCCTGGAGGTAGGAACGAAGGGGAGGGCGGCGGAAGGGAGGGCGAGGGGGAACGGGGGATGAGGAGGGGCGGGCCGAGCGAGGAAGGTGCGAGTTGAGGCAGGTGCGAGGGAGGGGCCCAGCAGTCTACCTCAGCGGCGCATTACGCATTATCATGATGTTACAGGGGAGCGCGTGGGCCATCGGTGCCAGCCGTATTAGCCCCCTCACCACACACTGCGAAAACGGAACCGCGCCAGCTGGGCGGATCGATGCAATTCCCTGACGGAGGCACCCATCTGCCACACCCACACCCCTCACCAGCGGGGACGATGATATCGCCCTCCCCCTCCCTTGTGGCCCCGCCGGTCAGCCCCCGCCAGACCTCCCACCCGCCGGGCAATCAATGAGTCCATGAGGCATCCCCGGTCCCCCGCCCCCGCTCCCGCTCTCCAGGGAACCCACCTCCAGCCTGGCCTCGTCCGCCATGTTATCTCGGCGGATGATGGAGCACAGCCTGACACCGCCAATCACCGCCAACACCTCCCGGTCGCCCTCCACCTCGCTGCCGCTGTAGCTGCCGCTGTCGCTGAAACGCTTCTTCCGCCCCTTGCCGCCGCCGCCGCGGCCGCTGCGCGCCGTCCCGCCGCCCTGCTTGGAGCGCAGCGTGCCGGTGCCGCCCATGGCCGGGAGGGTCCCGGTGGCCGTCGGCGACAGCGGGTACTGCGGCCGCGCGCCGGCCGTACCGGTCATCTTGGGCGCGGGCGCGGAGCTGTCGGTGACGAGGTGCTTACCCGGGGTGAGCCAGGGCTTGGAGTGGATGTCGGGCATGTGGGGAGTGGTGTTCTTGTCGTCGTCGGGATCCACGCGGGGGGCCCGCACCTCCAGGTACCTGGCGGAGGGACGGGGCAGGCGATGACGGGCGGGCAAGTGATCGATGATGACGGGCGTTGAAGATGGATATCGACGGGCGTTTAAGATGGATATCCTTCCAATTTAACAGATACAACATTAAACATGTTAAAAGGACGCCGCAGTGCCTCCAGCCCCGACCGCCGCCCCGCCCGCGGCCCCCGAGCCCCGCCGCCCACCTGGGTCGTACGCCCGCGTAGATGGGGTTGGGCGGGAACTTCTCCGGCGGCATGAACCAGCCCTGGCCCACCAGGGGGTAGCGGTCGGGGCTGTAGAGGGACGGGTCGCGGGGGGCAGCCCGGCGCCGGTCGGCCTCCTGCGGGCCGGCGGGGCGCCGGGGGCGGGCGGCGCGGCGCGGCGCGAGGGGAGCGGGTCAGGACCGGAGCCCCCCAGAGGAATCCGGGGGCGCCGGTGAGGGGGCCGGGTACAGGAAAAGGGTAGACAGATGTTTACCGACAGTGACCAGGGGAGGGGCCTGATGAGGGGCCAGACTGCGGCACCCGCACACCGCATCGCGGCGGCCCCACGCGCATCACCCCACCCCATGCGGCCCACCTCCGTGATACATACACATACACACACACCCCTGTACGTATGTGCGGTTCCTTTCCTAAACACACACCCCTGTACGTATGCGCGGTTCCTTTTCTAAACACACACACCTGTACGTATGTCTAAACACACCTGTACGTATGTGCGGTTCCTTTCCTAAACACACACCCCTGTACCGGCCCTATGCGCATACTGGCAACGGTTTGGGCACTGCCCCTTGCATATCACGCACACCTGCTCTGCCAGCCTACGACGGCTCATTTCATCAATATAACACACGTTATTGCTATTTAAGCACCCTCCCCCTTCCCCCCATAAGCCGGCGCTTCTTCCTTCCCTGTCCACAGGCCACTGGCCCCCCTCCGGTACCCCCGGTGGTGGTGCCCGCCCCTGACCGGCTGACGGGCTGGCTGAGCCAGTTCCGTCCCCTCCTCACCCACCCCTCACCGGCCCCGGCCCCCCTCCCCCCCCCCGGATGCCGCGACAGCACTGTCTCCCCGCTCTTCCCCTCCTCCCCCGCCCTCCCCTCCTCCCCCGCCCTCCCCTCCTCCCCCGCCCTCCCTCCTCCCCCGCCCTCCCCAGTCCCCGCCCTCCCCAGTCCCCACCCGCCCTCCCCAGTCCCCACCCGCCCTCCCCAGTCCCCGCCCTCACCTCCTGCGTCTCCTGGGCCTCCCCCGAGCTGCTCTTGTAGGCTGTGGTCCGGGGCACCGGCGGAGCGGTCTCAGGTATGGGCTGCCGACCCGAGGGTCGCCACACGCCCCCGGGGCTCACATCCCGCCCCCCGCCGTACCCCCCGCAGCCGGTTCCTCCTCGAGGGTCCGCGTCCACACTCGCCGCCCGCCGCCCGTTGTCCTCCGCTGCGTCCGTGCTGCGGCAGGTCCGCATGTACAGCGGCAGCTGCGCGGAGCCGCCGCCCGCACCCGCACCCGCACCCGCCGCGCCCGACCCCCTGCCGCCCCCGGGGACCCGCGCGCTGCGGGTTTCGTTGAGCCCGCCGGCGCGCATCTTGCCCCCCGCCGGCATGTACACGGCGCCCAGCGCCTCTATCGCCGCGCGCTGCGCGGTGGCTTTGGAGCTCAGGGCCTTATCCGCGCCCCCGGCCTCCTTGTCCTTGTCCTTGTCTTTGGCAGCTGGCTTGCCAAAGTAGACTCGCTCCAGGGCGGGCAGGTGGGTGCCGTGCCCGTCGACGCCGCCCTCGTCAGGGGGTGCATCGGCGGCGCCGGCGCCCTGCCAGGTACGGCGGCCGCCGCCGCCGCCGCTGGCGCTGCCGCTGCTGCCCTCCGGCCCCACCTCGCCAGTGCCAGTCACGGTCGCGCTCTGACCGCCACGGAAGTACGACTGGTCGGGGCTGTACGCCCGGCCGATGTACGAATCCGCCAGGTCGGTGTGTGGAACCCGGGGCGATAGAGCCGCGGCGTTGGCACCCGTGCCCGCGCCCATGGCGACACCCGGGGAGGCGGTGGGGGACGCCGCGGTACGACCGGCGCCGGCTGGAGAAAGCTGCTCGCCGTACGGACTCGTCCACATGGGCGGTGAGGCGGCGTACAGCCCCGGCAAGATTGTCGTACGCGTGCCGTTTCCGTCCGTACTGCCGATGATGGTGGTCCCGACACGGTACCCGCTGTCCCCCCCCTCCAGCCCCGATGGCCCCGACATCCGCCGCGCGTTCGGGCTGTAACCACCGCCGTCGCTAAAAGTCCCCCCGCCGCCCCCGCCGCCACCACGTGCCGTGTGAAACGCCGGAAGCGAGCGGCGGATTCCGGTGCTGCCGGTGGCGCCACTGCCGGGGAAGGCGTTGGTGGACGGCGGTCGCAGCAGCATCGTCCGGGGCTGCGCCTCCCATGCCGTACGCTCCAGGTAGAAGCGCGAGTCCCAGGCGGGTCGGCCGTCGGCGCGGGGCGCCCCCTCCAGCTCCCTGGCGGCGGCCTCGCTGGGAGCGAGATCGCCGCTGCCGCCGCCGCCGCCGCCGCCGCGGCCGCCGCCGATGGGCGAGCTCGTGCGTGAGAGCTTGTGTCCCTGTGGTGGGATGGGGTTGGGTTGGGTTGGGTTGGGTGGGGTGGGGTCAGGAGTGCGGTAGGATGGGGTGGAGTGGGGTCATGAGTCGCTGGCGCGGCGCTGGAGCGTGCCGATGCAGGGGACAAGGGCCGGGGACAGGGGGCCATGTGCGCGGGCATGTGGAGGGCTTTCTGGTGCTCGTCTAGTACAGCTTCAAGTCTGGGGATCGCCGTCCGTGCTGTCCACGATGACTACTGCCCGGACGCAGTGGGATGGCTGTGGGCAAGCGGGGCAGGATCTGCGCTGTGGGATGCTGTTGAGGGGTTGCTGTTGTCACTTGCGAATGCGCATCTGGGATTGGGGGTGGAAGGTACGACGGAAGTGAAGGCTCAAGGAACGCACAATGGCATGTTCGTGCTCATGAAAGTGAGTACTGGCTTTCGTGAAACTCGGGGCTGAAGGGTCGTACCTGCTGGGCCTCCTTGTAGAGGGACTGGTCGAACTCGCCCGCGTCGGAATGTGGCGAAAGTGTAGGCGGCTGGTACGTTGGGTCCATGTAGCCGGTACCGGTCACATTCGACAAGTCGATAGAGGATTGAATGGCCTCTGGGTTGCGAGCTGATTTGTCCCAACCAGGGCGCGGTCGGAGAGCGGATGGAAGTTCTTGGTCCTGGGTGTCCTCCGCCATGGTGCCCGAAACAGCAGTTTGCCAATCGTGGTTGGAGCAGCTAAAAAGCGGCGACCGCAACCATATAACGCGTATCTACTTCTGGGCTACGTCCCTGTACAGCTTATATATTGGCAGCCCACGTAGGCCCTCTGCAAAAACGGTTATGTACGCAGGTGAATGTCACAACCGTATTATATCTGCAGCGTGATCCCCTGTGCAGCGCTGGCCCAGTGCCACGGCGAAGCACAGTGGAACAGGTCGGACATGTGCCTCCGTGCCAACAGTTTCTTCATACTCAGCACAGGCTTACCGTTATATATGTTGATAATGACCCCAGGGAATGTTATTGTCGGTGATTTAGCATCGGCATGACTTCTAAGCCTTGTGTAGTCGCACTGGCAGGTATAGTGAGCAGCATATAAACATCGCAGTTTTTTCATACCGTCCGTAGATCCGTTAACATTTAACGCGAGTTTCTAGGAAGCATACGAGGAAACAATGTTGCCCTGAACCCACGTCAACCACTTCCGTACAAGCTGCTGCAGTTGGGGTGGTCAGGTCAACGAGCTTCACAGGTCTGATTGGTTTATTTACTGGCCATGTCGAACGTGTATAATCTTGAGCCGCCCACGAAGGGCAAGGTGGGCAGATCGGCTGTCGCGCAGCAAAGCTTTTATCATACATATGTCCATGCTTTGAGGCAATATCCAAGTTATCACTACACATAGGAGTGACTTCAATTGATGTTATGCGGTCCCTCAGGTGATTCTTCACACCAATCTCGGCGACCTCGAAATTGAGTTATGGCCAAAGGAGGCACCCAAGGTAACGAAGACATGTCGTGGGATTCCCCACATTTACGCATAGTCTTGCAGTGGTCCTTTGCCTTGACCTTGTCTTCTATGTGAGTTAGCTTCTCGAATCCTGTGTCAGCTGCCGGCTTATGGCACATAAGTCATTCACAAACAAGTACCACCACAGCCAGCTGAGCTACGGTCACAGGCCGGCCGCCGTGACCCACAGGTCGGCATTGTGTTTTTGACGCCGCTTCCATCTATGCCATGGCGTACAGCCCCGTGCAACCTGCCCATCCGTAATGCACGGCCCAACCCCGGCCGCCCCTGCGCCGTCCGGAACACCGCCCATCTCACCCTCGCCCCCGCCCCTTGGCTCCCCCTAGGCCTGCCGCAACTTCGTGCAGCTCTGCGCGGAAGGCTATTATGACAACACCATTTTCCATCGGGTCATCAAGGATTACATCGCGCAGGGCGGGGACCCCACCGGCACCGGCGATGGTGAGGCGCGCCGTCGGGGAAGGACGTGGGGCCGTACGCCGGCGCTCCACTGCTAGCCGCAGCGGCCAAACGGGTTTTGGTAGATCGGGCGACCTAGCCGGCGACGCGCCTGCATCGCTGCCGGGCCCCATGCGGCGTTTTCGTGCCTCTACGGCGTGGGCATGGGTGTGAAGGGATGTGCACGTGGGAGGGGTGGCTCGCCGTCTGGCCCAGCCAGGGAGAGGGGAGCGAGAGCCAGGCAGGACATGAGCGGTTGCCATCAGCTTCCTGGACGGCAGCTCAATGCGTGGGCATGAATTGAAGGGCGTCAGCTGTCTCTGAGGTTGGAGCATCGTGGGCGAAGGCGGCGGTGGCCGCGGCGGTGGCCACGGACTTGGTCACTGCTTCCGCTTGGGGGAGTGCATTGAGTTGGAGGGCAAAATGAGAGTACGCTGCGGGGGCACCTGGAGAGGATTGGGCGGTGCGGCTGACTGCGGCAGCTTCATCCAGCCCCCGACCCGCGGGCCCCTTAGGGCTGCGCCGACCCACAGGGGACGTGCCTGAGCTGGGTTGCACCTGCTCCGCCCTGCCTGCTGCCTGCTCACCCTCCCTCCCTGGTGCGCCCCCCTCCGCCGACACCCGCACCCCTAGGCGGCGAATCCATCTTCGGGGAGCCCTTCAAGGATGAGTTCCACTCGCGGCTCCGGTTCACCCGCAGGTGGGCCGGCACCGGCAGCGGCTGGGGTGGAGTGGGGTGGGGCTGTGCGGGGTAGGGCGGGCCAGAGGCGTGTGCAAACGGCCGCCCAGGACCGTATCCTAGCTCGCGAAAGCACGGGAAGGCGTTCGCGGGAAGACATGCACTTGCAACCAGCTCAGCCCTGGTAAGTGACACGGGGATGCAGCGGAGAGAGGGGATGCGGCCCCTCTGCGGGGGCCTTTCGGGGCGTCCTCTGGTTCGGGGAAGGTGGAACAGCGCGGACCGCTAGGGATCGGGTGCGCCGCCAGGGCCGAGTGGCATCCTACACCCTAGCCCCTCACCTTCCCGCCGCTTACCGGTGCTGGCGAGGCATTGATTCCTCTCATTCAACCTCCTCCTCCTCATCGGCACGGCCGCGGGTTCTGGATTCCACGTTCGCCGGCCTTGTTCTCCGGGCCCCCTTCCTTAGCTCTGGCAGTCAGGCGCATCAAAGTATGTTCAGCGAAGTCGCTGCTCGTGCCCGCCTTTATGTCCCGCTGCTCCGACCACCTCGCAGGGGCCTGGTGGCCTGCGCCAACCAGAACCAGCCGCACACCAACGGCTCCCAGTTCTTCATCACGCTGGACAAGGCCGACTGGCTCAACAACCGGAACACCATCTTCGGGCGGGTGGTGGGGGACACCGTGTACAACATGCTGCGGTTCAACGACATACCGGTGGGGGATGGGGGGTGGGGGCAGGGAGGTGGACGGAGTGGCCAGAGGCGAGGGGCGCGCGAGGGGCAAGGTCGCATGCGAGGGTGAGGGGCCAGGGGAGCGGAAAGGAAGGGGGGGCATCGCATTCTGCGCTGGAGCTGCACGCAGGCGGGTCGCACGGCCGCACGGCCGCACAGAGAAGTTCAGGGTGGTCCTCAACTCCTCATCAGTTTTGAGGGGGATTCGAAGTGCGCTTTTCGGTGTCCTGCTCCGCCGCAATCGGCGCTCGACCGCTCTGCGCTGCGCACCTACCCTTACCTGGTTAACCCGCACGCCGCACCAGTACATGATTATGTCTACCAGCTTCCCGAACCCCACCAGTTCACCTATCACCAAGCTCGTGCATGCGCCCCGATTCCTCCGGCCCCTGATCACCGCCGATCCGTCCTCGTGAAGCTCCGCGCACTGCCCGTTTTCCCCGTCGGCCCGCCGCTGTCTCCGTCTTGCCGCGCCGCATCCACTCTCTTCCGCAGGTGGACGACAGCGACCGGCCGCTGGACCCGCCGGTGATCCGGGAGGCGGAGGTGGTGTGGAACCCCTTCGAGGACCTGGCGCCCAGGGTGGACCGGGAGAGGGTCAAGGCGGAGCAGCAGGCGCAGCGGTGGGGCGGGGGGCGGGGGCGGGAGTCCGAGGGTGGCGGGTCGGAATGCACGGAGATCGACGGGACGCGATGAGTGCCCCCAGGGTGGGAGCCTGAATGTTGCGGATGCAGATGGGGTGGGGGATAAAGAGAAAAGAAAATTGAGCCCATAAACGAGCCCGGGCACATCTTGAATTACTCGAAATACTTACGGTCTTCGCCGGATGTGCTGCATCACGGGTGCCCTTGCGGCGCCGGGGGGGGGTGCCCGGTCACCCCTTTCACCGCATGCAGTTCTTCCCCCCTCCCCCGACCCAATTTCCGCTCCCTCTCCCCGACCCACGCCTTGTCACCAATCAAGACCCTGGCCTGACGTTGCCCCCCAGCCCCACGCACTCCTGCTGACGCGGCCCCTCCCTCCCTGCGCCCGCCGCAGTGCCGCCGAGGAGAGCCGCAAGCGGGCCTCCGGCCGCACCAAGAACCTGGCGCTGCTGTCCTTCGGGGACGAGGCGGAGGCGGAGGAGGCAGAGCCGGTGGTCGTGGACCGCCGGGCGGCCAAGATTCGCTCCGCACACGACGTGCTGGAGGACGAACGGTAGGGTGCGGGGAGGAAGGGGCACCGGAGTTGGGTGGTCGAAACAGGCGGGCAAGCGGCACATGGGGGGGTGCTCCAGGTGTAGAAGGGCAGGCGGGGCATGCCATTGCACAGGCGGCTTGCGGTCTGCCGGCGTGGGATGCGCCCCCAGGCCATGGCTCAAAACCCGATCAACCTATCCTTTTGCACTTGCGTTCCGCCCCGTCCTCGTTCCCACGCTGACCCAGCCTGGCCCGGGAGAGGGCCATAGAGGACGCGGAGCTGGCGCGGCTGGCGGCAGAGCGACCTCCCAAGCGGCCACGGGAGGAGGGGACGGACCGGGGCCGGGCCGGGTCAGCGGAGGGCGCGCTGGCGCGCGCCAAGGCGGCGGTGGAGCAGGCAGCAGGTGCGGTCGGGGCGGGGCGAGGCGGGGCGGGGCGGGGACCTGCAGGCGCGGCAGCCGGGCGAGGTCTCGCCTGACCAGGCCCTGGCCGCTGCCTGCTAGAGCCCCCGGCGGACGCACGGCAGACCCCGGGGGGGGAATGCGGGGGGCCTCTGGGATCTAATAGAAGGGCGGGGGAGGGCCGGAAGCGAACACAGAACGTACCCCGACTCTGGGAGTTGCAAGGGGGGGATAGGATGGGATGGGATGGGATGGGATGGGATGGGATGGGATGGGTGCTTTGGCGGCGAGCGGAGAGGTGAGGTGACAGAAGGTATTCGGCTGCGCGGCCCGCTCCTGCAGCGGCCGAGCGACCTTCGGCGCGCGGGGAGATCATTTGTCATGGCTTCCTGCTCGCGGTGGTGGTGATCCAGCATACCCGGAGGAGGCCGGGGAACGGCCGTCGAGTGGATCGCGGGGTGGGATGCGGGGTGCGGGGGCCGAAACGGTTCCGAAAATCCCCCCCTTTGGACGGCATCGCTCAGCCCTCGTGGTCCCCCTCCCTCCGGGCAGGTCGAGCGGCGGGACGGGGAGACCGGGAGGCCCACCCGGACGAGGGCGACGGCGAGGAGGCGAATGGCGCGGGGGCGGATGGCGCGGAGGCGGAGGCTAACCGGGCAGCATCTAACGCCTTCGCCGCGTCCATGCGCGCCCGCGTGATGGCGGCGCGGGTGGCGGCCGGGGACGAGCCGCGGGCGCAGTCGAAAAGGTACCTTGTTGCTGGAGGGAGAGGGCCACGGCAATGCGGGGTATGCAGGCAGGGAGGGACAGCGAGTGGGAGAGGTGAGGACGAGTCCATGGACATCATCCCTGGATACAGGGAGGGAGGCTTCTGCCGCTGCACGCGTCCCAACCCGCCAAGTCGCGGAAGATGTGGGCCGGCAGGAAGGATGGTCCCCCGTGTGTGTGGATGTGCAGCATCTCTGCGCCCTCGCGCTCGCCGCACAGTACCGTGCCCCGCGCCGCGTCCGCCTGCTCGACCGCCTGACCGCCTCGGCGAGGGTGGTGCTCTCGCAACTACCCCGCGCTGTTGTCTGCCACCCTGTCTGCGCACCCCCCCCCCCCACACACACACAACCACCACCTCCTGTTTCTGCCTGCCTAAGAAACACACCCCCACCACCGCTGCCTGCCCGCGCAGGGACACGGGCGGGGCGGGGTCGCGGGACCGGGCGCGGGGCGAGGGCAGCGGCAGCGACGACGAGGACCCCGGGCCCTCCTCGGCGGGCGAGAAGGGCGGCGGCCAGCGAGCCGGGGCGGGGGCAGGGGCGGGCGGGGGTCGGGACTTCCTGGCGGAGCGGCGGGCGGAGCTGGAGGCCATGCGGCAGGACGCGACCAACAAGACGTATGGCAGGGTCAAGGGCGCGGTGGAGGTGAGGACGCCTGCTTGGATGCGAGGGGGGGCAGTGAGGGTGCCTACCCGTGGGAGGGTTGCTGGGTGGGACGTGGCAACGCTCTTGTGGTGTATGGCAGGGTCGCACCCGGGGCCCCGAATGCGCCTGGGGGGCCCATCGGGGGGCCAGGCGGATGGGGATGAGGGTGGGAACGACCCGCGCAGGGGCATGAGGCGTACGGTGGAGGGGCGGCACACCCGGGGGACGTTCTGGGTGGACCTCGACGTGCTCCGGACGGTGGTTCCCGGGACGGAGTCCCCTCGGAGGCGCTTACCTGGGGCCCCGCCGGCCCGGGCCATGTTGCGCGCCGCTGCGGGGGCCTCCCGCCCCGCAACGCCAGCCCCCGCACATGTGTCAGGGGATAGGCGTCAATCAGCGCGCGCTTCCCTCATGGCTGGTCTCAACGACAACGATCCGGGCAGCGTCAACCAGTTACCTCCGGGGGCCTCCGGGGGCTGTGTTCCTCACGACCAGGTGGTGCTCTGGCAGTCAGCGGACCTATGGTCTCCTACTTGGCCACCACCCCGGCAGCTGCGCAGTATCAATATGTCTGCCAATTTCCTATACGGCCCCCCCCTCCCGCCTTGCCACTGGCCTACAGCCCCGTGCGTTCAGCGAGGCAGTCCGCGCGAACGAACCCTAAAGTAACGCACTACGCACGAACGCGCCCTGTGTGCGATTTGGGGGAGAAGGGGAACACCCGCCCGCCCGACCTTGTGTTCGGTCAAGGAACCCGACCCTGCATGTGCGGCTCTGTGCGCAGGTGGCCGACGCGGACCTGCTCAAGCCCTGGCAGCTCAACCGGGAGCGCTACAAGGCGCGCAAGCGGGCGGTGGGGGACCGGGAGAAGGAGACCCTGGCGCGGCTCTCCAAGTTCACGGCGGCGCTCAGGTGGGGGCGGGAGTACACCTCCTTTCGGGAATACGCCAGGATGTGCTATGGCAAAGGCGCGCAGGCGGGGTGACCCGAGGCTGGCCGGCCGCGCGCATGGCATCGGTTGTGGGTCGGGTGCAGGGCGGGGCGGGGCGGGACCGCTAAGTGGAGGCGCAATGGCGGCGGCTCACGGCGAAGTTGTCCACCTGGCGCGAAGGATTGCCAGGTGGGTGGGCTTGCGGCACGAGGCGGGACTGGACGAGGGGTTGGGATGGGATGGGCAGGTGCGCAGCCGCACGGGAGGGCTCGTGAGGCGGCGGGCCAATCTGGCTGCGGTCCGCAGCGGCGTGTGGGCGGCGGGGTGGACCTGGCCTGACGCCACCTGCCCTGGCTCAGCAGGAGCCCCCGTAGCGCCCACCGCGCAGATGCCCACCGGGTCTCCTCAGCTCGCGCCGTTTCCCCGGGGTAACTGACACCCGCCCCGTGCGGCGACCCGACCTCCGCCGCCTTGCCGCAACCCCGAACAGAGGTGGCGCCGCGCCGTCGGGGGCTGCAGCCGCGGACCGCAGCAACGGCCCGAGCGGCGGAGGCCGTCAGCGGCCCGATGACCACCAGCACAAGGCGGAGGAGCTAGGGGAGGAGGGGGAACCCACCGGCGACCGCGACGCAGCCGCGGCCGGGGGCTCCGCCCCGGGCGGCTACTCGGGTAAGGTCCGCTCGGACCTGGACCACCGGGCCTACATGCCGGCCGCGTGGCGCGTTGACGAGTACCTGGAGGCCGAGGAGGAGGAGGAGGCGGCGGCTGAGGAGGGGAAGGCGGCCGGGGGTGACTCGCTGGCGGCGCTGCGCGCGCACCGGTTTGTGGCGTCCAAGGAGCGCCGGGACGCGATGAGCCGGGACATGGACAACCTGGACGACTACGTGGTGGGTGCACGTCGGGTCGGGGGTTGGGGGCGTTGGTGGGGTGCTGGGATCGGCAGGCGGCGGGAGGGGGGGCGCCGCGAGTGTGCACATGGATGAGGGATGGCGGATTGGTAGACGGCGACGCTGGCTGCCAGATTTACGGTATGAGCTGGTGATTTGTTGACCCGCTGGTGGGGAAGCGGGGCTTCAAGGTCGCGTTGAGCGCAGGCTGGTGGGGTTGTCAGAAATTGCCGCTGGGTGGTGCAGAAGAGGTCAACCAGCGGGACGGGACGGGGCGCGAGGGCTGCGGGAGGTGTTCGGCTGGCGGGGCCAGCGCTGTGCAGCGGGTCCGGGGGTTTGCAGCAGGTCCGGGGGTTTGGGGAAAAGAGGGGCATGGGGCTCTTGAGGTTTGGGGGTGGCTGGGCTGTGGGGCCTCTCGCCCGAGTGTCAGAAAGCTGACGACGACGACGTTGCTGTGCTCTCGCCCCCCCCCGCCCCCTGTCGTCCACCAGGTCTTCGACCCGCTCCTGGAGAAGGGCAAGGGCAAGTGGAGCGCTGCCAACCAGAAGGAGCAGAAGCGGCAGAACGAGTGGGCGGGGCGCGCCAACATGTGAACAGCCCGGCGGGTCCCGGGGCCCCGCACCCGTATGCGGCGACACCCAGGGCACCGGGCATCGGGCCTGGCGCGGCTCCCGCTCTGTGGGGATGGCGCCCGGGGTATGGACCTGGGGGGCCGCAAACGGATGGACGGTTAGAGCCACAACCCGGGTCCTGCGGCTTTTGGTGCGAGCCGGCAAGCACACAGGGTGCGGGGGACTCACACGCCTGGGTCTGCATCTGGGTCCGAGGGCGCTCCCCCTGGGGCACCCGCTGCGGCAACCACCACGCACTCGGCGAGAGCGCGTTGCAGGTGGTGGTGCAGCTTGACGACTGGAAGGGGGCCGTGGTGCTGGGCAGAAGTGCAGGGCTGACTGCGGATGTGTGGGCGGAGGTGTTTGTGATCCTCAAGGATCCTTCCTACTTGACACGGGTGCGGTGCCGGGCCGACCGGGTGCAGCCCGTCCAGGGCGCCACGCCGGGATGCCTGGCGGCGTCGTTCCTGGGAGCATGGCCAGGCCAAGGAGGTGCGGCCGCGTGGGAACGTCCTCCCTTGGGGAGGGCGATATGAAAAGGGAAAGGATACAGAGACTGTGCCAAACGAGCCCGGGGTACCGTACATTGCCGAAGGGGCAGCGGGAGGCCCCGGCGCGGGTCCCACAGCGAGCCAGGTTGCGCCGCTGTCGCCGTTCTTCGGAAAGTTCATCAGAGGCTGTACGCGCGCGCACAGACAGTGCCACCTAAACAACAGCGTCTGTACGGAATTACAGCCGGAGAACCAGGTAGTGGCGGCACGACCGGAACGGCCCTTACGGCCGGGTCAGCAATGACACCCGCAAGGCGGCCCCAGCTCTGGAGCCAGAGCGCGTCGGCCGACGGTTCCGAGCCTCGACTCTCCAACCTCATGGAGCGGATTACAGCGGGCTGCAAACTGACTGGCGCAAGACCACGGGGCCTGCCAACGAGCGACGCGGGCCAGGCTCTGGCCCCTAAGAAGGCACGGGACGTGTCGCCGCCACGGGAAGGGATCACAAGGTCCCGGAATCCAACGGCGAGGTTGAAACCTGAATGCCCGTGCGACTTCGGGCAGCGCTGCCGACTGGTTGATGGCTCCTGGGTCCCCTCCCAGCCACCGCCATTCACCAGTCGCGCGGGCCAGCGCCGGAAGACCCCCGGAAGCTCCCAGACCTTCAGGCAATGCGGGTAACTCGCGGCGTCGCGGCCGTGCCACAGTCGAAAGACGATGTGATAAGTATACCACTGCGCAGTCGCTCCTCCTCACACCCAGCCGTTTTTAACATGGAGTCCCCGGGATGCCTTGCAGCATGGACCCGAACGGCCCGAACGGCTGCATACATTGCCCTGCGACCAGATTCCTTGGCACTGACCGCCGCCAGGGCCGCCGCATCCTCAGTCCTCGAACACACTCCACAGAGCCTGCAGCAATCACAGCTCCGACGGGATCATGGCGGGCCCCTTGAGTGATGTCCTCTGATCCAGGGCGCAGGTCCAGAAGTACAAGTTAGGGCCTCGGGGCAGGCCCAGAAGTGCGGACCCGCCCACCCAGCCGGTCAAGTACTCTGGCGCGTCTGCATTATGGCCTTGTCGGTGGGGCCTGCTGGGGCTTGCCCTGGTATACACCGTTGATCCCTTTGGGGTCCGCTGTAACGGTCATTCAATCATTGTGGCAAGCGAGCACAGCACCGGTATCGGCGCCCGTCACCGGCGGTGCCTTGTGCTTTATGCTGCAGCAGCTGCTGCTGTAGTGGTGACGTGCAGGGCACGGGCGGAGGGCACGTCACGGGAAAGGTGTTGCGTGACCGGGGCCATTGCCGCATTGGGCAGGTGGTGCTGTGGTGGTTGAGCGTGGACGAAGAAGGAAGCACTTGCATGGATAAGGTGCGATCGCCAATGGGGCGGCTGATTGTTGGGCTGCTGCATCATGAAGTGTTCGGCGGGATGTAAGGTCTGTTCGGTTATACCAGCACAAGGCGACACGGTCGTTCACATTGGTCGCAGGTGCGCAGCACCGCAGCACAACCGTTCCCTTCGGGCGATGGTTTCCCTTCTCCGGCTGGTGAAGATTCATTGGCTTTATGAACGTGTACGTGCTCTGCGACGTTTGTTGCGCGGATGTGGCGATGTACGCCCAACATCGGCAACAAACGCGCCGTTGGGCCTACGGCCTGTTACGTGAAACGCGCACACGTGCTGATGTGGCAGATTTGCCAATGTGGCGTGTACGACGATGTAGGGCTCCATCCGTACTCGTCGCGGGCGCACGGTTTCTGGGCGGTCCACATTCCGGGCCCCATCACCCGAGCCGAAGTGTGGCTGGCCGAGCCGCCACCGGGGATGCAGCAATGTGTGTGGGACGTAGTTCCCCCTGGCGGCACTGACGGCCATGGAGCGGGCGAGGGTTGGGCTAGGCGCAGCGATAGGCGCAGAGCGTATGACTGCGGGCACGGCTGTCCCCTCGCCGGCGGAGGTACCGTAGCTTACGTGCACGCAGTCATAGAGTTCTGGCAGCGAGTGACCATCTTCGCGGCGCTATGTCCAGCTAGGGCTTTCCTTTAGCGCTGGGTTAGCAGCCCTTCGCCAGTGTCAGGCTCGGATCGATACGTTCCGATTCACGGACCGACACACACACTGCCCCCGCGGACTACATGTGAACTGAACGTCCGTTCACGTCGCCGTTCTTGCATTATGTCGCCAACGGTCATCGGTGATTCGGGTTCCGGGTGTTATCACTTCGTTAGACCCTTTTCTCGCGGCTCAGTTCGTCTGTACACGCATTCAGCGCACACTCAATGCGAGGCGTGCATTTCCGCAGAGCGTGCAGACCCGATTAAACGGCGTTTTTGCCAGGTAGTGGTGCCGATGTTCGTGTCGTCTAAACAGTCAGGGCCGATCGTAACTTGTACCTTGACCAACTGGTTTGTTGGGGCGCCGACCCCAGGCGCAGGGTCTGACACTGCTGTATGTGCTATGCAGCCCTATGGATGAGAGGCTACTGTCCCACGGTGCTGGGGCTGCTATGGTTGAAGGGTTACTGTCGCCTGTGCCCAACAAAACCCAAGGCATGTAACCCTTGCTTGGGAGGCCGGCGCGAGAACCTCAGAATCCTGGAATCCTTGCTTGCGAGCTGGGACCGGGACCACACGCTGCCCACCTGTGCCCACTCAACGAACAATCTCCGGTCACGTGCGACTTTTCCGCATGCAACGACCTCGACGCTGCCATGGCCACGCCTGGGGGACCCGCTCGGAAAAAATACCATGACTCTGGGGTATAAAATACTTGTGGCTTCGTCATAAGCCCTCGATGATCCTGTGTATTAATTAAAAATCATCTTCTAAGCGGCCGTTCCGTCGGCACAAGTGACGAAGATTGGCTGCCCATCAAGTGAAAACGCGGAGGCTTTTACAAGTAGCACAGACCAAACATTCACAGGTGTTCAGCTTCAGGAGCATCATTAACAATTTGTTACAATTTTGCAACGTTATTTGTTGTTCATTACCCTGAACGACTAAAGCAAGCTGCATGAGGACGCATCAATTACTTGTATCACTGCACCCTTTGAAGGGGGGAGGGGCCGGATTTTTGAGCGGGAAGGGGGGAGGCGCCAGGGAGGTCAGAACGGTTTCGGGGCTGCAGAAGTTTTGAACGTGCCCCCTTCAAAAATGCCAGTAAACTTTGATTTCTGTACAGTCAGTAGATGATCGTGCAACCATCTACATTTAACAACATAAACTAGGCTTTCGCGAATTTCACTTTTCCGAAGTGAAAATGCTGCGCCCGGACGCTACTCGCAAGAAGGAGTACAAGAAGGGCATCGACGCGGAGGAGGCCCGCCGCAAGCGTGAGGACAATATTATCGCTCTCCGACAGAACAAGCGCGATGAGAACCTGCAAAAGAAGCGCTCAACGTTTGCGCCGGCCTCGGCGACGGCGAACTTTGGGATTGAGGACAGCACAAAGAACTCCGTGGGAAAGGTAAGGTCCCTTCAGCTTGCAGTTCAAGTTTGCAATGGTCTACTTAGCTGGTATGGTGCTCTCACTCTGTCCGATCGTGGACAACGCCATCGGTTCCCCAGCACCAGCTCGACGAGCTTCCCATGATGGTGCACAACGTTTTTAACGGCAACACCAATGAGCAGTACGATGCCACCCAGCGCTTTAGGAAGCTCCTCTCCATCGGTAAGTGGATGTTTCGGGCTGCGCGCGCTCTTCTTGCTCTGAACGCTTCCATGCGCGTTATGCAGAGCGCAACCCTCCAATCGAGGAGGTCATCAAGACTGGTGTGATTCCGAAGTTTGTGGAGTTCCTTGAGCGCCACGACACCCCACAGCTGCAGGTAGTTTGCAATGGTTTTTTGATCTCCTCTGCACCGTGGGCTTACGAAAGCGTGTTATTATTTGCAGTTCGAGGCGGCCTGGGCTCTGACGAATGTTGCTTCGGGCACGTCGGAGCACACCAAGGTGGTGATAGACCATAACGCGGTTCCTATTTTCGTGATGCTGCTGAACTCGCCAAACGACGACGTGCGCGAGCAGGTAATTATATTATGTGGGAAAAGGTACCTGCTTGCATACCAGCATGCTGACTGTGCCGTGTTACATGTGCAGGCGGTCTGGGCCTTGGGTAACATCGCTGGTGACTCACCGAAGTGCCGTGACTATGTGCTGAGCCACAATGCTCTGCCGCCGCTTCTGGAGCAGCTGAAGGAGAACAGCAAGATTTCCATGCTTCGTAACGCTACCTGGACGCTGTCGAATTTCTGCCGCGGAAAGCCAGCGCCAAACTTTGCCGTGGTGAGTGTCCGGCGCGTCCGTACGAATGTTCCAACACATTCGCACCACGTACCTTATATTCTTTGGCATGGTTCTTCACTGACGTTCTTTTCGGCTCTGCTGTGCTGTTCTGTGCTGTGTCGTGCAGACGAGGCAGGCGCTACCAACGCTGGCACGTCTGATTCATCACACCGACGAGGAGGTCCTTACTGACGCCTGCTGGGCGCTGTCGTATCTTTCCGACGGCGACAACGAACGCATCGACAAGGTCATCGAGTCCGGCGTGTGTCGGCGGCTTGTTGAGCTACTGCTGTGAGTAGGGCGATGTCAGTGAACATGCCGGTTCTGTCATGCGTGGGGATGAACCAATCTGAAGGCGGTGTGACGCTGCCCGGGCTGCGCTTGATAAAATATCCCCTTTTATCATTCGTATTTGCCCCACAGGCACTCTTCGCCTGGTGTCCTGGTACCGGCGCTGCGCACCGTCGGAAACATTGTCACCGGCAACGATATGCAGACGCAAGTCATCATCAACTGTGGCGCTCTTGCATGCTTGCACAATCTGCTTATGACGAACCACAAGAAGAGCATCAAGAAGGAGGTAGGGCTAATCGAAGAAGCAACCGAAATGTCTTCATAGATGGCGGGTGGTAGTGGTGTTCTATGCTACATTAGCATGGTGTTCTCATGTATGTGCGTTTTCGTGATATGTGTAATCGGCCCCGGTTTGATCGAGATGGTAATTGGATCCTTTGCACAATGCTGCACTCGGCGCTTCTCCTTAACCCGGGCAGGCGTGCTGGACTGTTTCCAACATCACGGCGGGCACGAAGGACCAGATCCAGTCGGTCGTCGATGCTGGGCTGATTCCGCCGCTTATCTCCTTGCTGTCGAATGCTGAGTTCGACATCAAGAAAGAAGCCGCTTGGGCTATCAGCAACGCCACGTCGGGCGGCACAGCTGAGCAAATCAAGTATCTTGTTCAGAACAACTGCATCAAGCCGCTCTGCGACTTGCTGACCGTGAACGATGCGCGCATCATTACGGTTGCTCTGGAAGGTCTTGAGAATATCTTGAAGATTGGACAGCAAGAGCGCAACATGCCGGGCGGCCTCGGCGTCAACCCATTTGCCCAGATGATTGAGGATGCTGATGGGCTGGACAAGATTGAGCATCTGCAGGACCACCCGAACGAGGACTTGTACGAGAAGGCCGTTCACATCCTCGAGACATACTTCGACGTTGACGAGGGTGAAGATCAGAATTTGGCCCCTGGTATGTTGGGTACACTTAACGGGTTGCACGGCGTGTAATCCTTTTTTCGGTAACGGTACAACATTCTGAGTAGAAATATTCGGACATGTATTTCTGTTTGCTGATGTTTTCTTACGACAACTGGTCATGTTCGCACTAACGTGTTTGCCTGGCGACATGGACCTGCAGGTGTCAACCCCGCGGGCAACACCTATTCGTTCGGCGTTCCGCAAGCACAGGGCTTCAGCTTTGGGGAGTCTCAGGGTGGTGCTGCACCTCAATTCAACTTTCAGTAATTGCCCACCGGGATCCATGACATGTCATTGGGCTGAGGCGTTTTCCTGAGGTGAGGCGTTCTCTTGAGACACGCACCGTAGGCTGAAACCAAAATCTGCAGGAGGATTTGAAGTTCAGCTATTCGCGGCAATGGTTGGCAGCGGTGGCAGGAGCTTAGGTGCTGGCAGGTGTGGGACGCGCGATGCAATTTTCCAGAGTAGCGAGATGTGCCATGAAGTTCGTCTGATTATGCATGTTCAGTGGCCATGCACACGGCCAGGTCATTGTGCAACAGTGCCGACACGGTTAGGCGACGAAGCGATGAGCTGGCGCGAGGTGTCCTTGTGCTGGGCAAGAGGTGTCTGGGCAGTCGGCGCAAATGTCTTCTCTTTTGCACTGATGTTGGGTTCGCCGTTCGCAACTGCGTAAGCGCATGGCAAAAGCGTGGGGTGCGGTAGAATTTCACTGAAGAACCACAAAGCAGCGTAGGCGCCTTTGGGCAGGAACACATAGATAGCGTGCTGGGATGCGGAACTGATCTGATAGGGTTTGACACTGCTGCCGGACCTAACCCTTAAGCGTGTTTGTGTGCGTATGAGCGATGGTGATGTTTGATCCAGTTGTGCCTCGTTTACGATTTGGGAGTGTCGGAGAGAGTCTTCGGCTTCGCAAAAATAACAAAGGATGTTTGTCCATGCGATAGACTTGTTACATGTTTTTGGGTTTTGGTCTTGGCGATTGTGGTACATAAATTATTTGCTACATTCTTGACACGCAATCGCCAACACTGAAACTTGACGTGAGGTTATCGTCGTGCGATGGGGCGTCTTGACGTACGAAGTGGTGCGTACCTGTCGCGTGCTGTCACGTCCGGGCGCCGTGCATGATAATGCGGTTTTGTTTGTCATGTTTCGTTTAATGTGTTGACAATTTTTTTCTCGCATGTGTGACCTCGTCGAGCCTGGCAACAGGTCCGCCTACACCCGCATGATTTTGGGTTTGGCGGTCTTGTTGTCGGAAGTGTAAATTGTCGTGAGTTCCTCAAGCCGGTCGGAGCGTCTAATGTCATCCAGACATTCTCTGGTTGACAATCACTAAATACAGTTCTGTCAGTCCCGAGTCTGTTTGCCCATAAGAGTTCAGTACGAGATTGATGCGGAGAAAACAGTGCCGTGTCGTCAAGGTTCGTCCCGGAAATGTCTGTTCATGTTCGGACGAGAGGATCGTGTGGCGTCGTCTGGCCTCGGATCAGCGGAGTGCGATAGCGAGAATGGTCATCCGTTTACGTTGCAGGTCGCTTTCGCAGTGATGTGCTCATCATCATCTGTCGACTGATGCAGTAACACGGAAATGTCTGACTCGTTCTGCGCGTGTACATACATGAGACATGCAGCCTTCCTGCGCGCGATGTCTGCGCAATGCTGAATATGGATGCTTGAACCCGGTATGCGACTGGCCCGGTTTGAAATCGCTTGGACTTCAGGTTTCCTATGACGCTGGGTGAATGATTTGCAGTACTGAACCCCGCGAAAAACCTGTATCCGGTCAATACCCATACCTTCCTTGAGAAATGACTAGTTCCCACCCTGAACCGCCTAGGCCTGTATACTCACCCTTCCATTTGCAACATATCAGTACAAACAGGACAGCCAAAGAAGCCGACCGCGCCACCGTCAACGCGCATATTTAGATCGGGCATAGCAACACGACAGTAATTGTGTGTTATTTAGGCAGGCAGAACAGTATTGCGTGACGTGCCATGGGCCGATTAACGCCCTGGGTGTGACGGTGTATTTGTGTTACATTGTTGGGGTTGCATAACCCCATGCCTGTACCCATCCAACTCGAAGAAGGCCTAAAAGCACGCCCATGACGATGCACTAACAGGAAGGAGGATTCCACTTCTGTCCAAAGGGAACGATTGAGTTGCTTTGGGCTCACAAGAGCCTTGCTAACCGAGCCGGGTCCCATGTCATGGCTTCCAGGATGGTAGTGAACTGAGGAAAGCCATCCTCCGCACGAATAAATGTCGTACACAGCGCAATTTTGCAAAACATGTTTGTCCATCCTCGACCTGACCCTCGACCCCACAGCAACCACAGACCCGCTTTTCCCTATAGACTCGGTGTCTGCCCCTACGCCCTTTGTCGGCCTCCAGCGCCCAGCAAGACAACCAGAGCTGCATTAGTTTGGGATGCGCGCTGCAGGGAATGAATATCGTGGCATGTGGCGGCCACATCACCGCTGCCGCGCCTGAAAACGACAAACCCATCCAGAATTTTTACTTCGCATCTGGATTCCCTACCATCCGAGGGAAACCCCTCTGGCAAAATCCCAAGGCGCAAATGTTCCCAACCGCTCATCAACTGCTTCCTCATGGCTGTCACTTCGAGGAGTGGCTTAGAAAGCAAACCATCAACACGCTTGACGATCTCATCACAATCGTGCGGCAAACCGCTCCAGACGTCGTATTCCAAACACCGAGAGAACACGGTCCCCAACCCTTTCCATTCGAAAGACTAGTTGTGCATTTGGTATTGGTGTTCATCTGCGCTAGTCAACCAGCAGTAGTTTAGGTACACCAGGTCCCCGAATTGAGAGGGATAGTTGGGCGTCAGCGCTTGGCTGCGTTGGCTCGCATTTCTTGTACAGCACTATCACTCATGAATGTGGGAAGCGTGGGGCACTCGCGCGTGGTCGTTGGCTAGATGGCTGGCGCTGCCATTGTGAGGAACGAAGCGATCGGACCAGGTAACCGTGTACAACGGATTGAGCGCTGGTGTTGGGCGTTCATCATCTCAGACGTACCTGAACTGTCGGTACGTGCCGTACGATTACAACACTGTTAAAAAGAGACATGTCTGTTGCTTAGCCCCTGCCGCACATTCCCACTTCCGGCTCGGGGTCATGTCACGGGATGTGCTGAGGTTGCTGGCCCCCCCATGTGGCGCTGTAGTCAGGAGCTGAATGCCACCCCGTGGGTGACAGGCTGGCATCCGAGCGTCCTTCTCAGCGAGACAACCTGAGCCGCGAGTCGGCCCTTGCTTCATTGGCTGCTCTCTTCTCCGACAAGCGCTAGTTCCGAAGGTTAGCATGCAAACGGTTGCCGCTTGAGGACTTGAGTTTCCTCTCCGCTACCTCCTCATTCCTGACTCGCATTCTTCTGGCGCTGGACTCAATCGCCGCAACGACTGTCACCTGCCAGTACCTAGCTTGCCCCGATACCGTTTTCTGTGCATCACGATGTGCAATCGCCTCGTGCGACTGCCAGGTCCAGCCACGCGCCCACAGCTCGCACCGCTGCCTAGACCACTACCCGGAAAGCCCCTCCGTGTTCGGCAACCGCATCCCTGCCAGGTGCTGCAACCTGGCCCCCGCTCAAGCGACACTGCCAGGCAGTCCACCTGCCTGGAACTGCAGTTAGCGTGCCATCCGCTCACAGTTCACGTAACGCGTATAAATGTCATCGCCTTGGTCCCGTACGTACGTGTTCACCAACCCACGCATGGTCCTGGGGAATCACCGGTGGCCAAACATCAGGAGTCCATTGACTGCAGCGTCCCAGGGGCAGCACGGCAGGTCATGATCCCCCCGTCCAGCCCCGCCCTCCAATGCGGCGGTCGCAGGCGCAACACCTGCTTGCCCGATGGTCACGTGGCAGCAGCTCACAAGGACGCCACCACCTCACATAGCGGGTACGAGAAGGCGCGGGCGTGCTCAGCCAGTGTGCTGCACGCCCTCTGCCGAGCCCGCGAGCTCCGAACCATGTTCAGGATCCATTCATCCAAGGCTGCGTCGCCATCTGCCGCAGATCCGGATCCTGAACAACGCACGCGGAACATGCGTTGAGTTGCTGACAGCCATTGACAGCTGTGAGGAATGTGAAGTTTGTGTGCGCCAGTCACAACTTGCCTACATGCGTTTGGTTTTTAATAACGTCAGAATCCCTGTATCCACAGAGCAGCCATTACAAAGGCCGCAGCTGCAGGACATGCAAGGCGCGGGCCGCGCCGGGTAACGCTTCTGTGTCTGCTACTGATTGGTACGACGCGGCCCGCATGTATGCACCGTGCACCACCCTGTCCCCGTACCCAGCATCCTATCACGATCATGGTGGTAGGGAGGATGCCGACGGCCTTACCTGGAAGCGCGACTGGCGTAAGCGGCCCCGTGCTAGAGGACCCCAGCGCCGCCCTCAACGCGGACAGCATCTCCACCTGGCCCACGGCGGGGAATATCCGCCGCCGCGCCGGGATCGCCGCAATGGCCACCGGGCTCACTGCGACACACCAGGGGGCAGGGGCGTGTCGACCGTATGCCGCCGCCGTGATACGAAGGGAACCAACATGACTCAGTGGCCAGCCACGCGGTCAACGCTATGAACATTCGCTCCCCACGCATGGACAGGCGCCCCTTCACCACCCCCACGATGTGAAGAAGCCGCTCCCCGGGAGTCAAGTACGTCATTTCCCTCACGATTGCCCGTGGACCTTCCCGCTGCACGCCGGGCCTCTTCTCGGACCTGCACCCTGACGCCCCGCACTCGCCTCCGCGGCCTTCCAACGGCAGGTCGATGCAGCCCAGCTTGTGGTTGTACTGGTAGACCCAGTCTCGGACCTCGTAGCTGCTGCCGGGGACGGCGTCCGTTAGTGCGGCAGCCGCTTCGGCTGCCGGGTCAGAGCCGCTGCCTCCCGGCTGCCGCGCCGCCTCTGGCTCCCTGGGCGCCACGTGCAGCCGCAGCCCCGACAGGCGACACAAATTGTAGCCGCCCTCCGTGCTGTGCATGTGCTCCATTAGCGGTGTGGTCTGCGGCGACGTAAGGTACGGTGGGGTGCCGTGATGCGTTGAGGAGCGTTGGGACCGACCTGTGGAAGGGCGGGCTTGCCCCAGGAGCCGAGCGAGGCCGGGCAGCATGCTCCGCGGGCATGTCGTGGCTTCCCACCCTTCCGGGATAAGTAATACATATCCATGGCCAGCTCGGCGTATGGTGCAGGAGACCGTGACTTGCACCTGCGCGCCCCAGGGTTGGCTTCAGAAGCTGCTGTCTTTGTTGGTAACGACGCAGGAATGCGTGTCCTGCAGAGGGTGTACGGCGGCTGCGCCCTCCGGAGGCTTTGTGTTAGGAGGCCGCCATGCCCTGATGCGGGTGAATCGCCGTCCTTCCCACCGAACAGGGACACTCGCACTGACCAGGTAAGTGATGAAGATGGACGTGACGGTGCCGGGAGAGTGCTCCAAAGTCGCCGTACATGACCCGTATGAGGCGATGTACGGCGTGTAGACCACGTCGAAATCCTCAAGCGCCACCTGGACTACCTGTGACCAAATCATTCATTCATTCATTCATTCATTCATTCATTCATTCATTCATTCATTCATTCATTCAGGTGAGCTGTCCGTTCACCGGCCGTTAAGGAACACCTCTGCCAGGTGGTGACAGGTCGATGGTACGGCAATAACCTTCCGTACCATGACGAAGCCCTCGTCCTCCCACCCTTCCCACAAGTATGTGGACGAAGGGCGACAATGGCGGTAAAAGCGCATCACGCGCGCCGCTGCATTATCTCGGAGCCCCTCATTGAGCCTGAAACCGCAATGACCTACGGTGGTGCTTTTCCCGAAACGGACCGCGGACAGAGCGCCCCCGCACGACGCACGAGCACCGCACCGCGGATAGATGGCTCGCGCGGCAGGCCCCGCCCAGCTACCTTTACAGCCACGCTGGTGGTGATGCAGCAGATCCCGCCACGACCTCACCGGAATCAGGCAGTCCGGGAATGTACCCTCGGGGTACTTCCTCCGCAGCTGCTCCGGACCCGCGTTGCTGCCGATAGCCAGCACCGGCCAGTATTGCTCCTCGCGGGACAGTCGCACCAGGTCCAGGCCCCGAGCTGCAGCGAACTCGGACGCAGAGGATCTGCGGCCGCGGCGGGAATCGAACCGATGGGCAAGGAGAGGTAACGGGCCGCACATCCCCACATGGGCGACCGCGGCAGTTTCTTTTTAATCCCCAGATACCAGCCAAGTGATGCTTCAGAACACTGCGGACGGTGCAGACGCGGCCGCCGGATCACGACGCAACAGCGGAGGCGGGTACTACACATATGTACGTCTGTGCACATACACGCACACGCCAATGTTGGCCTCCAACACAGGGCGTGGGCCCTGGCTGGTGTGGGTGGGAAATGTTGCATGAGGCGGACGCGGGCTGTGCCCATCATGAAAGGAGACGCCAGACCATCCCCCGATAGACCCTGACGTACGGCCGCAGCCCCACCGCACCCGTCGCGCCCAACGATTTCGTGCAGGTGATTCAGACCGCTCCACTGCGCGTTGTCAAACTCGAATACCTCTCCACGCACAAATATGAATGAGGTATCGGGGCGCGCGTACGGGTAGCCCTGCCAGCACAGCACGCGCCGCACGTACGCCACGTAATGACATACACACCAGGACAGTGTTATCAGTGCCAGCCACACAAATGTTTCCCACCTTGGCCCGTAGCAATTTCTGTGCCTCCGTTTCGTTGGGGACCATCACGTTCCCCTTGACCACCGAAGAAACTGTGCCGCTGCCAAAAGTAAAGAATGAAGATAGGAATTGATAGCACAAGCCCTACAGAACCCCAGACTGGTGAAGTGTACGGTACCTGGCGGGTTGCATGCTGTGTGCACTGATTGACGACGTTTGTCGCTTGGACTTACAACTGAAGCTGTTACTTGCAGCCAACCGCCTAATCATCGGCGCGCTACTTACAAGTTATCGCATGTGTGTGCCGAGCTGCAATCGCTTCAAGTGTCACGGAAAGACCAATAAATACCGATAATATGACACCGATATTGCAGAATTTTTAGCAGAACTATGTTCCTTGCATATTATACAGCAGTTGACCGCAGAACCGCGGAAAGCAGGTCCGCTGCTAGGGAGCGCACGGTTCCGGAGCAGGATGTGGGCTGTGGAAGCCCCAATAACCAAGACTGCGGCAAATGTGGAGGCATTTATTGCGACTCGTCAATACAGACGGGCATTAAATTGAACGAAATGGTGCTGAGGATTGTGTTGTGGTTGCTCCCGTGGTGGCAAGTGGCCACGATGCAAGGCGAAACCACAGCCATTCCCTTGCACAGCTCAGGCCTTCGCTGCCAAACCATGCTTTCTCTGCATGACACTGCTACCCATAGGGCGAGCTATGAGCTATACCAGCAACAACCGGCCATCTGGTCCGTGGTTTCATGAGTGCGGCTTGACTTGCTGACAAGGCATTTTGTTGGGAAACCAAACAGTCAAGCAGCCACCCCCGTCCTAGGATCCGAACCCGCCCAAGCGTCACTGCCCCTACCGATCAGCAGATGGCGTGAGCTCCGAACGCTGCTTGACAGCAATGGTGCTGGCTCGGGTTACAGCGGACCCTCAACGGTGTATAACAGGGCCTACCAGGGCAAGCCCCAACGGGTCCCAGCGACAAGGCGGCAGGGTACCCACGCAAACTTGACATACCCCACAAACTTGACATGCGCAGCTGAGGCGAGGTTAGCCAACCACGCCTTAACCGACTGGACTCTCCACCATGTCCCACACCACCGGGGTCTTCGCGGCCGTCCGGTGCGTCCGCGCGCCCCCACGTGTCCGCCCATCCGCCACACAGCGGAGCCCGGATGCAGCTTCCATTGGCGGGGCCCCGCTGGGGCTTCCCCAGGTCGGCACCGATGGTCCCCTTCCGGATCCAATATGACATCCGTGCACACATTCGGATAATTTTGCCCTCCTGCCGCCCACACAAAACACAACTCCCACAAACCTCGCCCCACGAACCCATCAACCTGCGACCCCATCCCCAGCTCCCACCGTGTCAAGAAGCGGGGTTAGGACGGCGCAGCTGTGTGGATGCCTTGTGGGTGGCAGTGCAGGCCCAGCAGGGCCTGACGCAACCGCCTCCTCGCCCTCAGGCAGGCCGCCTGGTCAGCAGCTACCAGCCGCACACCCCTCTCAGCCACCTCCGGTGTCTCCGCGTCCGTCATCAGCGCCCACACCTCCCTCCGCAACTTCACAACCCACGGGTCGCGGCTCCGTGCCACGCCCGCCGCATCGCCGCCGCCCCTTCCGAGCAACGCGCGCACAACGCCGCGACACAACGCCGCGGTCGCGATGCTCCCCTCCACCGCTTCCGGTCCGCCGATTTCGGCCCCACCCGCTTCATCGGCCTCATGCAGCCCATCTGCTTCTCGAGCCGCCCGCGGGTCCATGTGCCGTACATCGCCCGCTGCCATCCTCGCCGGTCCGGAGCCAGCCTCGGGCCCCTCCTCACCCACCTCCCGCACCCCGCCGCTCCGCTGCCGGTAGCCTGCGTCCCCCGGCTGCACCAATACATCCGTCCATTCAAGCCAGTACGGCACGTCGTACGGTCCGCAGGACGGCCGGTGCTCTGAAGCAGCCGCGGCAGCGGAGGCGGCGACACCAGGTCCTGAGGCATCGGCCCCGGGTCCGGCTGCCTGTCCCTGCCTTCGTCCTTGCTCGTCCATTCTGCCGTATCCGCATTCCCAGCAGCTGTCCGACTGGTCCAGGAGCTCCTCCAGAGCCATCCGCAGCGCTCCTCCTCGCCGCCCTCCTGCAGGTGGCCCCGGCCCCGCCTCCTCCTCTAGGCCCCGCCCCGCCCTGCCGCTCTGCTGCTGAACCCCTTCGCCCTCCGCGCCACTCTCCCCGGTCAGCTCCACTCGCGGCCGCTTGGATGCCGCCCGGACTGGACCCCACAGACCTCGCTTCTCCCCTGCGCGGGGCGCAGTGGGCTCCTGAGCTCCCGCTCCTAGGCCAGCCTCCGCCTCCCTCCAGCGCAGCCGCAGCTGCTGCACCAGGCCTCGAAACACTGCCACCAGCTGCGCGATAGGGGGCTCCAGATGTTGGCGCATATTCCCGCTGGGGTTTTGATCCGGTTTCGGGGCCGAATGTGAATCCATGTTCGACAGTCCGTGATGTCCAGAGAAGCCGCACGCAACCGTATCCGCATCCGCATCCGCGTCCGCATGTGGCCGGCCCCCGGGTGGATCTGAGGAAGTGTGGCAGCCGGTGCCGACGAGTGATGGGCGGGCGTCCCTATCCTCCGCCCGCGGTGCCGGTCCCTGGGTTCCCAGGCAGGTGCGCAGGTTGTGCAGCAGTGCCTGAGCCGCTGCCCGCTTCGCCGTGTCTGGACACCAGAGGAATGCCGTGTCCGGTGCCCCGGCGGCGTCTGCGGCGTCAACAGCCTCGTGGGCGGGCAGGCAGAGGGAGGTGAGGGGCGCCGCCTTCCGGAGAGCCAGCAGCGGCCCGCCTTGGGCGGCGAAGGAGAGCCGTACGACCCAGGCGTGTAGCAGCACCTGCCGGGTGGGGCACAGCAGGAGAGCGGGTGGCGGGCGGCCAGGGACGGAGGCACGGAGCGGAGGGAAAGGGAAGGGACAGATGTCGGAATGGTGGACCTCATTGACTACACCCGGCGGTGTGCCACCCACCCAGCCGCCGGTGCGATCGGCCGAAGATACATCACACAAGACGACGGCGAAGCAACGACCGAGACGGAGAGCCCTTCGCCCACCCGCATCTGGCCCGTCGCAATGGACGGGCATGTACCACAGCGTACCGCCTGTGTACGGCACTACCCTGCCACAGTCGGGTCCATCCTCGCGCTGCCGTACCTGTACTGCCAGGTCTCGCCCAAACACCCGCACCCACCCGCGCCGCTAGGATAGGATCCAGATCCTTCTCCACGCCCCGTCGAGAATCCCGGTTCCGGTCTGGAGCCTGGCTGGGAAGCTCCTCGGCCACCGCAGCAGGGGCCGCCACTGCTGGAAAGTCCATCGTCGTCACAGCCACCGACTTTGCGTCTGGGTCTGAATCAGAACCAAGATCCAGATCCAGATCCAGATCCGGCGCGGCAGCTCGCCCATACCCCTGCTGAGATCCTCTCATATTCGGCTGCCAGTGACCCGGCGTCTCCAGGGATGGACCTGCTGCCGGCCAGCGCCCCGCCGTTCCCCTCCCCCGCCGCCGCCGCCGCTGCGCCGCCAGCGCTACACTGCAGTGCACCACCGCCTGCCAGGTGAACAACGCTTCCACCTTCATACAGACAGGCGGGCGGGCAGGGATGGGTGCAGGAGGGAGGATAGCGAAAGGTGCTATAACAGTAAGAGGAGTGGGAGGGCCAGGGAAGGACAGAAGAAACGATCAGATGGCGAGGAGCAGCGTGACAGGGCCCTGAAGCCTATCCACACTGTAACGGTACTACGGGAGATGGCGAGGAGCAGCGTGCCGGATGCCCCACAAAGCTGTTCGCAGCAGGATGCAAACCGCAGGCGACAAATGTGCTTGCTGGTCAAGGAGATCAGCCCGTGCAGCAACCTTAGGAAGTCCTGGGAGACACTCTCGCCGCCGCCAAGGGGCTGGGGTGGGCTTCAAGGCCCTGCAGGGACCCACCAGCCCCCGGCTCCCCCGGCTCCTGACGGCGGGGGGTGGGGGCAAGCAGACGCGGTGGAGGCCCTCCCCTGCCTGGCTTGGGTGGGGTGGGGTACTTCACTTGACACACTCCCCAGCAGCACTGCACAGAAGCTGACGCAGCACAGCACAGCACAGCACAGAAGCTGACGCAGCACAGCACAGCACAGCACAACACAGCATTGCCGGGCGCATCTGCACGTCTTCCATGCCACGCAACTTTGCCCCTCCACCGCATTTGGAGACACACAGCAGCCGAATACCTGCATGCGGTCCCGCACGCACAGCAACGCGCCCGTGCCGCCCACCTCCAGTCCGAACGTCACGTGCAGCGAGGCCCCGGGTGGCCCGTCCAGCTCCCCCGCGCGGCCATCCGCCGCTGCCTGGTTCGGTGGACACCGCCCGGCCACCTGCCCCCCGGGAGGCCCTGTCGGTGTGTCTGTCGGTGTGTCCGCCTGGGTGGTCTGTCTGCTGCGGGCGGCTGCTGGAGGCGGAGGAAGGGGCGGGCCGCGATGCGGCCCTAGCACGGCCGGGTCGCACTCCCTCCCCATCCCCATCGCACTCCCCCGCACGTCCACCGCCGCGCCCATAGCCACGGCCTCATGGGCCCAGCCCCGCGGGACATACAGCAGATCTCCCGGCTGTAGCACCACAGCTTGTGTGGCTGCAGAGGGTGGCATGGACTCCACGGCCCGTGTCATCGCGCCGCAGTGAGCTACAGCCGCAGTTCCGCCAGGCCGCAGCTCCATCACGGGTGCCGTACCCGTACACGTACCTCTATGCGCCTCAGGACCCGCGTCGGAGGGCTGGGGCCCCCCTGCCGCCGCCGCCGCCGCCGGCGCTGTGTCCGTTTGGGGACCGCGTCGTGGCGGCGGCGGTGGTGGCGGTGGTGGTGGTGGCGTGAGGGGCCCTGCCACGGGCAGCCGCGGGCAATAGGTCAGCGGCAGTAGCTGTTGCGGCAGAAAGCGTGGTGGCTGTAGCAACCACTTCTTGGCGCCCTGCAGCTGTAGCACCAGCACGCAATGATCGTCGTAATGGGCCGCCAGGCCCTGGCTGTCTGCGGAGGGGGGATGTAGGAGCGAATGATGTCAGGGTACTAGTGTGCGGCACAAGCATGGTACGACACAAGCAGGGTACGACATGTGCATGGTACGGCACATGCAGGTAGTGTACGAACCACGCCACAGTGCGCTGCGCCGCACGTACCCGCTGAGTACGACGTACCCCGTAGATCGTGCCCCTGCCCCTAACATGCCGTACTTGGCCGCAGGAGCAATCGCGGGCCGGAAGGGAGGGTTCGAGGTCGTTGGTGGTGGTGGTGGCAGGGCTGCCACGCGGACACAAATACGGACGTGATAGTGGATACGGGCACATTAACGTGCAAGGACAAGGATATCGCCAAGGAGGCGAGGCCACATTTCTAGCCCGCACGTCAAAGACCACACCGTCATGCAAAGCTCAGCACAAACAAACACCCACTTCCCGTCGCCAGGTATCCGCACACCCTTCCTCGACCCCCCCCCTCACCCGGCGGAGTGCAGTACACATTGGCCCCCACGGGCAGCCCCATCAGCCCCTCCAGGGAGTCCTGCCTCGAGGGAGGGGTTCAGGTACCGGTACCGGTACAGGGGGATAGAAATTTAGAGTCCTCCTCTGGGAAGGACAGGGTGGGTTTTAGGGTGTCGAGTTACAATTGACTGGAGGGCGGATGGGAGTGCTGAGGTCGCAAAGGGACCGACGCCCCCGGTGACCTGCCCCGGTGACCTACCCCTGTAGAGGGAGACGCCCCCGGCTGCCCTCCCCCACAGTTGCTTCTGCCAGCAGTCCACTGTTGTGAGGAGCACACAATGCCGCCCCTCCGGCAGCTGGCAGCTGCAGTGTCGGGGTCGTCACCCGCCAGATGATGATCCTTCATTCCTCCAACCCCACCTGTACGGCAGCCACCCTGGAGCTCCTCGCCCCGGCGGCCCGCAGCACCACCGTGAAGCCCCCGTGCAGCGCGGCGCTGCAGTCGGTCGACGTCACCGCCAGCTGGGGGCCCGGCGGGGCCGCGTCCGTCAGAACCTCCGCTACCGCCGTCGTCCCGGCGGCCCGATGGGTCGGCTCCGCCACCGGGGGTTCAGCGGCAGCGCCGGCGATGTACGCAGCGTCCAAGCCTAATGGTCCCGGGACGGCTGCTGTCTGCTCAACGGCCCTCTCGACACCAAACGGGGCGGCGGCGTCGGCGGCTGCGGTGTGAAACCGTTCCGACCCGCCTCGTACCAGGTCCACGTCAGCCCTCGCGATCATGTACGGCTGCATGACGTCACGAGCCTGCCGTATGTACGGTACAAGCTGACGGCAGGAAGCGTCCATGAGCGGGCAGTAGCAGCAGGCCGGCAGCAAGTCGTACATCAGGGACCTGACCGTCAGGAGAGGCGGCGATGCGGCGCTGCCGTCGGCCGCACCGCCGCCAGACCCCGCCTGCGCCGGCAGTAGCAGCGGCCGCACCTCCCAGCACTCGGCCAGCAGGCGTCTCCAGTCGGCAGGCTGTAGCAGCCCCCGCAGGCGGGCGCAACCGCTCCCACAAGTACGCGCCCCATCAGCGCTGCTGCCGCTGCTGCCGCTGCCGACCCACTGTCCACCACCACCAGCAGTAGCCGCTGCACCCGTTCCACGTAACTCAAACCGGGCGGGCCCGAAGCTGTCCCGGCCGCCTGGAGCCGCGCGGGCGTCTGCCGCCGCCTGCACCTGCGCCCCACCTGCCATCCCGTAGCCGTCCAAGGGGGCAGGGGAAGGGTCGGCGGGGTCGGCGGGGTCGGAGTTTGCGATCAGGTCTGTCAGCAGCATCACCAGGCTGGCTAGGTCCCGCAGGACTGACCCCGGCGGCGGACGGAGCCGAGGGGGCACCGGCGGCCACCGCGGCTGAGCCCACGCAGGCGCCTCTGCAGCCCCCGCCGCAGCCGAGCCGCCCGCACCGCCGGGCAGCGCCTCAGACGCGCCGCCGCTCTCCCCGCCAGCTGCTGCTGCTGCGTGGGTCGCCGCCGCCAGGGTCGCACCGCGGGCTAGCCGCCAGGCCTGGCAGAGCGACCGCACAACGGGTCCGGGGTTCATGGGGTCAGGCTCGACAGGACCGTGCTTTCATGGCAGGGATATTCGGCGCCGAACTAAACGTACGGCAGGCAAATGCGTATCGGGGCGGGTGTGAGCGGCACCACATTCACTGGACAGCACCGGCGCAGGGGTTCCGAGGCCCGTGAGAGAGGTGTGTGCCTCCGCCAGCCATGCGCCGTTCCCGGCTCCTCGCAGCCGCGCAGGATCTGAGTCACGCAGCCCGTCACCCGTCACCCGTCACCCGCACCTGCTGCACGACTGGAAGGATTGCAGCCGCCTGGCGGACGCCCACGCGGGGGCCCACATGGGGGCCCGGGCTGCGGTTGACGGCAATAGGGAGCCCAGGGTCCTGCACCTCCTCCTCCTCCTGCTGCTGCTGCTGCTGCTGCTGCTGCACCCCGGACGACACCACGCCATCTGGGGCGGCTCCGCCGGCGGCCTCGCACGGCAAGGCGCCGCTGCGGGCATCGCCGCGACCACCAGCCCCCTCGCCGCTGCCGAACGCCGCCGCCTGCCCCCGACCACCACCGCGCGCTTGTTGCTGTGGAGATGCGGCCGCTGCGCCTAATCCCAAAACATCGCCGATCGCACGTGTGGCTGCCGGTGCTTGCTCGTCCATTAACATCAGGTCCAGCAGTAGCTGCAGCAGCTCCGCCACCCGCGGATGACTCAATCGCCGCAGTCGCAACTTACGCCGCTGTCTCAGCTCTCGACCTGGCGGCAGCGGTGGAGGCACCCGGGGGGCCGGCTGGACTGCCGCGGCCCCGTCCCGTCCTCCAAAGGCCAGGGCGGCGACCAGGCTGCTCAACAGTACGGGCACGGCCCCCGCAGCTGCCAGAGCCTGTCCGTGCGGCGTCGGCGTCGGAGTCGGAGTCGGAGTCGGGTGTGTTTTTGGGCAGCGGGAAGTGGGTCGGGACCGTTCGTGCGGTAACGAAACACATTTCGATAACACGGCGTAAGAGGCGGCCCCGCCGATTAGAAAGCCTCCTTGGTTGCCGCGCAGCCCAAAACATGTCTATCTCGCCGGGACCTTGCTCGCTTGCTGTGAAGAGGTACCCTGAAGGTGGGTACGACACTACACTCGGATAGACTCGGCACCCAGCTCCTAGTACTCAGGCGGCCAGATCCACGAGGATCCAGAGAAACGTCCGATGATCCAGTTCCAGATCCCCGGCACACAAACCTGATACATTCCACTCGGCTGGCTGTGCCTGGGAGTTTTGAAATTCAATACCGCTTGAAGATCCACTCACATGCACCCGGGCACCCGGATCCAAGTCCCTGGCCCTACCTCACGACATCACATTACGTTACATCATCCAACCTCCCTCAAATAATTTCCAACCCACCTGCCTGCCCGCGGGCACCAGAGCCAGGGTGCGGCACGCCAGCAGCACCAGCTGCCAACACACTCCCTCGGGGGAAGCCCAGTCCCGAAGCGGCCGAACCGTTGACCCCGCACCAAGCAGTGGAGCAACCCCCTCGTCATCGCCATCGGTGTCAACACCGCTGGCGCCACTGCCACTGCCGCTGCCCGTGTCGCTGCTGCTACTGCCGCGCGCATCGCTGCTGTCTTCGGTGCCGCTGAGGCTGCTGCCGCTCCTTTGGCTGCAGCCGAGGGCCTCGCTGGCGGCGTGCAGGACGAGGTTCAAACAATCTAATGCCGGCCTGCCGCCGTCCGCACCACCCCCCGCATCGCACTCGGCGCCCCCGAGGGTATTCGGAGGGCTGTGCGGCCGCTCGCCCGAGGAGCCTGTCGCAGTCCATGAGGCAGGGCATTCAGGGACGTGGACGGTTTGGACGGGCGCAGCTGCTGAAGCAGCCTGGGCTGGCTCCGGATGGAGGGGGGATGGAGAGAGCGAGAACGACATGAGGCCTGCTGCATGGTGTGTGTGTTCCTGGTCCGTGTGCATCAAGGTCCGTTCGCCGTGCTTTCATGGTTTGGTTGATCCGGCACCTGTACGAAAGCTCCAGTTCCCGGCCGATCCCGGGGGCGAGCTCTTAGTCTCTTACCGCTGGCGCCTTCCACCAGCGAGACAGCAAGCAGCTCCACCAGACACGGCGCCAGGTTGCTCTCGAGCGCAACTTGGGCTAGTCCATCAGGACCGGCACCTGTCAGCTCGCGGCATAAGCTCTGAGCGTCGCAGTAGAGAACGGTGCCCATCATCCCATAGAAACGTCTCAAGGTCAGACTCAAATTGCGTACCTCAAGACTTTTCGCCGCTTTTGGTTCTTTGGGCAAGCTTGCGAGCCAGCTGTACTGGGCCATGCTACTGCACCGAATCCTGTCGGGCATTTGACGCCAGCTCAACGGGCGTTTTGTATTGTGACGTGCATGTTTCCGCTTGTTCTGATATCAAAAGTCATTTTGTTTGGCGAGTCCCCCCCAAAAAACGCTCGCGGTCACCGACAGGTTGAAGCCGACGTCTACTAGCTGCAATTTATATCCAACACCGATATAGATATGTAGTTATCAGTATTTGCCTTGGCGATGCATGGATGGGATGGTTACGTAAGGCTTAGTTGTCAATCGGATTCCGGGGATCCCATCCGCCCAACGTGTCATCGTCTCATCGATCCTTTCCACAACGCCCTTATGGTGAGGCTCCACACGGGCGGTAGCTCCGACTGCATGGACGGCACACCTTGCCGATTGAAGTTGGTTTAGTAATACGGATGAAGCGGTCCCATGTATAATTTCATGTCAGTTACAGCGCACCACCCAACAAGCATCGGCGCATGACCAGATCGTGTAGTCAATGAAGGGCTGATGGGCTGTAGTGGCGTATGGCGGTGGTGGGAGACCAACGCTGCACGTGTTAGGGTCTGGCGGCCACGAGGGACCTTCGGTGGGCTCTGGTATATCACCATGTACGGCAGCTGGGTGTGTACCACAAAGTTGGCAACAAAGCGCGTGGTTTCGCAAACTCTGGGATGGCGTGAGGTTCGCCGAAAGGTCAAAGCTGCAAAAGCGGCGCTAACCGGTCGAACCGTGCACTTGGCGGAAGGCCGTGGCCAGGACTGATGACAAACGGGGTTTCAGCGCAATCCGACTATGCAACTGCGTCCAACGGTCCAAGCCGTGTCGGATATCCGGTTTGCACAGTGCCATCTCCCAACCGTCTGATCGATGTACGTACTACAGTCGAACCGTAAAGTATACGCTGTCGCTCGTATGAACGGAAAACGTGTGATTATTATTTAATGACATTTGTTACACATATTTGGTAATCTGAAGGATGCCAGGGCTATTCGAACCGACCTCAAGTAGCTTTCGGAGGCACGTCCGCGCAGTGCGAGCCACCGCGGCAGTCCTTTTGGTTGCTGCGGTTGGTGCTGCTGGATATGCGACCTTTAGTGTCGGACAGGCAGCATACAGGCTGATCACCCCTGGCGTAGACTCCGACAAAAAACAAGCTGATAAGTGAACACTCCTGCAGGATCCTGCTAAGGGTCTTGGGATTAGACTTTTTGATGTTACAAAGATGTTTACAAATGAGTTAGGATGGCGATGTTAGGACGGCGGTTGGCTTGAAGCGGTGACTCAAACGAAGAGTTGCAGCCTTGCCGACCGACCGCTTGCGTCGGTCTGACCAAGATACAAGCACCAGAAACAGCTTAGCGCGGGGGCACCGCGCAACCTGTGCCGGGTGGCATGACCCCGCCCAGGCGCGGACGGACCTTCGGCGACGCCTTTGGTGACGTGATAGCAGACCGGGCTACCTCGCAACGCGGCACAAGGGATAAGATGCCGCTGCAAACGGCCATGATGGGGAACAGACGCCTGCCGACAGGAAGTGCGCCACAGCCTTCTGCTCTCTGCAAACCGAGGGCCTGATGAGGTGATGGAGGCCCAGGGCAGCTGACGGTGGGTGGGGCAGAGTTCCTTGGCGCAATCATGGATGTGTGTTGGGAGTTGGGAATGATCCGTCGTCGAAACCCGGAACACCGCCGGCACATTCCGCGCCGGACTCGTTGTGACTCTGGTTCTAGGCCGGCACGCAGCTAACCTGTGCAGAAAGGAGTTGCATTCACTGGCCTGCCGCACGCGCACATGTCGCATTCGGGCTGGCCCTGTCATGTGGATCGCGCCACACCGCCCCACACCGCCCCACACCGCCCCACAGGCCTGCGTTCGCGCACATTCGAGCACATGTTCACATCAACAGTAGGGCCGGGAGGAAGCTCCTGGCGTCGTACCCCGTTCGTCAGGCCGGTGTGCTGCTGCTGGCCGCAGCCGTCATCTTGAGTCTGTTTTGTTGATATCGGGAATATCGGGATGGGATGGGAGGGGTCACTCGCATGTGTCAGCAGCCGCGTGACGAGCAGCAGCGCAGCGGCGTTGCGAAGAGCAAGATGGAGCGCAGGGAGGGAGCAGCCGCATGTGCAGCGCTGAAATGCAGCGCTGAGAGCAGCGCACCTGAGGGCGGCACTCATTATCCTGTCACATTTCAGCGATTGCAAATGGATGATGGAGAGGCTGTGTTGATGGGTGTGGACCTGCAACACATGCCGGCCTCGGTTCATAGGGTGCTGCGGACAACGGCGGAGTCCCGGTACAACTGTTTTGGTGCCTCATGGAAATCGTTGGCATGTCTAACAGAGGCGGTCATTGCGCTGCGCTTGCGGCCCGGCAGTCGAGCAGTGCACCGTCTGGGTTTCGATCTAAGTGAGTTTCTCATCGCCGGTGCCTGCTGGTAGACGTATCTTGGCAGGCAGGCTGGGAAGGCAGGCTAATACATATATTGCAAGACAGTTTTCAGCACCAGAAGCGTGGTAGTTACGAATGGTTGGAGAAGACGGGTAGCTGTCACAGTCGGCAATGGTGTAGGATGCAGGGGCTGTAGTCTGTCGTAGGACGGATGCGCTTGCGAAGGCCGATGGTGCTGACATGCGACAGGGATCGCGCCGTTGCCAGTGGATCCATTGAACTGATCCAATATATACCTCCGAGGCAATAGTAGCCACTGACCTAACCTGACAGGACAGCTGTCACCCGTACGATAGGGCGGCCCGAAGTGGACTAATGGCCCTGGGGTGCTGCGCCTCAGTATCTCCGCTTAGTCACACGCACCAAGAGCCCGAGTGTTAAGGGCAATCTGGGGCGGAGCGTTAACGCCCAGACCACGTGTAACCGTTGAGCCAACGTCCTAGACTGAGCCGAAACTGTCTCGACAATTAAGTTCGCACTAACAGGTTATGTGCGAACTTCGTTGGAATTCTCCGCTTATGTCCCGTTCTGTTGTAAGGCGTGCGCAAGGGGCCGCCGAGGGGCCCATTTGAGTCGCAGCTGCCTTTCGGACCTGCGATTTGGGTCACCCGTCGTACGGACATAGCCGATTCGACATCCAACATAGCAGGCGGATAACATGTGACGGGGTTGCCGTTTCGTGAGCTGCACCGGGACAGATGCCCTCAAGACACCCAGTCAGCCGGAGCGCCTCTAGGGGTCGCGTGGAAGCATACGGGGCATGAATGCACGTTTGAAGACACATTCACACCGCTCGCCGCAATTGTCACTCAAAAAAGAATTACTTTCGACGAAAGTACAGGGCGGTATACATCGCCTGCCCGGCAGACTGCTTGTACGACGGTCCGACAGCGCGATGTCGTCCGTCTGCCCCAGCATCTGACACTGTCAGGTTGACGGGCCCTGTAGCCGCCGCCGGCAGTCGACGGCAGCTGCCGAGTTGGACGGGGCAAACTACCGGAGAGCGATCAAACACATACGTGCACCCTGCGCTGCACAGCTGGTACCAGCCCGCCGCCCCGCACTCGAATTCCAGCCGCGGCGCCTCAACCCATCCACGCACGTCCGCGTCAGAGCCGCACGGCACCGACCCTCGCCACGCAGCAGCCACCATCGCGATCGGGCACTGCAATGCCTGCGAGCCTGCCCCCCCAAACACACACACTCCCCCAAACGCATGTCCTGGACAAAATTACAATGATATGTTCCAGGCGCATGCCTTGCAATTTCCACCGGGTAACCAACGGCCCCTTCCGTGAGCAGGTGGTCTAGGCGCTCCGCCCGACGTATGTGCTGCGCCTCAGGCGGTGCCGTACCTGTAAATTCTCTCCTCTCGCGCGCGCTCGACTCCACATCACGTAGGTTCAAAAATCATGTGGCGGCCGTGCCATCCAATGTGCCATACAGCCGCCGCCCGTCCCCCTCTCAACAGGCAGATAAATGCGCTCGCATTCTCTTGGCGTCATGTCTGTAGTCTCTGTGTGAATGTTCTATTTTGGCTGTATTTGGCTAGTGTGCGGTCACATCGAAAGGGGTACGCTCATCATGAGGAGATGGATACCTGGCAATCACTTGAACAGGGCCAGCAGGCCGCCCAGGACGCCGCCCTCGTTGGGCCTGGCGTCCGCAGCCGCGGCGGCGACGGGCGAGGCGGACGAGGGGCTTCCGAAGCCCAGCGGGCATTTGCTGCCCGAGGTCAGCGAAGTGAGGAACGGCGACGGGTCGTAGTAGATCTCCAGCTTCTGCGGGCATGGAAGGACACCCAGGCGATTGATGCACGTGTGACCGCGGGGCCGGGTCTGCTCTCTGCTGCATTCGAGCTTGCGAGGAGCCCGCGAGGCATCGAGGGCGAGACTGGCCAGCAAGGGAGCGCGTGATCGGCTGTCCGAGCGTGGCCGCTCGCGGATTCGAAAGCTGTTATCCCCGTGGAAGTACGGCATCATTTGTAACCGTTACAAGGTGGACCCGTATCCCGACCGGGCATCCTTATGGTGGTGGGCCCCTGCGGCATAAGGCCCCAAATGTGTACAGACCCACTGCATCCGGGCTGGGTCGCCGGGTTGGGTGTGTCTGGACTGCTTTCATCGCTTCAGTCAACTCCACCCGCATAACGGTACGTTAGGTCCTCACCTATCCACGTTCCGTGCACACCGGGAACCTCACCCCGCAGCCCCGCCGCAGCGCTCCGCAGCTCGCAGCACGACCCCACCGCCGCACCTCAATCTGGAGCTTGTCGTTGAGGCGGGCGACGGCGGCTCCGTACATCTCGATGGTCTTCCCGGTGGCCTCGTGGCCGTTGTACGGTCCCTCCATGACGCCCCAGTGCCGCCACCGGAAGCTCACGTTGGGTGGCCCGCTGAAGACCTGCGCGGGAGAGGTGCGGCGGGGCGATCCCGGGTCGCTGTTGGGCAGGTGCGCGGCGGGATACTCCTGGCTTCCCGGGTCGGGATTGGCAGGTGCCTGGGCACAGACGCAGTAATTCTCAGCGCTGCGTTCATCCCGTTGACTCTTTCCACCTACAGTAGTATAGTATGGAGCCGCGTCAGACCACCGCGTCCTGCACACAGTCGCATATGCAAGCAGAGCGATGCGCGTGTGCGCACCCTCTGCAGTGCTGTTCCACTTCGCAGCCCACGCACCTCGATGCACTCCCAAGCGAACCCCTTGGGGAAGGCGGTCTTAAACTCCTTGTGTGACTCCTGTGGGCGAGGGGCCGCGGGGCGGGCGGGTGGACCGTACGCTAGCACGGCGCCGTGGATGGCAGCCGACTGGACACCAGGTGGTCTCAAGCTCGCCGCCGCCTACCCGTCCATCCCACCCACAGAAACGGGATCCAGGCAGGGGGGCTGAGCATGCAAAAGCGCCACTGCCGTGCTGCTAGGGGCCCGGTGCTCTGTGCGGAAGGGTTTCCCCTGCCGGTCTCAGCGCTGAATCCACATGACATCTTTTGATGCGCCGCAAACTCGGATGTCCGTGTCGGGCCAGGATCGGCATGGGAGCTCGCCCACCGCCTGCAGGTGCGGTCAACGCTCCCGCCAAGTGAGCGCCAGGCCGCTGCCGTACGGATCAAAGTCTCACCTCGAAGTCCCAGTTCTGCATGGAGGCAGGAGGCAACGGAACAAGCCAGGCCGCGAATCAGTATCCCAACTCCCCAAGGAGTCAACCAGGTGTAAAGCAAGCAAACTCGACGACATTCGATGGGAGTTTGACAGGGCTTCAGTTGATGCCATGACGATGGCGGACCAATCCCCACGATGCAACGAATTTGGCTGTGGGCGTGTGGTTAAAGGTCGGTGTGACCGGATTACCAAACAGGTAAAAGTGTTGTAGTAGTACTGCGTGAAAGCCTTTCTTTGCGTTCTAGTCCTTGGGAAGGAAATGTTGCAGCCCCCGCCCGCCCGGTCACTCCGGGGGTCACCGCACCACCTAGAGCGCGCAGAGCGCAACCCTCCCGGACTGCGTGTACATGTTATGGCTCACATTGGAGGTGTACGACTCGTCAGTGATCAGCACGTTGTACGAACCGCGCCGCAGCAGCTCCGCGCCATCAATGGGCGCCCCGCCGTTCTGGCTGTACGTGAAGCCGGGGGCAAAGCTCCTGACGAAGTCCGCCGAGGTCTGCGAAGATGCGTTCGTGTCGGTCGTGTCAGCAACCTATATCATGCCATGCACGCCCGCATTCAATACTCCACCTTGTGTGAAATCTCGAACTCGAATGTCTTGACAACAGACTCAACGACGTCGCCCAGTGAGCCGGGCTCCCAGTTGGCGGTCTTGTTCTTCAGGTACTCTACGGCAGCGGTACGAGGATGTACGGCAATTTCAAGTTTGACACAAGCAGCAGCCAGATTTAGCGGTGCTTTGTTAAGCAGCGCCGCCAGGCGTGCAAACAATGCAAAGCCGGCAACGGTGCCGGAAATTTCCAGCGAACTGACCTGTGTTAACGATGGTGTAGTCGGGCTTGCCATAACCTGCAAACACCGAGCACCAGGCAGCCGCCCAGTCGCCCACGGCGACACACTCAGCCTACCACGAGGGCAACGCCTGCTGGAGTGCTCACTTATGCCTCCACACTAGCCGTAAGCCAGACCCCATTGTCCGGATCCGATCCGATCCCGACGCGCTGCGGGGAATCCATGCCAACCATTTCAACCGCACGACTTAATGGAAACAAAGAAAGGAAAGAAGTTGACACGCGTGCAGGAACTTTAGACGCAAATACGCAACGCGGCATCGTCCGGATGCTCGCAGAAGGTACGTTCGGCGCAAGGCGGGCGGCCTGCGCCGCTTTGCGCTGCTAGCCGCATGCGACTGGCCCCGCCGCCCCCGCAGTCTACTTCGGCGCCGCCCTCGGACGCGCGGAGCGGTGCAGCTTCACCCCCGTGGTCCCACTTACGGAACTGTGACTCGGGCACGTCGTGAAGCCACTTGCGCTCCGGCACGTGCGGGACCGCGCTTGCGGCCCGAGTGCGCAACGCACGGCGCCCTGACCGTGTTGGCGCGCAGCGATGGGAAAGTCGCCGACGACCCATACACATAACGGGGCGAGGCCGTTTTTCAATTGTACGAACGGGAGGGTGCAGCGCGCAGGATCAGGACGTGAGTTCGTAGTGAAGGGATAGCAGCGGAACGGAACGGAAATGACTGCAGACGTATGTAAACCACAGTGCACGATAAATATGCACAACTTACTACAACTGCTGTATTGGATGCTGTCTTTGAGGACGAGATGCGCCCGTCGGGGCATATGCAGGCACCAAGGGTCTGCATCGCTCAACCATAAAACAGCAGCACAGAAACTAAAACTCAACGCTGTGATGCATGTGCAAAAACCTAGCGAGAAACGATGTACGTGCCTGCCGGCTTCGCCACGACCGCATGGCCACCGTGAGCTGGGACCTTCAGCGTCGAGTTCATACTTGATGTTGGTCTGCTCACATGGAGTTATGGATGGCTCAAAGATAGCCATTGTTATGATCGCCTTGCTGCGCAGGTAAGGTCGAGGGCGTTGCAGCACTCACCTGTAAGTGACCTCAATCGCGCTGTATGCTTCACTGCGCGCTCCAAACAAGTTCGCCGAGCGATAACGAAATACAACCGATAAAAAAGTTTTCAATGTGATGAGGGTCACTTTCTTTTTTCACGCGAGTTTATATAGGACCTGCAACTAGATGGCAAAGTTGGTGGTACGGAACCCAAACTAACGAATGGCCCACGCCTTTCTGTAACAGGCTCTAAAGAGATTATCCTTCAAAAATCAATTTCGAAAAATGGGCATAGTGAGTGGAAAGGAGAACGGTTCCAACAGGCTCCGATGGTGATCAGTGGACCAGGGTGCCGGATCGAGGGAAGGTACAGACGAAGATTGGATGCTACACGAATAAAATAGGAGCACGGAAACACGACTGGGAGAGAAAGTTAGCCCTTGGAAACTTGTTTCAGGAACACTCGCGCCGCGATCGCTGGCGAGGGAAGTTCCAGGTATTGAAATCGTATATAGTGATACAATCGACAGTCGCAAAGACTTAAAGTTGTTAAAATCGCTAACTATGATTCGTCCTCACGCGGCAAGCGCTTTCTGAATGAAAATTCCGAAACCTCCTTACCCAGTGCGAAGAGATCCACGAGTTATCCATTTCGAGCCTAAAAATTGTCATAGAGAATGATACATCACTGCATACATGCCTCACAGGGCAATTATGACTGTCATGCAAATGTAGTCAGACAAGTTAGATAATTGTAGCTTCCGTTTCAGTTGACCAATCATTCGTTTCCATCTTTTAAATCACAGCCTGTATCCAAACGATATGCAGTTCACAGAAATTTCATCTGAGGGAACATATGGTCAAGGAGACATCGAAGCGGAGGCTTCTATCTGCACACGCCCTCTCGCACTAAGGGTTAGGAGGGAGCCGTTGTATCGAAAATGGTAGTTTCATGTAGATATAAGTTTATGTTCAGGTCCTGTACCTCTTAGTTCTCAAGGCCTCGAGATATTTTACACCTTCGAGAATCTGTACACGCGATACGGGCAGACCCGTGAAGCGGTCCGACACAGATCGACGATCGAAGCCTGTAGCCGACACTGGCATGAACATTAATGCGCAGTAGGGCATATTGGATACGGTTGTAAGCGGTGCATTCGGGCGCAGTGCAGGCGGTGCAGGATGGTATTGACTGGTCGGTATTGCCTGTAAAACGGTACGATCATGTACTTTGTATTTCAGTGCTTGTTGCCAGGTAGCCTGGGTGTCGCGTTCCGGAATCCGTTCATCTCCTTCGTTGCCCTCTTCAGGTACACATCTATGCGAAGGCAAATCCATTCCTTACTGCATTACATTTCCCTGCCACGACGCCTTTCAGGGCGACTCTGGCGGGTTACCATTACTGCCCAGTTACAGCCGCTTCCAGCCATCTTCCACTCTGATGCAACGCTCCATATATCAACGTATCCGTTTCCTCTTTCATGTAACCCTGCTAAATTTACCAGTACAGCAGGTCTTTTAGTCGTCCCCAGGCGTTCGGTTCCTTTTATGGCCTTCTTGGTCCTTCTCAATGGCACTCGTCAAATTTCGACTCCATTCCATGACGTATGAACGTCGTGTTGCCCTGCAAGGATGCCTTTCAGTGCGCCTCTCCAGCAGTGTTGCTATCTTAAATAAAATAAATATTTACGGGCCAAAAACCCGGAATTTTTTTATTTCCCGGACCCCCAGAAAACCTGCGAGATTTCATTTATTTGACGCTGTAGGGAGCCGGAAATCTGCCCTGCCAACTATTTTCCGGACTACCAAAAGGGCCTGGAAATCTGCAGGCGCAGGGCAATTCCTGTGTCGTACACCTGTCTACCGCCAAAACACACTACGATGCCGTGTCCCGGACTCCTGGTTACCCTCCCATATGCATCCGCCACGCCAGGAAAGCGTGCTTCAGGCCTCCAAGACTGAGAATCCGTGTCGCAGCTGTGGTAGCAGTGTCCCTGCTGTCGAAACACGCCGAAATATTTCCTGGCCTGCCCGGAGGTTTTTATTTCCTGGCACCTAGAAAGGCCCCCAAAATCTGCCCTGCCAAAGGTTTTTTGGCTACTGGCGGCAGGCCGGAAACCTGCGGAATTCTATTTCTCCGTTTTGGAAGATAGCAACACTGCTCTCCAGTTACCTGTACCGCCGAGTTACAACCGCGTTCCGTTATCCTGATGTGCATTGCCCATTCTATGCAATTCGGTGCGGCGTTATGTTGCCTTTCCTCCGCTATTTCTCGACACCTTTTCCGGCGACGGCCCCTGCCGAACTCTTGCGGCCGCCCCCAACGCGTTCTGCCTCATACGGACCCGCTTCTCCCTTCCGATCATCGTTCTCGATTGGGCAGCTTCTTCTCTTTCTCTCCTCGTCCTGCTACCGCCTCAACAGTGGGCAAAATGACATCACAATTCCTCTGGTGCTTAACCCTCCATTCGTACTTCGTAAGAATTCCGGGTACAATGCAGCGTATGCGCACGGGGAAAGCGGGTGGACAAAGTTGGCCTAGGACTTTATGTGTTGTGAGTATGGTCGAACCCTCACTGTAATCGGAATGATTACACCACTGTATGGATACTAATCCGCTGCTCTAACGCGCGAGGCACTAAGCAACTGACAGGTTGTCGGTTTCACAAGTGTGACAGCCGCGTAGTTGAGTCGAAAGGCCTGTCCTATCAAGGAAGTAGCTGAAGTCCCGCAGGGCTACGATCAACGGTTACCGATCGATCGTATATAGTTCGGTGCGGCTGCCTCTGTCCAGTGGGCACCTGGGTGCACCTGAATACGCGTTGTGCAATACAAGAATCCGCGCTTACTCCAAGGCAGCGGCAGCTGCTGGGCCTCGAGGCGTAGATCCCCCGCACAGCTATCCCACCGATGGCAGAGGAGAGCGCCGTGTCAACGTCAGCCGACCGCAGCGAGCTTTCGGCAGACCAGACGAGGTTCCCACTGAGATGTCAAGTCATACCTGCCGGGCAACGCCTGACGGCGGCATCTCCGAAACGTGTGCGAGTATCGGATGGATGATTGCGCCGTCGCTACAAAATTGGGAGAGTGCTTGGCGGGTCCCCACAAGCATGTATACGGCAGCCAGCTCGGCACGTTGCCGCGCCCCACGGGGAACCAGACTGGCATGTAAGAGCGCACGCGCCAGGGGATAGGGGCACTACCGCAGGCCGCACCGTGGCTGTGTGCCCCTTCAACGACCAAGGAAACTGGCCCGCACAAGCAACCCGTAAGCCGACGACCACCACGCCGAAATCCCCCTCCAGCTAGCTGCCCAACCAAGCTTCAACCAGTAATGACGCGCTGGGCAGCTGGCTATGGCCCGCCAGACTTAGGACCCCGCCCCTGCCGTTCAACCACCGCCTGACGCTCCCTGCCCACCTAGCGTTAACCTTTCCTACCGGTCTATCACTTGGAGCTGCTACCATATCATCCGCATCCCGGCGGCTTCCAATTCCTTCGGACAGCAGCACATACGGGATGATGTACTCCGCGCAGCTCTCCCCGCGTCTTTGGTTCACTCCAACGCCACCACCACGTTCGTGCTCTCGCCCTCCTAGCCGCTTTATCAGCGTCCCAGCCCTTGGCCCGCTCGTCACTCCTTGGCCGGTTGGGCGGTGGCCTCCGTCTTCTTCTCGGCCGCCCGGGCAGCCACGGTGGCCGCGCATGCGGGCCGGTCCGCCATTCTGTCCCACGGAGACCGGGTGAAGTGGGGGCGGGGGTGTAGGTGGGGTCAAGCGTAGGGCACCAGAGATGGGGTTGGCGATGAACCCAGGAGCCAAGCAGCCCCCGAGTTGGGGCGTGGGTGTGAGTGGACCGAAACGGCAGCGCCTCCCCTCCCTCATCGCCCCATCCCGGATCCCCGAGTTGCGGAACGGGCTATAGGCCATTGGTAGACATGATCAAACTGCGGAACGGGTTGGCCTCTGGGCAGCTCACCTCTTCATGTACGCCAGCACGTTGGGGTAGGGGCTGAGGTCCAACTGAGGGCACCGACAGAAGAGGAAAATGAAAGGAGAAGTGGCTTCAGATCAGGCAAGGAGCAGGGAGCGGTATTTTAGGCGCCCCTTATGATGGCTCCAGCATCTGGTAAAATCCTTCCTGTTGACTACGCCCCTCCGGATGGGGTAGATAGGTAGGTAGGTAGGTAGGTAGGTAGGTAGGTAGGTAGGTAGGTAGGTAGGTAGGTAGGTAGGTAGGTAGGTAGGTAGGTAGGTAGGTAGGCAGGTAAGAGAGAGCGGTTGGGAGGGTGCGTGGCTTGCATTCAATATCCCGAAGGAAGTGGCCTCGGCGGCTGGGCGCTCCCGACCTCCGCCGCCTGGAACCCCTCAGGGTCGGTTCCGTCCGTCAGTTGTCAGTGGAGTGCACCGGCTGCGTTGTGCATCATGGCTCAGGGGGGCCCTCTCCTCCCCGCAATCCACACACCCCTGCCCTTGTCCCCGTGTCACCCTTCCTCTGCCACCGTCCACCTCAGACCCCATCCCTCCCCACCTGCGGGAAGAACGCAGGAATATACAGCAGGTAGGCGCCCACAGCCACGTCCGACACGGTGAAGGACTCGCCGTCGATGTACGGCTGGCTCGCTAGGATCTCGTCCAGCGTGCGGAACAGGTCTGGCATGGATCTCTCACGCCACTGAGGGACCCAACCGCCGGATACGGGGTCACACATAATGTTATGATGGATTGGGCGCCCATGGGGTAGGGGGGGAATGGCGGACAGGAGCGAGCGCGCGCTTTACAGCAATGACTGCGGTTGCGAGTGCACAGCTGAAAGTGCAAGCGAAGAACCTTCGCTGAGAGTGCGATCACCACCTGGCAACAGCATCACTGCCAGGAGTGGGTGCTGTCGCCTGGTGGTGGCGGTGATGCGCGGGCGGCACCCCGTGGAGGCAGGGATCCCAATAAGCCTCGTTCGGCGCGCGACATGTTTGCACGGGCGGGTCATGCCGTGCGGCAGAGGCCGCATTTGCAGGACTCCGGGGCGAGGGCCACCGGGTCACGGAGCCGACTGCTGTCCCGGGAAGCCTCGAGCTCCCCTCCGCATCTTCACGCAGCCTCGGGTCCAGCCACCACAGGCGCCCACCTGCTCCACAAACACCGCCTGGGTCATGGTGCTGTTGGCGAACAGAGTCCACTGCTCGGCCCGGGCCCGCTCCTGGAGGCTGTGGAACTGGCCGTACTTGTCGGCAATGTACAGCAGAATAGCGCCGCTCTCGAACTGGGGAAAAAGGAGAGGAAAGGAAGCCACGGGGAAAGGAAGCCACGTGGCAGCATGAAGCGCTTGTCCGGACGAGAGGAGGGGACCAGCGCCGTGTTTGACATGAGGACTGGGGCGCGTTGGGCTGGGGGTCGCTGCCGCGCTGTCATTCCGAGAACGATCCGTGGTGGTGTCCGCGGCACCACAGCATACCGATGGAATCGTGAAGGTGCGAAAAGGTGTCGGTGGCTCACTGCACGTTTGTTGCCCCAATGGCAAATACAGCCGGGGCATTTGCGTCCGCGGATGAAGGGTCATGAGGTATTGCGGCGCACTTCACGCTCGCAAGTTTCACACCATGTCAAACTCGTGCATGCGGTTTATTACCCCTCGCACTCCATCACGGCTACCCCTGCGACCATAGTACCATACTGCCGCTCCACTTACCAGCTTCAGATCTCCATCCTCCAAAGCCGGCAACTTGCCGAACGGGTTCACCTGCCGTGCACACGCACCTCCTTCGTAAGGACGTCCATTTCAAGCATAATGAGATTGTAAATATACCTTCTTGAACCAGTCAGACTTGTGCTCGCGCTTCTCGCGCATGTCAAGGTTAACGATTTCAACCTCAGCCGCAACGCTGGGACCCAGCTCCTGTAAATACCATTCGACGATACGCCCTCTGCTAGCAGGATTACTGTACAGCTTTGCAGCGGCATAAGATCGGAAGCATAGCTGCCGACTGGCGACGCGACGGGACAGTGTCCGCGACTGTGACGGATTCAAGCTGCGGATCGCCGACATTGTGATTTATAATGCTACTTTTAAGGATCAGATGTTCTCAGAGACTGAGAACGTTGGCAACAGTGGCGATCAGCCGCGATACTATTAAGACTGTTGTGTTGGTTATCGGAGAAGGTACGGCAACGGACCTTAAGCGAGTGGCTCGTGCGCCTGATGGTGGATGCTGGAAACACCAATGAACATCACTGTATGCGCTCTACATCCTGGGTAGAGGTCGACCTCCCGTCGCCTGACCTCGGCCTTCAGGTGACACCTCGGGCGAGTGCCCGTGCGCCGCAGCCGCCTCTACTCGCCGGTTTCGGAATTCAAATTTCCCGCTCCCGGCAGGTCCTCAAGAGAGATTGATAACCCAAAGTATGCCGTGCAGGCCATGCCTCGCGATTACTTCCGACATCCTTAATCGTAACCAAGCACGCGTCCCGGGTTCGACGCTGATCCACAACATCGACGGCCGCATCCGCCACCGGCTGCCTCCAACACGAACACCATCACCGCCACCACTGTAAACCAAAGCCTACAACCAAACGCGCCCCTCCGCAGCGCACCCTGGAGGCCCCCTGCCAGGTTCGTACGGCCCGCGGCCTCGTCGCGGCCTCGAGTCCAAACGGACGGCAACCTCCAAGCTCCTCAGGGTGACGCCCGCCCGAACCCTTTAAATCAAGATGCCACACCGGCGTGCAGTCTTTGTGCGCTCACCCAGTTTAGAGTGACAGCGGCACTTGAACCCGGCCGCTTGGACCCGGGCTCTCCCGCTTCCCGCCCGAACGTCTGGCCGCCATCCAAGCCGGGGCGGGTCATGGCAACGGCAACCCCAATGTCCGGGACGACGTAAACATGTTGTCGATGTACATGCATGGGAGTCTGCAGGCACCCGCGTACAGAGCTCCGCAGGCCCGGCAATCCAGCGGCAGCTTGCATAGACAGTCGTCCCCGCCTAGCCACGGTGGCCCCGGGTTCGGCAACTGGCAGGAGAAGAAAACACGGTCAACGCCGATAGCGAAGACAGCGCGGACAAACAAACCGAAACGCAAGTCAAACCAACGAACCACAAACCACGTGCCAAGGGGCTTGAGACGACCGCGCGCGATCGCTTAGCACCGGCGAGGCCGTCACGACCGCTGACCTAGTCAATGCAAGGGCTCCCCTCGCGTTGTGCTGCCTGGCAGCAGACTACATGTCTGAGAGGCTCGCGATGGTGATGGAGCTAACCTCCTGATCAGGTACAACTAAGACGGGGTTCGCCAGCGTGCAGCGATGTACACACCACGGAGCGGGCTTCCTCTCTCTACAACGGAGATCATACCTCGTCGAGTACGATGTCCTGTGACCCGGCACTCTTGGAGCGCATCACCAATTCCCGGCCATCCAGCCAAGCCCTCCTAACTGTCATATACCGTCCGGCCCAGCCGCTTTCAAACACAAACGTCTCGAGGAATCGTCCCCCGGTGACATGCCGTAACATTGGACATGCTTCCTGGACTCTTGATGTTGCCGGTTGACGTTCCTGAGTATAAGTCCATCCATTAGCATCTTCCGGCTCCACGAGAGCGTCCCGCCAACATTCGGAACCGGGTCCAGGAGCCCTTATGAACCATAGGAAAGCGCAACGACCTGATGTCCACGGATTATCCCCAAAAAGTTCTGGTCAAAGTCAAACGCCTCTTCCTGTCCCTGCAGGCACAACTACCCGATAGGTGCCCCTGAGGCGCTGCTGTCCCTGCCACCTCCGCTGGTCGGTATCCAAACCGTGCGCGGCCCTTCACAACCCCAGCCGCTCACGCTCTAGTCTAAGCACCCTTTTGACACGGTCACGGGTCGCCGCGTGCTCGTTGTCGGAGCGGCAAGTGTCGGGAGTGTACGGCTCCTCCACGAAGACCGAGTCCAGCACAACGATGGCCTGGTGATATCAGAGAAGAACAGTAGAGATTTTGCTAGGCATCAGAATTCTTGGTCCGTCAGTGCGTGCAAATGACCCGTCCACATACCTTGTTCTGCCAGACGCAGGGCATCGTCTTCACAAGCGCATCGAAGATGGCCTGTGCTTCTTTTGTCACACCCTGCCCCACGCGCGCTGACTCCATCTCAGCCTGTTGCAAGGCCTTCTCCTCGCGCTTCCTGCACCGCTCCAGGTCTACGTGCGGCAGCTCCAGATCGAACGGCCGGTCTGGCTGAACTGAGGACACGACTTCCCGGACAGCGCTCGCCTTTATAAGGCGAAGGTTTGAGACTCCGGAATGCGATCCTGGCTCCTTAATGACGAGCAGGTTGCTTTGACGATCGAACGCGAAAACACAGCCTGAAATCTCCTCGCCATTTTCTGTCTGCAACACAACATCATTTCCAACGACGAAGCTGCTTGTTGTATCTTTGCTTCCAGCAGCAGCTACTGAAGTCGCCATTATATGCCAAGAGTACTGTCAGAGTTCTGAAGTAATCACCCCGTCAGTAGTAAGAGCTAAAATGGCGCGTATGAAAGTTATTATTGTCACTAGGACCATGCAGCGCTGAGACGAGCGGAACGGTCTATCCAACGCTCAAGCGCTAAATAGGTCTCCGGTGGCGACATTAGCTGATGGATGAATAGCTCTTTGAGCAAAATTCACTAGATGACAACGTTGCATTCGTCGAGCCATGAAAATGTGTTCCGGGTCCGAGTCGTACTGCACCGTCATGGTAGAATCATGGCAGCGGGCAGGTCATCCGAATAGATAGAAAATTAGGATGGATATTCGCAATTTCATCTTAAGCATGGGTATCGAGGAGTACCGGCGTAGGGAGCCGTGTTAACGGGAAACGCGGAGGTGCCCGTGCTGTGCACCCGTACGGAGGCCACATGCAACCCTCCGCGCCCAGCATCCTGCCCGTCCACCCTCGCCGACGTGAGCTCGTTTCCTGGCCGGGTATCTGGCGTGTGTCTTCATCGGGCCTTGCCCGTTGCCATGCTGTGCTCCCCGGGTGCCGTACCACCCGAGCGCCTGAACCCGCAGGACAGGTGACCCTCCCACGCATGACTCGTGACGCGACTGTAACAAGGACTGGAAGATGGCCACGTCGTCATGTTGCCGTAATAAGTCATCGCGTAGTTGGGTACAGGGGGTGGGCGTTACTGAGGAGCTGGAAGGTGTAAAGCGGATCCTAGTGACTGTGTATTAAACAACGCATTAGCATCTGCATCCACGACTCGCGAGGCGATATCGACGTACGGGGTATCCGACTCTGCGCTAAATCTGAACACGCCTGGTGAAACTTACATCGCAGAACCTAATCGACTTTGGTAATCTGAGCTCAAAACGATCCACGAAAGTCGTTAAACCTTCGCAGTCCGTCGCTGTGCGTGATGCCCGGTCGATCGACAAGTTGCAGCGGAGGTACTGTACGGCATGTTTTTTTCTCGAGCGGCCCACACCCGAAAGATGATAACGCAGCAGTACCAATTTGTTTGTGTGTGCGGTGTTCAGGGGGTTCCGCTTGGCTCGTGGAAGCTGCGGTGAGGCTCCCCCGCGGAGGCTCTCGGACGGCTCCTCCGATGGCGGTCGCAACCTCCTACTGCCCAGCCGAGGCAAACACCTTCGAGGCGGTGCCAACAATGAGGGCACCATGAAGAGCCAGGTGGGGGACCGAGGCTTAGGCACATCGAACCCTTTCCTCGCACCGGTACGGACTTTGTTCATATCCACGGGTGCACCCGTGGTGCCTTCACATCCAGTGCGGGCACGTTGCGTGCTGCTGCTCCTGAGCTCCGCCCGCGTCCCCGCTACCGCCCGAAACGTCCACCCACTGTGCTTCAGCTGCACGGGGCGGCAAGTGGTCGAAGCGCCGGCGAGCAACGAGGCGGCATGACGTCAGGGGAGGCATGCGCACCGCAGCGGCACTGCAGCGCCAGCAAGCCCGCGGCGCCCACGTGCCTCCGCCGCCGGCAACCGCAGCCACTTCAGCGACATACCTCCTCCGCGGACCTCACCTCCATGAGCCTCCTGCTGCTGCTTGTGGCCGCACTTCCGTTCGGTGGGTCAACGCGGTCTGTCACACACGCACCCCGTTTGTACCCCAGTCGACCCGGACGTGCCCGCCCCTGGATGGGGCCAGGCAGGGTTCTGACTTCTGAGTGGCGCGGGTCGCCCTCCACTCCCTCCAGTCCGACCCAGTCCGGTCGGGAGCTGGGGAGGGGGCCATCTGGGTGACTGAGTCGTGCTTGGTTCTGGGTCGCAGCTCTTGTGTGGGATCCACGGTAGGGGCACGGGGGAACGTGCTCGCCCCCGGCCGCACTGGACCCCGCTCCACCCTGCACCCCCTGCCGCACGCGGCGGTGCCCCGCCTGCCAGTGACCTGCCGGCCCACCTACTACACGGACAACGTGCCGGACTCCACTTGCACACAGCAGCCCGACAGGGACCTCCCGGATATCGACTCACCGCATGGGCCGCCGTTCCAGGACAGGTGGGTGTAGCCTTCCCGGGTGGGGAGGGCCACAGGGTTGGTGGGCACGAGGCGGAGTAGGGCGAGTTCGGTGACTCAAGGATGGCGGTATGACGGGTGTGGGGTTGCGATACCGTACCATGATACCGTGTCCTAGACGGGATCACCAAATGAGTGAGGCCCGAGGAGTGGGCAGCAACGGAACTGCAGCCGGGAGGGCAGCGGGGGATGTCACTTCGCTGTGGCCGCGGTGCAGCAAAACGAGCTGTGCGGTGCTTCAATTCCAAATTTCTAATCGGTGGGGCTGTGGGCCACTGTTGCCACAGCTATCCCGCAGTCTAGACTTTGCGTCCGCAGTGCCGCTCCAGTGACCTGCTCTCATAGGGCCCGGAGTTCGGGATGGTCGGTTCCCTCAGCTCCAAAAGAGACCCGCGTCCCGCGCCTACAATGCTCTGATAACCCCTGGACCCGACCATCACCGCGCCATGCCACGCTGTGCCACGTTGCGCTGCTTGCCTCCTGGCCTAGATGAACTCTGCACCCAAACTCGCCTGCATTGCTCCTCGGTTTGTACGACGCAGTTCCATCGTCTTTAAGCTGGCTGGTACCAACGGCGCTGTCACCAAGACCGTCTGTGCGGGGGCCAAGTACAAGCTCGAGGTGGGGACGGCATGTACGACGGCGGGCAGCACTGCAAACATGCTGAGGATCAGCGCCCGGGTCCAGAGGCGCTTGACGTAAGAGCGCATACCACCATCTGCAGATGCATTACGACATGCCAGTCACCGGTCGCGGCGTACGGCATATTGTACGGTTCATGCAGGGTCATGTAAAGTAACCGTTACAAGGTGGACCCGTATCCCGACGGGTGTTCCTGGGGGTGTTCATGCAGGTGTCCTTCCCAGAGCTTCGGCTAGCTATGCTGACCGCCTCCCAGGGCACCTTCTCTGCGGTCCCCGACTCCTACGTCATGGTGGATACTCCCGGATGGTGGGTGTGTCGGAGTAGAAGCATGTCAGGGTGGGGTGGCTAGAGCGCCTTGTGAGGTGCGGTAGTTGAACGACACACGCTGTCTGCCCGGGCAACAGCCATGCCAAAAATTCGGGTTGCGCCGCCCACCGTTTGCTCCGTCCGCCTTCAGCCGCGCGTCATCTCTCAAGTTTTGGCGTACTTAGGCCGGGCAGCCCGGGGATCACGGCGGAGGGGGAGGAAGGCAGGGGCGCCATATGCGTTGCCACGGACGCGACCCGACCCGACCCGTTCTGAACCCGTCGCTCCCCGGCCTTTCCCCCATCGGGATCCACTTGTGTCAGCCCCAACCGGGCCTTCCTGGGAGCCCGCAACTACCTGGACGAGGAAGCCAACACCAATTTCGCCGTCCATTTCAGCGCACCCTGCAACGCCACAGGCGAGTCACCATCGGCCCGCATGGTTCACGTCACCAGCACTTCACGTCGCACGGCTCCGACTTCATTAATGCGCATGTCTGGGCCCGTTGGATCGCCCGGTCGAGACTCAGGGTGCACCTTGTAACGGTTACATGCGCACATCTGCAAACACGCACGGCTCATCTCTGATCGCCCTCTCCTGCGGTCAAGGAATTCTGTGACGCGACAGGCCTCTTGTCGAACCCCCCCCCCCCTGCACACCCACCTTCACCAACCCCCATGAGTTCTGGTCCATTGGCCGCCCGCCCCCGCCCCCAGGCGAGGTACAATTCCGGGTGACCTCTTCCACTCTGTCGTACATCGGCCTTGTCTGGGCCCAGGCGGGGCTGACGGTGCCGGTGGGGGAGCGGGGTTGCGCCGACCCAGCGAAGAGCGCATGCAAGGACGCGGGCGCTGGCGCTAGTCCCGGCAGCAGTGGCGCGTCGAGCTCAAGCCGGGCACTGGCCGCGCCCCGCAACAGGGGGCCTGCAGAAGCGAAGCACGACAGGCGATGAGCTGCCGCATGCGCAGCCTTGTGTACCTGTTAGGCTTTGGGACGCACCCGGGGCACAAATGTTCCCCCAACGATGCCTAAAATGGTGCGGCCGCATATGAAGGAGCATGGCGCAAGATGGAATGCCCCCTTTATGACCACAGTTATGACCGTTGATATCTGGGTATAGCGCGTATCTGTGGCATCTGGCATGTGCTGCCTTCATTGCCCGCTCCGTCATTGCTGCTGCCGGTAATTCCGGACCCGCAGTCATCTGTGCCTCCCCAACCTACCCAGCCCAAGATGGCCGATAGGTTGCCGACGCCTGCGCCACGGCTAGTTTCGGCTCAGTGATCCGTCGCGGCCTCGATGGGGGCCGCAGCTGTCCTTGCCGTTGCCGTCGCGGCCGCTGTCGTACCACATCATATGGGACGAGGGACATGCCTGCAGGGTCCAACGGGGTTGAGTCCATGCGGCGAACCCGATGAAGTGAGATGGGTCTTCGCTGGCATGTGGAAAGGGTCGGTTCAAAAGGTCGTGGTTGGTCCCCAGACGTTACAAGCTGTAGATTGTAAGGGTGTTTGCTGGAGGCCCTGACAAGTTTGAGGATTTCCCTGGGTCGGGTTCGTGTCCGTCCATGCTGCTGAGCCCGCTGCTGGAGCTGGGTGCGAAGATGCAGGCTGGACTTCGCGGCAACAAGAGCCGCAGCGCATGGCAGCGATGCGGGTCGGGGGATGTCATGCGCATGGCAGTACACGGTTGCACATACGGCAAAGGCCGTGTACCTGCGTGTATATACGGTATGGGTACTTTAGGTGCAATCTCGTATTATGTCGCGCTGGAGGGGCTCGAGCAAGAGCCGAAAACGTCGAGTAGAGTTCATGCATGTAATGTTGAAAAGGGCGACATGCCATTGTGAGCACGCAGCAGATCCCGAGACGCGCCGTTCGGCGTATGTCATACTAGCTTCGGATAGCAAAGCAGGAGCTATCTGGGCCCGTTGGAACGCCCGGTGGGGGCTAAGGGTCCACCTTGTAACGGTTACGGTTTAAGTAGGAATAACGCACACGAACGGCCGATCACACACAGCCCCGCGTGGTCGAACCTTAGACAGCATGAGAGGACACGCAGGCATATTGAATTCTACATTAAAAGGAGTCGGCCTCTCTTGGCGAGAGTGTTCAGCCAGCCTGCGCACTGCGTGCCCTGGCAACTGCCGGGGGAGTTCAATCCAACCAAGCGACGCACAATCTTCCATCGGTTCGTAAACGCACGGGCATTCTTCAACACCATGCTCCTGATGACCTCCTATCTTACTACGAATGTCCCCTGAAACACGTTCGAAACGAAGCACGCAGCACGACATTCCACGCTGGGACACAGCCGGGCTCCCGTGCAGGGTCCATGATCACGACTGATGAGTCCTCGTTAATATGGACTAGGCAGATGGCTGAATTCAATGCAACTCCGTTCACTCGAGCATTACTAATAGGCACAACCAAGGGAAACGAGGATATTCGTACAGTACTGATAACATAACCACTGGGTATTGTAACCTCGCGTACCCTTTACTCAGCGAATCACCAATGCTGGCCACTCGAAGCAGCTTAGCACAGCTGCGCAGCGAGTTGGATCTCATTGACACATTCAAATTTGGCACATTCAAGTCAGCCGGCGTGAGTTGTAAGAAGCCACGCAAAACAAACAATGCAGCACCAACCAGCGGGAGCAAGGCATCCCTGATGACGCCTCATGGAACTGTCACGCTTCCCACGTACACGCGGGATTCGCGTAGCTTTTACTCCGCGCGGCGGGCCCGCTTGCCGCCCGAAGGCTCTGGGCCGTTGCTCGCGCGGCGCTTGCCGGAGGGCCCAGACGGTCCGACGTCCTTATGCCCGCAGTTGTCCCGGTGCGGCATCAAGCACTCGGCCGCGGCGACCCGCGAGCACATCCTCGCCCAATCGTCCTGATGGAGCTGTTGTCATGGGACAAACACGAACGGGGCGCGCTTCAATGCGGGCATATCGCCTGCGATCCAGGCAAGCTAAGGCTTGACCTCGATGCTATGTTGTGGAAGCTTTCCACATGCAGTTGTCAACCGCAACAAGGGAGAGCTCGCATACCTACCCCTACGAGAACAATACGCATTATTAAGCCTCCTAACCTCGACGCAGACCCCACGCAACGCCCTTAACGGGTCACCAACTATTGCAAGATTACGTACTTACCGTGATCACGAACTGCAGAGGCGGCTTGGAGTTGTGCTTGGAAGCGGCCTCTCCGCGCTTGCCGTCTAAGGCCCACACCACGAGCCCGACGCCCGGCACCTTCTTCATCCCCACCCGGCTGTCCCGCAACAGGAACGACAGCGTGAACAGGTTCTCAATCGTCTGCCCGTAGGAAGCGCGGTTGCAGACCAGCTTCGCCACGGTGGCCTACAAGCACAAGCAGAGCAATCCACGTAGGCATGGCGACAATGGGCTACGACACGATACCTCGCTACAGACCTGCGTCGCTACTCGATGCGCACATGGGCGTCACAAGGTCGTTGCACCAAGGTCAGTGGGCTGGAAGGTCAGCCGAGGATGCATGACTGACCAGGTCTAGCCGCAACCGCGCTGCTAAGGGCCACATCTCACCGTCTGGCCGGGCTGACCCTTGATGATTTGCCACATAGTCTCCATGTTGCGGTCGGTCTCCTTCACGTCTTCAATCGGGATGGTATCACGCATTTCCGGCTTGGTCACCGCCCCCAGTTCCTAGGATCAACAAAAACGAGTCGACGAGTTGGCTTCTGCGATCCAAGCCCTGAAAGCTAAATTGTTGCACGCGAGGGTCTCATACCAATGAATGAATGAATGAATGAATGAATGAATGAACGTTACAGCGGACCCAAAGGGATCAACGGTGTATACCATCAACGGTGTATATCATACATATATCATATGTATATCAACGGTGTACATCATATGTAGTGACTAGCTAGCTGCCAGGCGCCGATGCCGCACCTGTTTCTTCTGTCGCTGCTGCGCGGGAGCCTTTCGTTCCTTCGGCTTGGCGTCTAGAGCGCCAAGGATGCAGTGCATGCCTGGGTTGAGGGCGCGGCCAGATCACAGGGCTTTGCATCAACAGGTGCATGCGAGGACAGGTACGGCTGGTTCAGTCGTGATCTGGACGCACTCTTCCCACTTGCCGCATCGCCAATCCCAAAACATCGACTCGCGAAGATGCACTACAATTGACCCACATCATCGCCATAGAAGATGGCCAGCGGCGTTCCGCCTTCGCCACCTACGTTAGCCCTCCTCACCCCGTGCCGGCCGCCGCAAGTGCTCCGTGGCCGCTGTCAGCTCATGCCAGCAGAAAGCCATGGGATCCTCTTCACCGTCGAGCTGGGGGTCACGCGTATGCACAAACCGTGCTCGGAGAGCCCGGACGAGCTCCATAGGTCCCCGCCCCTGCAGATACACACCACCGTGCGCTCATGTCATGCTCAGCCATCGCGACGTGGGAGCTCCTGTGGCTCAGGGCTAACCTGTTGCTGCTGGACCAGTTTGTTGGAGGCCTCAACTCCATAGCCAGCCAACGTGCGGAAAATCTCAGCCTGTGTCGACACATCCTTCGGCTTTCGGAAGGCATCTCCTGCAATCAGTCGAAGACTACAATCAGTCAAAGACAAGATGCTCAACTCTCCCTTGCTTGACGGATGAGATGGCTCCGCTCACCAAGAGCGTCTGCACGCTGGCAGGTTTTGTCGAAGTGCACCAAAGACTCTTGCAGGCGGTTTGAGTTCGCATCGCATAGCACCTCCTTATTCCCTGCACAACGTTGGGTGATAACAGAGTTGCGAATTCGCGCCAGGTTCAGCGTTAGGGGACGATAGCCTGTCATGCTGGAACTTACTGTGAATGTTTTGTTTGTGCTCCCTGAGCTCCTGCCGCAACTGGCGATGTTGCTGATGTTGTTCCTATTTTGGAATGCGTTAACGGCATGTCACTTCCATAGCCGCACCAAGTTCAGCACAGACAAACAGCAACCTTGAAAACATCGGCTTACCCTGTTGGCGCCTACAATCCCTGTCACTTGAGCCATAGCTATCGATGTTCTGTATTGCTTTTATCAACTGCAGCTTTTCCGTTGAACGTAAGGGCTTCGTCACAGCCTTCAATGTCCTTCCGCGAAAGGAATTGCCGTGGCGCAGCAACCTCCAAGTAATTATGATAAACGTCAAGAAAATCCCAGGCTCTTAACGCTGCATGAGGCGCCAATACAAAAGTACGGTAACATTTCAAAGTGCCGTGACGCAAATCACGCGGCGCATGCCAACGTTGCATGGCACGGCCTGCATGAAATCGAGTATCCAATCGTCGCTGTAGTCGTCAAAGTTGTAATTATGAATCCCCATCATCACCGGCACAATGTGGCTATTAATTATGGTGTGGGCAGTAAGCAATCCGTTCTCCGTGAAGTCAAGACGACGCACGCACATCCCCTTGGGCACGCCCCGCTGTGCCCGCCACGCGCTGCAGCATGTGCTCAAGCGCAACCGCCTCCACCCGCAACTTCGGCTCGAGGCGCGCTGCCCACATGAACTCGCCCTGCACCAGCAGCTCCGACACACGATGCACCGCGTCCTGCAGTCCCGCCACCGCCGTGGACGCGTCGTTACAGTCCGTCGCCATTGGTCGGGCGCCCAGCCGTGGCACCATCGCAGCCACAGCGCGCAGGCCCCGCCTTGCGGCCACCAGACCATCCAGCGATCGCACCAGGGCGCAAGCCAGGCCCGGTGCATGCGCCTGACCGTGCAGTGTGGCAATAATCCCAATCCCCCGGGCCATCTCCTCCAAGGCCGCGCTCGCATCCGCCAGGTGCTGGTCAGCTGCGTGTGTGTAGAGCGTCAGACTGCAGCGCACCGAGCAGAGCTGCGCCGCTGCGTGACCGCTGCCATCATCCTGAACCTGCCTGCACCGGGGCGGCAATGATCAGGCGTCAGCTGCACCAGCCGCACGCGAGGGCCATGCAGGGTTGCAACATTCCGCAGTGTGGCTGTCGGTGGCAAAGCAGCAATACGCGTTGTGCTTGTCGGTGGACAGGTGGCAGTTCAGACTGGGTTTTTCGGTGCAACGTAGCAGTTCGCAGCGCAAGGGCAGCAGAGAGGCCTCCGTTATGACCCGCGGTATTCACTTCACTAGTCGGATGTGGGTTGCGATGTAGCATGACAATGGGCGGCAGGTGAACGACGCCCTGCTGAGGTGCACGGTTGCAAGCAGGCAGATGTTACCCCGGAGGCGGGTGCCCGACAACGAAGGGGCAGGGCTGCGCTGCAAAGTGCACGCCCGGATGCTGCCCTGCATCATAATACTGAAGTACAGACAGCCCTGCAAGTCTGTACTCTGCCACCGCCAGGTACTCAGATTGAACGTTTGCGGGGTGCGTACGTTGCGGCCGCACGTACAAATAACTCCGGCCGCTCCAGAGAATGCAGTCAAGGGAATGACCTGGATAGCAAGCGCGCCGTGGCTTAGCAACCCATCAGAAGAGAAATGAAGAGAACGTAGAATTAATACATGGTTTGATTGGGCCCTGTCTAGAGGCGCACTTGCCCACTCACCCGCCCACTTGCACACTCACCAGCACATGTCCGGGTCGAGGAACACCCTGCCGTCATCACACATGGCCATCAGCCGCGCCGTCGCGCGCTCCAGGGTGGTGCCGAAACGTCCGCCGGGAGACCCCGCCGGTTGTAGGTGGCGGCGGACCTGCCAGCGGTGCGCAGAAGCCCGATCGGCCAGCACGCCGCACACGGACAGGTGTTCAGGAGCATTATGCTAGCAGGGCCTCGAGCGATTTGCAAGCAGGGCATCCGGAAGTCAGCAAGTGATCGGAAAGTTCCAGCCCGGACTAGGGCGCTGAATAACGTCGGGCCGAGCGCCCATGGGGACTGCGGGCCATCTCTATGCTGTCCTCTTGTGGAGAAATTTGCGTTTGCGGATACCACAATCAACATAATGTGACATTTGCCCAATTTGGGCATCACGGGGGCCCGGAGTCTTCATGCAAGTGGTGAGCTAGTTCCACCGTGCTCTCCTAGGGAAGCCGCGCGTTATCATGTGTGCAGACAACGGCTACACTAGTCGCCCCCGGAGTCCATGGCAACCTGACGTATTCCTGTGTGTTCATGCCAATGCGCAGAAGCTGATTGGAGGCTGCGACCGCGAAGGCATCTCTACCAGGTGTAATGCCGCAAATGTGTAGCGTCACGCGTCAGGTACTCCCACCGCACGTTTGCAGCACCAGCTGCACAGCAACACACCTGCAAATAGCTGCTAGCCAGCCTCAGGGCGTGCGGCAGCCGCTGTGCCGCATGTAGGGCCGCCTGGTGTCGCTGCAGCAGCGCCTCCTCGAGACAGCGGGCGTACACCCGGTACCCGGGCTCTCGGAGCTGTGTCGCCGCCTCGGCAGCTCGCAGCAGCCGTAGCTGCCACCCGCACCCGCTGCCGGTGCCCCACGGCCACTGTCGCACAGATTGTGGCTGCAGTTGCGGCTGCGGCTGTGGCTGCGGCTTTCGCTGCTGAACCTCCGTTGGCAGCGGGGCTGGCTGTGAAGTCCATGAATCGTCGGGCATGGTCGCTAACGCGCGGGGTCGCAGCATTGATGGCATCGGCGCCGGCGACAGCACAATTCGCTCCTGGTGACGCCCGCCTGACTGCTGTCCGGTCTCGTTTCCTGCGCTTCTGGTTGTACCAGCTGTGAGCGTTTGATCCGGAGTGCTGTCCTGGCTTCCTGGCTGGCATTCCCCTGGGATGCCCGTGGAACGGACTTCCGGGTCGGCGTTCAAGGGCGCAGAGTACGGCGCGCTGTTGCGGGACCCGGTGCTGCTCGCTTTGACGTCTTGTGAGCTGACGGCATTCACACTGCGGTGGTCTGATTCGTTGGAACCGCGTTGTGGTCGGTTCTCGCAGGGAGACATGCGCCCCTGATGACGGGGCTGCGGCGAAGGCGGCTGATGCAGCTGCCTGCCCGGCCATGAGGTTAGCACCAGGTCGCGAAATGCCGCGTTGAGCCAGAGCTGCAACGCCGGTGTGTGACCGCTTACCCCATGACTGCCATGTCCGCATTGCTCCGCTGGCGCGGGCCCGTCCAGCCAGGACCTCCAGCTGCTGTGAACGGCTCGGCACCGTGCCAGGTCCGCGCCCGACAGGCGGTCAAAGATGCCCGCCATCATCGCTGAGCCGGTGTTACTGTCACTGCCGGCGCTGTTGTTGCTGCAGCAGCAGCAGCAGCTGCCGATCTCTGGGTCCCTAACCTTCCCGGCTTCGGGTGCCACGGCCGGGGCCGTAGCTGTGGGGCCGCTCCCACACGCCGTAAAAAATGAAGCCGCAAGGCCGGTCCTGAAGCCGGTCCTTTGGCCATCGTCCGTGTGAAACCAAGGGCAGCAGCTGCCATAGGCATGCAGTCCCATCGGCAATAGGTTGGTGGAGTTAACGGGCCAGCGGACCAATTTGCCGAACAGAACATCTCTCGGCAGACAGTCCAGGCCGGCAGGGAGGGCATTCCACAAGAGGGTGTGCGTCTCGTGCACTGCAGCGGTCGAGGGATTACGCAGTGATGTCATGAGTGTGCGATGCTCCCAGGTTGCGCAAAGCCGCGACCCGTGGGTCGCGCAACTGACGCTAAGGAATTCAGTCAAAGCTTGCGCGTCGATATCGTGTTTATATTCAGCAAGCCTGGTACCCTTGTATTTAACAGCTAAGACGACGGCAAGCCACGAAATTTTTTTCAGGAGCTTCGCAGAAGAGCGATTCTGTAATAATCTCGACAGGTTGAGCTTCGCAGAAAACGTACGCTGTAGTACTCCCGGCAGTGGTGAGGCTTCGAATGAACACGAAGATAAGTACGACAGTGACGCACGTGGAGCAGTCATTCAGGAGGTTTGCATTTGACCCATGGGGTACACGCGCTCTGAACTCATTTTACATAGCTTGGTTCACCGTGTAAATGAACTGTCCTGGTTCCATCGATGCCTGTGTACGTAACCCAAAGTATCAGGAGACAGTTTTGCAAGGTGACCTGTGGATAGAAACGGTCTCCCTTTATTGTCTCCCCTGCCAGGGATGACGGCCGAACTTGCATACTCAATACCATCGCGGATACTAGGCAATCTTGCTTACAAGACGCATGATGGCACGAGCCAGCAACCCAGAAAGCCAAAGCAACCCTAGAGAGATAGTTCAACGATGGCAGGCAACGCAGCAGTGTACGGGATGCGTCGGGGCCAACCTGACGTCGCAGCACTCTTGACAACCTGTACATATCTTTATAACAGGTCAATAAGCAACGCTAATACAAAACACGCGCAACTACCAATTTGTGTACGAGCAGTCAACCAAGTCCCGTCACCCGTCTGATCACTATCCATCGCAAGGTCAACAATGATCGCAACACGATTGCATGATGCGCAGCAAAACGTTATAATAGCTCCTCACATCTCCGCAAGGCTATTCACCCCTCCCAAAAGCTGCCATGCTGCGTAAACGTCCTCGAACGAACATGCCGGGTAACACTCAACCCAGATGGCCCATGACCAGCGGCAGCAGCCGCGAGGGCGGTCGCCACGCGTCCACTTCACCGCTCCAGCGCCCATCCGCCAGCGACGGCTCGCACACCTCGATGTGCACCAGCGAGCCAGGGGCCTTGTGCATAGGCTGCGAGGGGCCGCTGAGGCTCAGACTCACCCCGGTGCCGCTGCTCGCCCACCAGCTCTGACTCAGCTCTAGGGAACCATTCAGAGCTGGGACGGTGCCCGAGGCGGCCACCTCGCTCGGCGGCGCACCCTCCACCTCGTTGGAAGCGGGAGCATCCACCGCAATGGCTTCCTCAGGAGTGTAAGCTGCCACGTAGGTGTACCTCCGGAGCAGCGGGATTTGCTCCAAGCTGGCAAGCATGTGTTGCTTGGCGGCGGTAGCTGCGGGAGAGCACTCAGCACCCGTCCCAACAGCGGCCGCCTGCGAGACAGCAAGCGCTGTGCGCTGGTAGGCGCAGAGCATGGCAGCAACTGGGTTGTCGCAGCCCATCAGGAACTGGCTCGCAGCAGGGTGCAGCACCTGCACGTTGGGAGACCAGGGAGTGTGAGAGTGGAAACTGCAAGGTAGCAACATTTACGCGGGGATGCAAATGCGATGTGCCCCAGGCGTTACAGTGCATGGTTGATAAGTCGGCTTGCGCAACGCGACCTGCCCCCCTGTAGGTATCCCAGCAATGCCATGGCAAAGCCGTCGACGGTCGCGCGCACCTGCGACATGGCTGACTGCAGGCTCAAGCTCAGCGCCACAGTCACGGTATTGATGGCGGCGAGCGGGGCGAAGGTCGTGTTGGAGATTGCTTGTTGGCCCGCAGTCGTCGCCAGCGTCGAGGAAGCGCGCGGGGTGCTGGAGCCCTTTCCGCTGCGAGACACGTGCGCACCCGATGGTGCAAGGCCAGCATTCCACTGCGGTGCCACCATGAGCGCCGCCATGAGTGCGGGCAGGCGGTGCCACCGTTGGGCCGCCGCAAGCCCAGGCAGGAGCGCTGTGGGCGGACGGGCGGCGGGAGGTGTCAGGTGTCGATGTATGCGAAAATGTTTAGGTGAGGGGCTGGTGGTCACGTTGAGGGCAGGACACCGTTTTTCTATTTCTAAAATTGTAATGTGCAACTTACATGCCAGATGCGCCGTAATCAGGATGTCATCCTTCTCGGGCAGCAGACAGGCACCAAAGCTGCAGTCCGTCTCGCCCATGGCAGAGCTACCCGAAGACAGCCGCAGCAGTGCCGCCCACTCCCGCCGCTCGACGGCCGCGGCCCCGCCGTCGACTGCAGCGGATGGTTTGGCACCACCTGAGCTGACGCTGACCGGTGTGGCCATCTCCCGCAACGCCAGGGTGACGAAGTCAGCCACACGGTCAGCTGCCGCCGCTGCCGCGCGACCCAGCTGCACGCGAAGCGCCAAGCAGCGTCCCAGCCTCTGCACGGTGTCGGTGAGCCCCTTCAGGCACTGCGGGCCCCGACTGGCGGTGGCGCTCGTTGCGGGAGATGCAAGGGTCGGCAGCGCACGGCCGACTGCGGCAAAGCGCTTGTCAAGGGGCATACGAGATGCATCCAGCAGCTCTTGCAGCGGAACTTGGTTCGCATCCAGGAACGCCTGCGGTGGAGCACCAATGAGAAATAACACGTTATAACAATTGAATAGAGTTTAATAGCACGAGCAGCCTCTGCGGTTGCACACCAGGTCACTGTTCCCATTCACTGGCCACACCTGCATCTCCTCCAGGCACGCGTGGATCAGCTGGTCGCACCCACGTGTCAAGTCCGACGCGGCGCATGGACCGAAGAACTGCGGGCAAAAACGCGGGGATGAACGTCATTTCGATAAGGACCTGAAAATGGAAAGCCGCAGGCGCAACCGGTGCTTCAGCCTTTGCATTTATGGGTGAACGCTCACCTCAAAGATTAGGGCCAGTTCACGCACGCAAGTCGCGGCTGCAAGCCCGGCCGATCCCTTGGCGACGCTGCCGTGCGGTGCTGATTCTCCGGACACGAACGCGCCAATCTCCGCGTCGTACCACACAACCGGGTGGCGCTCATCTTGTTGGAAGATGACGGTCCGCCAGAGCCAATCATGCAGAGCACGTACGATAGACACCGTGGCCGCCGTACCAGAGGATGCGGCTGACGCGACAGGCGCCCCACCAGAGGAGCCGGCGTTTGAAAAGGCCTTGGTCATGGGCCCGACGATTCGCTCGGGCTCACCTACATCGTGGTATGAGTCACATCACACGTGTCCAGCGATGCAGAGGCGAGACTAAGTAATTAGGTGTCACACACAAGCGATGGTTCTGTACTGTTGCGCCCAGGTCCTCTGGTCGAAAAACAAAGTCACGTCCTACCTGCCGACGTCCGCGCAGAGTTAGTCGCTTGCTGGCTTGCGTTGAGGGAACGCGTCATGGGACCCATCGCGCCATTGCTTGGAGGGGCGCCGGCGCTGCCAGTGCTGCCCGCGCGCTGTGGCAGGTTGTGACCCGCCTACACAAGGCATGAGAGCAAGTGAGTTCAGTCAGACCCACACGCTGAGAACCTTTTCCTTTTTGCACAACTTACTGCATCGCCGTGAGGTGTCGTCGGGGCTGCAGCCTCTGCGGATGTGGACGGTGGTGCCGGGGTGTTGGGCTGCCGCATCGGCCCCGAGACGGCCTCGAGCCCAATCGTCTGCGGGGCAGACCAACAAAAGCTCGTACATTTATATTCGGGCAGCCACTAATGAACACTGTGCCTGAGCGTATATGTACCGAGGAAGCGATCAGAGGATGGGCTGTACGGACGGCAATAAGACCCATAAATGTACCTGCAGCGTGGGGGCCGCTGTCTGCTGCAGCAGCAGACGGGCCAGCTCCGGCAGCAGCTCCGTAGCCAGATGGGGCTGCAGCAGGGAAATGACCTCCACGAACAGGCGCAGCGGCCCAAGCTGGACTGAGGGCACAGGGATGGCGACCTGCACACAACAATTCCGAGAATGCAGGCCAACTTGCCGCATGCGCAAAAAACAATACAGTACCAGGAGATCAGGGATGCTCGCACCGCACCTGGCTAATTGCAGCGGCAGTGTTGACGATAAGCTGCGAAAAGTTGTCCCGAATGGCGTCCACCAGCTGGGATCGGCACATCGGCAAAGCATCGCTAGAGCGACTGTCGGCAAGCAGCATCCTGCAGACAAGGCAGCGTTTCACATCATTGCTCGTCACATGCCGTCCTGTATGCAATCCACCAATGCAGATCTGATCATGCACAGTGTACATCATGCATCGCTCATTTCGCGGCACGACAGACATGATCCCGCCCTCTCCAGCCCTCTCGCGACATACCTGCCGTTGTCCAACGCCAGCACAATAGGAAGCAGTCGAGACGCAAGCTCCGAGGCAGGAGGCAACGGTGTCAGCTCCGCATGCCCAGCGGCGTCACGCTGCGGCACATGCTGATTCTCCAGCTCCTCGTATGCCGGCTCACGGGAGTCTGCTAGGGCAAGGTTTTGCAGGTTCTTGCTGAGTGGGCCATCCGCGAAAGCAGCCGGCCCATTTGCGCCGCTGCTGTCTTTGCCGTCCGCCGTTTGGGCCCGAACACGCTCAGGTGTTGCGCTGCGTCCAGCGCCACCTCCGTTGCTGTCCCGATCCTTGTCTTTGGGACGAGACATAACCCGCATCAGGCTGGGACCCGTGCGAGTATGAGTGGGGTTGCTTGAACGAGACGCGTTGTTCAGGGCGGCGGCGTTGCGGAGAGGGGCCTACAAAGAAAAGGTCAACCAAGACGAACGACGGCTCGATGAACGGGGTGGTTCCCTGGTACAAATGGTGCGAGGTGTGCTTCTGCGCGCGTGTGGAGCCTGTCCGGTGCGTCATGGTGGCGATGATTTGTTTTTGCAGCGTGCAGTCAAAGGGTGCAGCTGTCATTGATGGCCCGCGGGTTTCGCTCTAACATAATTCATAGAAAGACGGTGGAGTGCATCGCGGTCAGCAGGCGCAAGCACGCTGGCCCAAGTGTTATAAGGTACATTCGGCCCCGCGATCAGACGCCATGCAAATCCGATCCCCGCCTCTTACCAGCACAATCGGTGAAAGCAGTAACCTCAGGCATTCCAGCACATCTTTCATGCAGCTGCCCGGCAGGTCGTCGGCTGGTCCCTGTTGTCGCGCAGCGTTGCCCCGTACCCCAGGCTGCGTGCTGTTTCCGGTCCCCGTCGCTGCCGAGCCAACAGAGGTCCGGGACAGCAGACCACCGGGCGCGGCGTTGTTGGTGCTGGCGGTGACGGCGGCTGCGTACGCCTCAGCCCGGGAGGGCAGGAGCCAGTGCAGTCCCTGAGGATACCGAAGGAAACATCCAAGGCATTATTGGCTCCGCCGCTGCCAACCAATAACTTACGTACATGGTTATACGAACGTGGGATCAACATCGTCCGTGCGCACCTGCATTGCTCCCAGCGCCGCCTGCATGTGCTCCATGCGACCGCTGCACAGAGCCGACTTGGCTGCAGCCCTCAGTGGCTCCATCCGATACTGCAGCCCTGGAGCCAGGTCCGCTGCGGATGCGTGCAGCAGCGGGCCCTCGTACAGAAGACGAGCGGCATCCAGCGACTGCAAAGGTTACGGGGTGGCAGGAAGTGCACGGACGTGAATCGCGGAATATTCAGCTCAAGACACTGCCGCTCGTGCTGCTCAATGTTCAGATCCCGAGGTCAGGTAGGACACGTCCTCTATCCGTACCTTCTGTAGCACATCAAGATAGCGGGTGTCCTCCGCGTACTGCAGGACCCTGGCAGCTTTCAGGGGCGGATCCGCACTGGCCAGCTGTAGACTAACGTAGATCCAAATGCCACAGGCACTTGACACGCGTGCGGCCGCGTCCGCTGGGGGTATCGTCGACAACAGCACGCTGCGAAGCAGATCAGTCAAGTCCTGCGTGCACAAGTGAAGAAAAGTCGATATTTTCAGCGCGTGACTCCATGCCTGATGGTGGCACGTCCCCGAAACGAACTCCGTAACTTCCCGGTGAGTAGCCAATACGCTTTCTCGTACACTTTTTTGTCGGGATAAAAAAACGAATATCGTGACCCGCACCTTGAATGGCTGTAGCCCAGACGCGCCGGTGGCAGCCGCTGCCGCACTGGCCGGCGAGTTACCCGCTGCAAGGGCAGCTGCTTGCCTCAGGCGGAACTCGACCTTCCCAGTGTTGGTTGCAACGTGCGCCTGCATTTGCGCCGTGAAACCGTTAAGAGGGTGCCGCGTGCGGCCGCGTTTAGCTTCAATACGGACAGGTCGCAGGTGCACACGCCATGCGTACCTGCAGATCTGCGCCAACGGCGTCCTTAATTTGCTTGCACAGCGTCGCGTGATTCTCCACCTGCGTGAGTTGGAGGGAGGATACCCGGTCAGGAACACCGATGATGCAGCACGAGCTTACTGCAAAGACCAACGCAAAGCGCAACCCACATACCAGAAGTCGGTGGATAGCGTCCATAGCGGAGAGCAGCTGAAGAGCCTGCGCGCGTCATAAAAGCCGGGTCGGTCGCGATGTCCGGCAGGTCGGAAGGTATTTCACTGAGACCCGACGTCAGGTGATGCACGCTCACCTGCAACTCGTCATCGATGGTGGGGCCGCACAGCTTGCCGCCGCCCACTGTCCCCCGCGCGGTCAGAGCTGGTACCAGTTCCTGCGGGACGTCAAAGGCCGTTCGCCTGCAAACAAAGTCGACGGTAGGAAAAACGCGAAACATGAATACGTGTGAGGAAACGGTCGTGTTGAATCATCCGGTATTAACGCCAGCGGGTCATCTGTGACAGCTGGCGTGTCTTTACCACATACGGCAAACATAAAATGCTCTACACAGGTGCACTGGTCATGTTGCTGCGACAACATCGTGCAGGTTATGGCTGGGGTAGTGCCAAACAGTGCACGCCCCCGGTCACCTGCAGAACCACAGCAGTTCCTCGCGCCCCATTGAAAGCGCTGCAAGCAGCATGTCCATCTGGCCCGTGATACGCGATGGATTCGCCTGTGCGCCAGAAAAGAAAACATGAAGAGTCAAGCAAGAATGTAGGGCATTTGTGTAACCTCAAACCCGCAAGGCAAACATTAAAGGTCAATGGAGCCACATGTCTTACCGCGCACGCTGCATGAATGGCCCGCAACTGGCCCGTAAGATAGGCACGCCACATGCGATGCTGCAGCGGCGCAACCACGGCTGCAGCGCCGGCGGCGTCCACAAAGATTGGGTGCGGTGGCTTGTTCTCATTGGCCTCCTGCTCGTCGGACAAGCTTTTGCGCAGCCTGCACGCACCCCGACAGGATCGGAATGAATAGTGCGGCGAGCTAGCTCTCCGTAAACCTATCTTGCTAGTGCAAATGTCCCACAAACACATCAGCGCCTCGTAGTGCAGTCCGAGCTGCAAGTGGTCGTACAATTACTGTGATAGTTGCAAGGATATGCGATCTCCCCCTCCCCCGGGCGAATGTGGCAGGCCTGCGAGTTAGCGACAAGCATTACCTCTCTCATGAAGCCAACATTGTGCCGCGCAGGGCAACCACTGGAACCCTTTCTCACCTGCCCACGCCGCCGATCATTGCCATCTTGCCTAGCAGGCCTCCCAGACCGCCGCCGGACCGCGGGCTGAGAGCTCCATTTGAGGCACCCGAATTGCTGCCCAGGGCACTGTATGCCGTGGGACCCAGGTGCTGCAGCAGGAGCTGATGCGCGGACAACATGCGCTCCTTGTAGATATGAATCGCAAAGCCGTCCGAGAGCAGCTGTGACAGTCGCTGAGAAGAGTTGGGATGGCCAAGAATCTCTGCAGAGATATTCCAGTAAGGCGCCGTCCGTTATGATGGTTTCTGTCCAGGCACCGTCCCCTGTAATTTGCTTGCAACTCTTTCGTGGACAAGCCACATCGCGCCCCACATGGACAACAACCAAGTGAAGAACAGTAACCAAACGCCCAAAAGTCAGGAATGAAAATCCGCCGAACGGGCAGTCGGGTGTGGAGCGTTGGTACGTGTTGTTAGCGAAGAGAACCGCCCGGAATGTGTGTTACTGTTCCGACCTAGGAGATCCGCGGCGTCTGACGCACCTGGGAAAATGAGAAAGCCCAGGATGCCCCACTGGCGAATGGCTTCCCGGTGACGGAGGAAGGGGTAGACCTGCTGCCGCGTCATGCCGAACATGCCCATTGCGGGCGACGCCTCAGCCTCGGCTCCCGTTGCTCCCTCACCGCCTGCTTCACCAGGTTGGTGGTGCTGCTGTTGCGTCATCTCCAGAAGGCCAGCTGCCGAAACTCCCTCGCAGTTGTCCGCCACCGTCATTGCTGGCCCGACCACCAGCTCGAGTACCTGACGCGCGCGTATACCATCGGCAAGCAGCACATTCCCTCAGGTTTTGGGGACACGGCATGGTCCTTGTCAAGCAAGCCCGTGCAATTTATTGTTGAAATGCCACTTCGGCTTTGCATGTCGCTTTAGAGCGCACCTGGGCAATCCTGGGCATCGTGGCGCGGAAAATCTTCTGCATGTAGCACACCATCGACGGCTCCGAAAAGATGTGGTCGCTCACAGCGCCGCGCAACTGGGCAGCGACCTCCTTATCGACGTGCACGCATGCAAGCTGCACCATCTGTTCATAAGGACGGAAGGTCACAAGATCAGGGATGAGTGGGTGCAAATCCATGTACGAATAGCAGCCAGTCGCCCCAGAGGGCTGCCAAAACAACAGGGGCGTGGCGTCCCACAAACAACTTGACTTGTGCGACCACGCAGCACAGGTGGACGTGCCATACCAGCAAGGAACCCCAAAGCTTGGCCTTTTGTACAACCCAGAGTCCCACCTGAGCTGCGGCCTTCCGTGGAACATCCTCGAGAAGAAGGCCTGCCTTTACAGCTCCGCAAAAGGTATCCATGAACTGATGTAGCAGGTCCGGGTACGAGCGCAACTGCAGGCGTGCAGTGTCGGGGTCACCACATGGTGGCGTTGCGCGTATCAGAATCCAATCTAATGCCAGCCCTTCACCCTACCGTCAAGGAGCCCAGGACACGATGCAACTCCTCCAGCAGCTTCGCAATAGACCCGAAGTTCTGCGAGATGATCTGTGGGCCAGGGAAGTCGCGGGCAAACGCTCCTTGTTACGCTGGTTCAGCAGGGGTCAACCACGCCGCGAGCCCGGATAGATTAAAGTGCTGTTTGCATTAATGGACGACCAATGGCTTGGTTGGGTCTGCCTGTCTATCTGGCTGACAAGCTGCCAAGGCATGACCGTACGTCCCAGTCAAAAGTCGACACCATGGCTAACCAGCGCGTCGGAACTACTTTATCTTTTTATATTATGGTACTTGCCCTAAGGCTGGTGACCAGGGGCTGAAGCTCGGCGACATACGCGTTAGCCTTTTCCGCGAGGTTGCGCTGGAACTCCTGCGAAAAAAATAAGCATGCATGGTTATAGATAAACAAGCTCATCAAATTCAAGGAAGACGCTGCGGCCTTGCCTTTTGTGCTTTGGCATCGCCACCAGTGGTGGAGAGAAGCTGCGGCCAAAGAAGTTTCGGTGTTAAGAAGACCGGATATTATCTTGTTCCGTCTGTGCGCCCTTGCAGACCTGGTGCGGGCTGTTGATGGCCGCGTAGAGCAGGGGCAGGCCCTTCCGCGTATAAGACGAGTTCGAGTACACCCAAGCCCGCTCCTGGATATCACGGACGCGCTGTCCATATTCCAAGAGGAACTGAACTAACTGGCCGGTGTTCACAGATGTCGTTGGAGCTGCCATGTTTTGTCGGTCTCAAGTCAAGTGTCTATCCAAAGTTGCTGACCATCGAACGCAACGCTACTCTGAAAATGTGTCAACTGCAGGATGGCAGTTCCTATGCTACGTAAGAGTGCAAGTTTAGCTGTGTCAATGACGGACGGGGATGCATGTGCTTGGTGAAGATTGCTTGACAGCTCTGGATCCACACGTCGTATTGTCCCGGACAATATCATAGACGTGCATTGCATCCAATATATATTCTTTTGTTATATAAAACACAGATTTTCATGTGATGTTTTGTGTATATATATTATGGCCCACGGCTTTGCTTGCCGCATTTGGCATAGAAAGCTTGTAAGTTCGCGCAACAAACTACCATGCCTCATAGCCAAGGCTGCCTGCAAAGTCTGTGGTGTCGGTCTTCCTCAAGTGCTTGTTCGATGCAAGGTTGTTGCCAAGCAACACCCTTATGCAGGCAGCTTGAACTGGAACGGTTGCAGTTCCAGCGCTGCCCGACCAACTTTCAAAACAACATGAGGGTCTGCGATGGGGTTGAGGAGGAGGGGCTAGGGGGGAGCTTCAGGGCCAGGACGGCGCCGATGCGACGCAAGAGCGTGCATGGGCTGTTAATTGTGTGCTTACCATCTAAGCGTAAACGAGCGGTAATGCCTGGACAGTGCACAGTACCAATATGTCCACTATCGCACATCTCCCGGTGCCCAATCTTGTACAGCAAGGACCCTACGATCCATGTGCGACGCCAGGTCAGCTGTAAGCCGGTATGGCAAAGCCATGCAGAGCTCACAATAAAGGAAGCCCAGGGATTCCGACAAGAAACGTGTATTGCAGACGCAGCTGGTGGAACACTGTGAAGTATCATCGCCTGCAAGACGGCATGGGAACGAGCAGAAGCTGCAGACCTCAAGGTTCTTAATGACCGACCGACTTCAACATCTGTATGCGTTAAGCACTCATTCCCGAAGCAGACAGGCGTAGCCTCGCCTTCCAGATTCACTGGGAAGACCCGTGGGTCTGTACAGTTGACGACGATGGGAAATGCGCCCGCCTTTCACTGAAGGTTCATCAGCCTTCGGCCATCACAAAAGTAAACAAAAATTTGACCCCGAAGAGCCAAAGTGGCTTGCACCAAAAGCCGCCTCAGGCCTTCAGAAGTGGATTCCCGAGGCAAGATGAGGCAAACTTCGGTCCCAACCTTCCGTTACCCTCAAGGTTTGCACAGCCATCATTATGCGCGTTGCGGTACTTATTGCACTTAATCCTTGCAGCGCGAGCAAGGCTGGCCCGACAACAACTTAAGGAGACCAGTCTTTTTGCTGCGCACCCGATCCCAGCGCAGCATCCTCAGCTACCATTTTCCTCAGGCAACGGCATTGACGACAGCCTTCGACAGCACAGACCTGAAACAGCGGCGCGTCGACGCCTAGCTTGGGTCCAACGGTCCACCGGTCCAGGACCAGCCGCGATTTCGGCGCGATGTCCTGCATCACCGCGCCGTTCGCCGATGACTGCTGGACGGCCGGCGAAAATGAAGTCGACGAAGAAGACGACATGGTAGAAAGGGAGCAGCTCCAAGAAGGAAGCAATCAATCGCAGCAGCAGCGACACGGCAAGCAACCACTCGGTGCCGGCGGATCCCTTCCGCCCGTCGTCCAATCGCAGCCGCGACGCACGCGGATTCCGGGGGTTCCCCCTGGCAGCGACGTGGACGAAGCGGCCGACCAGTATTCTGACGACTTCGTCAGCGACTTGCCGGCCCGATTGGTGTTTGGTCCGCTGCGCGCGCCGTGCTCCGAAGATCCGGGCGAGGAGGATTCTGATGACGAGGACGACAGCAGGGGTGACCCGGGCTGTGGTGGAGATGCCGAAGGCCCTGGCGCCGCCGCGGGCGCTGCGTCCACGGGCGAGGGAGGTCATCCGGAGGGGGTGGAGGACGTGGCAGCACCGACGCCGTTGGCATTGGCGGCAGTAGGGAGTGGAGTTTGCAGCGTCCGACCGGTTTGCCAGGAGCTTCAGCAGATGAAGCTCTTTAAGCCGATGGGCCAGCCGGACAATGATCCCGGTAAGGAGCCGATGACGGCTCGAACAGATTTGTCGGTAGCGGAGGCGCCTGCGGGCTGCCTGAAGGGGGAGGAGAGGACGGAGGAGGCAGCGAAGGATGCGGCAGAGGCGGCCGTCACTGCAGCGCCGCTTGCTCCTGCACTGCGCGCAGCTGCGGTGATGGAAGCCACCATGGTGGGCGGCGGCGGGAGCTCGGAGGCTGCGGCACTCCGCAAGGAAGAGCCGGCGCAAACGGTGGGGCCATCAGGTATGTGCGTGTAATTGGAAAGGAAACCCGTCCTTATGTGCGTCGGGGGCGTGTGTTTTAAGTGTATGAGTCTGTGCGCGTGTGCGTATTTGCGTGCGGGCAGCACGTGACAGCACCGGCGGGTGCGGGCGACAGAGGTCGGGTGCACGCCGGGTCGGCTGGCGTCCATCGCGCATGAGGCTGGACAGCATCGGCTGAAAAAGGGACACATGTCCTGGGCTAGTGTGAACTGCCCTACCGTTTGGTAGGGTGTATGGTAGCTGCCTGCCTGCGGCCGCGGGGCCGCCCGGCTGACCGCCCGGCGCGGGAGGTCTTGGTCGCCTTGCCGAATACCCGGCCCGCCGCTTCGTTTCTGGGCTCAGTTTAAGCGCGCGATTTGAGGCCCGTGCTCCACCAGATCGCGTGAGGTATGGTACCACCCGGCAGGCTGAGGAGCAAAACTATTTGCCATAGAATTTAAAAGTTCATGTTCGGACACAGAGATGTTTGGACACGCTTTATTGATCCCCAACCTCCCGGCGATGCTGGGTGGCGCTCGCTATGGATCGTCGCCAACCGCAGGCCCTGTGGAGGAGGGCGGTCGCCAAGCCCGTCACAGGCATGAGCCTGCACGGCACCACCACGGCGAGTGCCTCATCGTACGGCCGCCGGTGCCGTCAGCGGATGCCATACAACCTGTACTGGACGAGCTGGTGGAGCTGGTGCACGAGCATCTGCTGGAACCGTTGCCAGCGCCGCCGCCGCCGCCACCACTGCCACGATCCCCGTCTCCGCTGCTTGCGGAATCGCCGGTGGAGTCGCCGCCGTCATCGAGTGGTGATGAACTCTAGGGGTCGATGAAGGAGCAGAGCGGTCGGCATCAGGGGGGCGACGGCCTCCACGAGGCACCGGATCTGACGTTGGCCCAAGCGTAAATTGAGGTTGCGCCCGGCAGTAGATTTGTCCGAGGTTAGGGGGCCCCCAATCCTGCAGCAATACCCCAGGGACTAGCGATTCTCCCGGACTGGGGGACCCGGCAGCTCTTGCGGTGATGCATGACGGCCACCGCTGCAGCGGGGGCGGCGGCGGCGGCTGGTGAAGCAACATTAGCGCCACCGATTAGCGCCGTCCCCCAGCGTGCCGCTCGGTTCATTTACGGTAAACCGTTACAAGGTGGACCCTCAGCCCCGGTTCATGGCATGTCATCCCCGGAGCTGCGGGTGTCATGGGAGTGGATATTAGGGGTTTCAGGCCTGGTGCACGACGGTGGCGGTGTGCCATAGCGACGCTGATCCTCACTGGGTGTCGCCACGCCGGGGCTGGGCGGCCTTCGGGATGAAGGAGCGGTAGCGCCCGTGGCAATCGCGGGTGCTCATTGGTTGCGTTCAGACGGGGGCATGTCCAAGCGCTCTTCGGGCTGACTTTGATACTTTGTTACGGTGCTGTCAAGGCTGTGTCCCACTCGATGGCCCCGTGTGAGAGTTGACTGCTCTCGAGTCGCTGTGTTTGGTGGAGGACATTCACGCCTCGCCTTCAAGACAATTTTTAACAGTTGGCAACAGCCCTCCCCTAACGGGGCGTGGTTGTGGCATGTGGTTGGTTGTCCGGTTGTTCCCACCCGGGGCTATGTGGGGCATTTGCGTTGCCGTTCTTGCAGCAGAGGTTTGCGACCGGAGGACTCGCTTGGGGATGGAGCAAGCGAGCAACATCCGTGCCTCGCGGCCACGAAGTTAAATACTGCTTTCGTTGCCTTGACGTGAGCCGTATGAATGGCGAGCGCCGTAACTAAGCATCCACATCGTGTGACTTCGGGATGCGTCAGGTCGCTTGGGTGTACCGTATGACCACTGGCCAGCCACGGACAGATGGCCAGGCGTTGCAGCGGTACCACTCAGGGTGCCAGCCGCGGTTCTGCCTTTACATTGCGCATGGGGCATAGCATGCTGTAGGGGGGGCCTCAAGGAATGGACTGCGATTACACAAGGCCGCGGCACTGACACGACATCACATCCAGAAATTGCCTACTGAGACATGGTGCAGTACCCCGTGATGCCGCTTACGGGACCCGGAAGGGATCATTGGGAAACACTTCAGATGAAGCTCAGCGGGTTCCCACAAGCTGTGCAGCATCTCACCCCGCACCAAAGCGCTGCCCAGACGTGCTGGGTGCCACAGTCGTGCTCACAGCTGAGACGCCCTCCCAAGGGTCCGGTCACTCGCTCAAACCCCTCCGAACAGGGCACATGACAACCCTTTCAGGGTCTCCTTCGCTTTATTACGTCATCACGCGTTTGCTTTATGACCTCATCAAAGTGAATGCTTTGCTTCCCGGCGCCTGGAAGCTGAAACCCATGTGTGCCCTGCTGGGCTTAATTATTGAGCCGGCATTTGCCAATTCGCCCGGAGATGAGAGACCTGGGCAGTCACGTGAAGGCCAACGACCGCCTGTTGGGCCCGCGTGCGAACACACAGGTCCGCTGGAGCGTCCCGCCCTGGGGGCCGTCGCCCAGCACCCATCCTGTCCGCGCAGGTAGATGGTGCCGGGGTCACTGTGTGGGAGCTCCGCAGCGGTACCGCCAGCCTGTCATGTCACAAAGGGGGGGCCGTCCACGGGTGGCGGAGGGCTCAGGGCAGCGGGCGTCAGGTGTCAGTCGGGTGGGCAGGGAGAGCCGTGCTGCAGCATCCCGTGGCGGCAGGTGCATCGGGTCAGCAGCATGTGCTTGAAGATGTTCGCGGTCTGTTGCCTTGACGCCCCGAAATCCGGCCTATAAGATGGCCGCCTATTAGTTGAATAGGGGGCAGCGCCTTCGGGTGACGCGAAAGTGCTTCTCTCATCGGACAGGCCATGCATGTGGTTGGCGTTTGAAACCCTTCTAACGTCCAAGCTGCAGCAGTGTGGGGTGCTTTGCCTTGTTCACGACCGGTGCCTGACCCACCTTCACAGGCTCCAGGATGCGACCACGTTAGGCTAAGTCCACATTACCCGTCGCGAGCACCCTTGTGAAAAGACTGCCCTGGGACCGGTGCCTGGCTCCTTCGCGGGCCAGGATACGCGCAACTGTACTGAAACGTGGGCTCCGACGACTTTGGTCGCCCAGCGCACTGGCGGAACGCATTGCTGATGCCTCGGGCAGCAGCCTGTGTAACACGTCGGAAACAGAACCGCGCACGCCTTGAGGGTGGACCACTCGCAGCTCCACAACTACTGCCCAAACTATTAACAACTGTGTATCCTCATTGTACGTCCCAAGAGAAAATAGACTGCAGGTAGCTCTAATCACACAGGCCACAAGTTTGCGCAAAGCGTACCTCCACGAGGCCGATGATAAGTCACAGAACCATTCGCAGCAAAACTTGCGGACGCACACGTTTGAAACAGTGCTCTACGCGGAAGTCTGGCAAGGGGCCGAAGCTGCCAGGTGTACTGTAATATGTAAGTGCCTGTAAAAAATGCCGACCTCTATGTTTCTGTACTGTATGAAAGCCTATTAGATGTAAGTCCTCCGGGGTAGGACTCACTCCCTAACTGTACACAGCTCGCTTTGTCATCGGTTACAGTACAGCAAGGAGTCGCAGTCAGTGCCAAAAAATCGTTTAGCAGGTTGTGATAATATTTTTGATGTGCTCGTAAATGTTCCATAGACATATAACATCGCAGTTAGTCGTCGCCGAACGGCTCCAACTGTCACGCAAAACCAGTTAGGTTATCCATGCGCTTTAAATGCGCTGATAAAATTATTGTAAGCATGAAACTATTGCTGCTTTGAACCCATGAAACACTAGACCTGTGGCCTGATGCGCAGCCAACCTGTCAGGTGTTTGACCGTCGGCATTGAGGGGTCCGCAGGATTTTTAATTATCAGGATCACTCTCAGTTATTACACTCATTTTTGTTTTATTGATAGTCGTTTGAAGTGAAGCAGCACCGAGAAAGAATATGTACCGCTCCGTACTTTTCGTTGGACCACTGAGACAGATACCACCGCTGCCTTCACGAGCACGCGAGAACCGTGTTTCATGATGCAATTATGTGCGAAGGCCTCAAGTAGAAAAAATGTTGTGGACTATCTCAGATTTGCAGCCCGCCATTTGCAATATTGTTGCCCACACAGGTCCTGAATTTGAACCATGCCAATGTTTATTTATGACGTTATGATTACTACCTGAGAATGGACAGTTGATTTGGAAAATGCTATTTGCTGTGTCGTCGACCTCGGTCACACCTTACTTAGCTAGCTGCTCCGCTGATGAAGTAAACAACACACTGCTTCAAACTAGGTAATGGTGCTCACGTTGCGAGGTAGATGGAGAAGCGGCTGGCCATTGCTGCTATGCCTGTGCATGGCAGCTGTGGCCCTGATTTCAGGTTCGTGGGCCATGTCGTCTCTGTCGTCTCCCTAGAAGACGTAATTGTCAGCTCTATATGAGGAAATGGTTTGACAGTTGCGCGTTGATCGTAAAACGGCTGACTGGCACAGCATACGCCGGCCATCGCCAGATTTCAAGGAATATTTTCACCTGACACCCAGTTTCATCTTTTGGAGAAGCCAAAGGACTGTGCTTTAGTCCTTGCCCGCCGCCCACGATACTGACCCGTGGACCGGGCCACGGGAAGTCTGTTGTTTGTTATGAAGCCCCCTCGCCCACTGCTCCTGTATGGCTATGCTTGAAGGATACATATTGTTCAGCGCTGCGCAGACCCACATCGTATGGTTTAAGTCTGCGTTGCTCCCGAGAGGTTTTGGTGACCGTTGTGCGGATTTTGCAGGCGCACCAAGTCTCCATCCATGCACACGTGCAAGCCACCCTACATTCATCCCCTGCTCAGTCCTCACCAACTCAGGGGTACATCCCTCGCCCAATCCGTCGCGCTGCCGCTCACACCTCGTCTCACACCGTGCAGGCGGCCAGGCCAGTTCGCTGGCGCGGGCACGGCGCAGACTGCAATTCGCCGGTGGCGCGCACGGGCATCATCGCAACCCGCACCTGGAAGAGGACATGGACCTGGACGGATCTGACGCGGCTCTGCGTTACAGCGTCCAGCGGCTTCGGCATCCCGATCTGATGCTCGCCGTCAGCAGCAGCGGCGCCGACAGCAGCAGCAGCAGCAGCAGTAGCAGTAGCAGTAGCATTAATGACGATCCCGACGCCGCCAGCGGTATACATGGCGGCAGCAGCAACACGCCTCCGCACACGGCCAGCGATCCACAGGCGCTGTCCGGGGGGACGGTCCGCTCGCGACCCGACCCAGATCAGGAGGACTCCGGGGTGCGGCGGCGGCGGCGCCTCACAGCGACCAAGTCGCCGCCGCCGCCGGACATGCCCGAATACCCGCCTTTTTTCCCGGACCTGCCACCCCAGCCGCCGTACACCCCGGGATCCTCCTTTGGCGATTATGCGCCGCCTCCTGAGGGGGAATCTCCGCCGCCGCCGCCCAAAAAGCCATCCACTAAAAAATCGCCACCGCCAACATCGCGGCCACCGCCGCCCCTACCGCGGCCACCGCCGCCGTGGCCGCGGCCGACGCCGCTGCCTCCGCCACTTAGGCTGCCGCCGTCACCGCGGCCGCCGCCGGCATCGCGACCGACGCGGCAGCCGCCGTCATCGCAGCCCTCCATCTCGGATCCTGCCGTACCGCCGCCAACGCAACCGCCAACGCCTCGGCCCCCCAGTCCGCCTCCGGCTGTATCGCCAAAGACGCAACCGCCAACGCCTCGGCCCCCCGGTCCGCCTCCCGCCGTACCGCCGCCGATGGTGCCGCCATCGCCGGAGCCTGCTGTACCGCCTCCTGACGTACCGCCGCCGATGGTGCCGCCATTGCCGGAGCCTGCCGTACCACCTCCTGACGTACCGCCGCCGATGGTGCCGCCATTGCCGGAGCCTGCCGTACCGCCTACTGCTGTACCATCACGAATGCGGCCGCCGTCGCCGCAGCCCTCCGTTCCGCTGCCTGCCGTACCGCCACCATCATTGCCATTATCGCCGGAGTCTGCCGTACCGACTCCTGCTGTACCGCAACCGGCGGGGCTGCCACCGCCTGCTGCACCGCCGCTGTCGCCGTTGCCAGCCACCCCACCATCATCCCCGATGTTAGATCCGCCGACGGCACCGCCGCCGACAGCCCCGCCACCTGCAGAACCCTCCGTACCGCTAACACCGCCTCCCACGTTTCCGCCGCCCCCACCGGCGCGACCCCTCCCGCCGTCAGACCCCTCCCAACCGTCGCCGCCGCCGTCCCTTCCGCCGCCCCTCCCGTCGGCACCCCCTGCTACGCCGCCCAGCTCACCCACACCGCCGCCGCCAACGTCACCACCGCCGCCGCCGCCACCAGTGCCACCGCCGCCGCCACCGCCACCACCGCCGCCGCCACCAGTGCCACCGCCGCCGCCGCCGCCACCTGTGCCACCGCCTGATGCGCCCGGTGAACCGCCGGGCCAACCGCCCTTCGCCCCAAACGAGCCCGACACACCGACGGGTGCATCACCCCCCTTTTCCTTTGAGGTGCCGCCGGACGTCAACGCGCCCGCGCAGCCGCCACCATCGCTGCCGCCGAGCCGGCCGCCGAAGCCGTCGGCGCCGCTCGCTGACCCCGACCTCAAGGATCCAAGCATAACCTCCCTTCCGCCGGAGGCACCACAGCTCCAGGGGACGCCTGTTCTGCCGTTCTTACAGCCGGCGCCACCGCCGGCGCCATCGCCATCTCCATTGTCGCCGCCGCCGCCGCCACCACGTCCGCCGCCGCCGCCGTCACCACGTCCGCCGGCGCCGCCGTCGCCACGTCCGCCGCCGCCGCGTCCCTCACCTCGGCAACCGCCGCCGCTGAAGGCTCCATCGCCGCCGCCGCCGCGGCCGCCCCCGCATCCTCGGCCGCCGTCGCCCCGACCGCCGCGCCCGCCGCCCTCGCCGCAGCCCAGACCGCCACCCAGACCGCCACCCAGCAGGAAGCCGCCGACGCCGTCGGTCCCCTCTACACCGCCGCCGCCGCCGCCGCCGAGACGCGCACCACCGCTGCCGAGATCTGCACCGTCACCGCCGCCACCACCCGATGATGCCCCGCCAGGCTTCCCAGGCTTCGGTGACCCATCACCACCGCCCCTGCCAAACGACCCGCCCCCACCGCCGCCGCCACCGCCGCCGCCGCCACCTGTACCCCCGCCGCCGCCACCGCCGCCGCCGCCACCGTTGCCTCCGCCGCCACCGCCAGTCCCGCCAACCCATCCGCCGCCTCCGCCTCCGCCACCGCCACCACCTCCAATACCGCCGCCCTCTCAACCACCGCCAACAACCCCGCCGCCACCGCCACCGCCCCCACCGCCGCCACCGCCAGTGCCGCCGCCGCCGCCACCACCGCCACCGCCGACCCCGCCGCCGCCACCACCTCCTCCACCGCCAACCCCACCGCCGCCGCCGCCGTCGCCCCCTAATACGCCACTGCCGCCACCGCCGCCACCGCCGCCACCGCCCCCGCCGCCGGATGTGTCGCCACCGCCGCCACCTCCACCACCATCACCCCCCGATGACGCCCCGCCGCCTGAAGCAACGCTGCTGACGCCACCGCCGCCCGCCGGCCCAGCCATGGTTCCGGCGGCACGACCAGCCCCTTCAGGTGCGTCACTGCTTTCCATCCATCCAAAGGAGGGCTCAGGGTTCAGGGCCTCTCCAGGCTTTGGCCTCATCTCATCTCAGGTCCTGATGTCCGCCTCCGCGCGCTCACTGCCCCCTTCACCCTTTGCTCTGGCAGCAGCGCACTTTGAACATGTCCACCGATTTCAACTGCCCCCTTTCACTCGCCCCACCCGACAGGCCCCGACATGCCGCCGTACTTCGTCCCGCTGGCGCCACCGCCGGCGCCGCCGGCGCCGCCGGCGCTGGCCCAGCAGCAGCTCGTTTTCAACGCGCCGCTGCCGCTGCCGCTCCTCACCTCCAGCACCAGCAACACAGGCAGCAGCGGCGTTGGCAGCGGCGCCTCCGACACGCTGGCTCGTCTGGTGGCGCTGCGACTCACCGCGCTCAGCGCGCCGCAGGGCACCTTCTGGTGCTCCTACCCGCCCGCCGGCCTGCCGCCCGCCGGCTTGGGCTACCTGGCCGTGTCCGACAGCGGCTTCGGCAGCCCGTTGTGGACGACGCTGCCTGACGGCTACTTCGCCACGCTGTCGCCGCTGACGCTGGAGCCGGAGGTCTACCTCCTGGTGATCAGTGACCCGATAGCGCCGCGTGTGCAGCAGTACTGCCAGCCTACTGCGGATACCGTGGCCGCGCGCAACAGTAGCAATAGCAGCAGCGGCGGCGGCGGCGGGGACGGAGTGGCGACGGCGGCAGCAGCGGCGGCGACGGTGCCGCTGCCCGGCGGCGATTTCGTGTCGACGTACATCCGCGACACCGCGACGTCATGGGGCGGATCGGTGTACTGCCATGTCGTACTTGGAGGCGAGCTGGCGGACAGATCGTAAGTTGCTGCCGGGGCTTGGTAGTCGGCGTGTGTGTGCTTACTCCCACCATATATATGTACTTGCGTACGACGTGTACGATGTGTATTCTGTCACCCTGGGGGATGGGCGTCCCTTGACAGCAGCCGCGTAAACCCGACTCGACTCGACACGACACGGGTCAGAATGTGCGGAAGCGGTGCATCGGTGGGGACCCCCCGAGGTGCTCTGACGAGCCCCGGCTGTCCCCCTCCCCCCCCCCTTTTCTCCTCCGGCTCTCCCCCGGTGTGTTCCTCCATCCACGAGCCTGCGCAATGCCCGGACCTAGGCAAGCCCTGTGACAGGCCCGGCCCCCCGCGCAGCGCACGGTGGCGAGCTCCAGGGAATGGGTAGCGCCCAGAGGTTTAGGATGGTCCCTGTGCCCCAGCGGCTGAAGCGCTGCATCCCCCGGCCCCAGCCGCCACCCCGCCCGCCCCCCCGGCCCCGGCTGACACCTGCCTTGGCTCATCCCTTCCCCCGCTGCTGATCCCCAGGGCTGTCCAGGCGCTGTTGCTGCCGTTCAACGCCATCGCTCCCGTGCTGTCCAACACGTCCTTCTTCGGGCCCGCGCAGCCCCAGGTGAGCCGGGAAGCTGCGGGAAGCTGCGGGAAGCTGCGTGCAGGCGCGTCTGCCATCCGCAATGTTGACCCCCCTGGGCCATTCTTCTCTAAGTCGGCTCTCCGCGTTCTAGCGGGGGTCGGGCACCAGCCCGCTGTGTGTGATCGGCGTAGGCTCTAGACAGGGGCTGTCAGTGTCGTTGGGTCAGCGAGAAGCACCGCACCTGCTTCGCCCCGATTCCTGCGCCACCGTTGTGCCATACCTGTGCCGTACCTTGAGCCGCGCGCCCGCACCCTTCCATCGCCGCCTCTTCGACCCCCGGGCCCAGGCCCCCTCTGCATGACGCCTCACCGCCGCCCCTTGCCCACTGCCCCGCCAGTCCCTGTCCCAGCCGCTGAACCACAAGGGCTTCTTCTTCTGGCTCCTCACCAGCAACCCTCCCTGCTGCAACGCAACCGCCGCCGCTGACGCTGGCGGCGGCGGCGGCAGCTGCCCCGTCAGCCGCACCGTCGAGCCGGTGGTGTTTGCGGACACGGGCCAGATCGGCGGCGTGCCGCTGTTCAACCCCTGCGACACCACCTGGTCGCTGCGCCGCAGCTTCGCCTGCAGGGTGGCTGTGGCGGCCGCCGCCGCCGCCGCGGCGGACCCCCGGCTGCAGCTGCTGCTCTACACCGCCTCGGTGCCCTTCTGGACGGCCGACCAGCGGTGCCAGATCCAGGGGGGCCGTCTGCTGGCGCTGCCCGGGGACGCGGGCGTGTGGGGCGCCAAGGCGGCGGCGGCGTGGCCGTCGGGCGCGGCGCCGGAGGTGTGGGCGAGGGTGCAGGGCGCGAACTGCAGCCTGGCGGCGCTGGCGCTGGGGCCCGCGGGCGGGACAGTGACGGCGGCCGGCGCGGCGTACTGCAACGAGACGCGGCCGTTTGTCTGCGTGCTAGGTACGACGTGAGGGTGGGGGGAGGTGCGGGTGTAGGTTTAGGGGGGATGTAGGAGATTGGTAGACATTTGGTAGACTCGGGTGGGGGACTGGGTGGGGCGAGCAGAGAGAGGGCAACGCGGGGCGTGGACCGGGCGTCCTGCAGCTCCCCGAGGACGGGTGCCGTGACGAGGGGGCATCCCGGGTTTGCGTGTTGGGGTTGGAGATGGCGGGGGTGGGGATCTGATGTGGGTCAATCCGGCGTCCCCGTCTTCTGTCACTCAACCTCGGGTGGCAGCTGACGGACCGCAAGCCATGCTCCTGACCGCATATCACTTTGTCATACTTGCGTAGTATTGTAAGGCGCCGAATAGCATTACTGGTAAACATTGTTTACACGATATGTTCCGTCAGGAAGTTGTTGTTGCATTGACCGCTTCAATAAGCGCGCCGGTCACCTGGTTCGTGCGGTCTCCGGTGATCTCGATGATGACGCGTGGCGCTCAGACCTCGGCCGTCTCCCTCTGGCTGGGCCGCTGCCTACCCGTGCTGCCGCAGACGCGTCCCCGCCCCCACCGCCCCCACCGCCGCCGACGCCTCCCTACCTGCCGGCAGTGTCCCCGCCGCAGTACCCGGTCGCGTCGCCGCGGCCGCCCCCGGCGTACCCCCCGGTGCCGCAGGCCCCCAACCCGCCGCCCCCGGTCGCCCCCGCGCCAGACCCGCAGGTGAGCGGCCGGACGGGGGTGGGGTCTGTGAACTGGGCGCTCCGCAACGCCTGCGTGCGGGGGATGAAAACACAAAGCCAGCCAGCACCGGTCCGGGGAGGTCGGGGGGTCGTGACCGTATCGGGCACCGCGCACCGGCAGCTGCCCCCGCTGCAAAGCCCCCGCACCCGGAGGCCTCACTCACAGCGCACCGGATCCCCGCGCTGCCCGCTGTGCACCCCCGCCCCCGCACTTTTGCTCTGGCAGCAGTGCAGTTTGAGTATGTCTCTACCAGTGTCCTATAACCCCGGCCGCACCGGCCCCGCAGACCCTGGCCCTGGCGCGCATCGCCGCCAGCTTCGACTCCGGCCCCGGCTCCGCCTGCGACCTGTCCAACTGGCAGCCCGTCCCCGGCGGCACCGCCTGCGACTGGGCGCCCCGTGTGGCCTGCGCCGACGGCACCGCCGTCTCCTCCCTCGACCTGACGTCCTGCTGGGGCAGCGGCACCACCACCTCCGTGGGCGGCATGCCCTTCCCCACCGACGACCTCCTGGCGCTGCGCACGCTCTCCGCCCTTGTGATGGCGGACACGGGGGTCGCGGGGCCGCCGCCGGCGGCCCTCTCCGCGCTCAGCGAGCTGCGGCTCCTGGACGTCAGCTACAACCGCGCCGCGGTGGCGGCGGCGGCGCAGCGCGCCGCCGACGGCGGCCTGGTGGGGCCGCTGCCGGCGGAGTGGTCGGCGCTGTCGGCGCTGACGGCGCTTAACCTGGCGGGTTCGGAGCTGCAGGGACAGCTGCCGGCGGGGCTGGGGGCGCTGAGCGGGCTGGCGCTGCTGGACCTGTCGGGGCCGACCACGGACGCGACGGGGGCGCCGCTGCCCGCGCCGGTGGGCGGGTTGACGGGCGACCTGCCGGCGGAGTGGTCGACCCTGTCGGCCCTGACGCTGCTGTCCGTGTCCGGGCACAGCGAGCTGTCGGGCGCGCTGCCCGCCAGTTGGGGCGCGGGGCTGAGCGCGATGGCGGTGCTGGACCTGGCGGGTTCGGGCCTGTCGGGCCCTCTGCCGCCCTCCTGGAGCAGTCTGGCGGCGCTGAGCCATCTGGACGTGTCGCGGAACAATCTGACGGGTGCGCTGCCGGCGGCCTGGTCGGTCTTGACGCAGCTCACGCGCCTGGATGTGTCGTACAACCAGCTCCAGGGGACCCTGCCGCTGCAGTGGACCGCCCTGTCCTCCCTGGCGGTGCTCAACACCTCCGGGAATGCGGCCCTGGGCGGGCAGCTGCCGGCCAACTACAGCGCGCTGACCGGCCTGCGGGAGCTGAACCTGGAGGGATGCAACTTCACGGGTGGGTGGGGCTGGTTGGGTTGGCGCTCTGAAGGCGGACGGTGGGGAAACGCGGCCACAGCGGGTTGCGCGCAAGGGATTGCACACAGTGTTACATCTCGGTAGTGAATTGCAGGTCCTTTGGCGAGTATCATGGGACTGGGCGGTTCGGGCATTTGTTTCACTCAAGTTCTGCGGACTCCGGGTTCGCGTAAGCGGGGCGTGCTCTGATAGAAGGGCTTGCTTGGCGCCAGGTCCACTTTGGGGGTGTGTGCAATACTCAACACTTACAATCGCCTTGATGATCAGAAGCGTTACCATGCTCATTGCAAACAAGTTATCTTACGGCAAATTGAGTTTGCCCCCTCTTTGGATGGCCCGTGCGGTTCCGGCGACGGAGGTCCTCTCGGGCGGTCCCCCGCTCCTGGCGCAGCTGGCCCCCGCTGCAAAGCCCCCGCACCCGGAGGCCTCACTCCGAACGGGCAGGAGTACCCACCGGGCGGGAGTACCCACCGGGAGGGATCATCTGCGCCAGGTGTATGCGCTGCGGGATGTGTACCGTGTTCAGGTTGTCGCCCGCACCGCTGTTGATGTTGTTGTCTGTGTCGTTTGAGGTTGTCTCGCACGCACTCCCGATGTGCGGTCACTGCCCGACAGGCGTCCTGCCGGTGCAGTACAGCGCCCTGAAGGCCCTCGCCGCGCTGCGACTGGGGTCCAACAACCTCATCGGCGTCCTGCCGGGGACATACACGGGCATGCGGGCCCTGCAGGTGAGGCGCGGCGCACCCGGCAGGGCCTGGCAGCCTGCCTTGGGATAGCCAATGCACGGGCCCGGGTACTGGGTTTAACAAATACGGTAAACCCGCCCGAGCCGGGGTGCTGTGCGTGTGGTAGCCAAAGAAAGCAGCCTTCGGTCAACAACGTTGAGGTTGATGAGCTCCCCTGTATCAGCGCAGACGACCTGTAGATGACCGATCTCTAGCATCTTCTGCAGGACGGATGGGTGGGTGGTTGCGGCGGTTCGCGCTGCAGCCGCACTGCCCAGCGAGTTTTGACGCCTATCGGGTCGCGTGATGCGCCGTACGATCACGTGCTGCTCCCCCTGGTGCTACACGCTCTCGATCCGCCTCAGGTATTGGACCTGTCCGGTAATGCCATTGGCGGCCCTCTGCCACCGGCGTGGAGCGCATTTCCGTTCGCGGCGGACTTCAACCTGTCGTACAACCAACTGACAGGCGGCCTGCCCGCCTCCTGGTCCGGGCTGTCCTCGCTGTCCTCCCTGGACGCCTCCGGCAACCCCGGGCTGGGCGGCCCGCTGCCGGCCGCCTGGTCGTCCCTGGCGGCTCTGCAGCGCCTGGCCCTGGCCGGCACCGCCCTCAACGGCAGCCTGCCGGTGTCCTGGTCGGTGCTGAGCCGCCTGACGGCGCTGTCGCTGGACTCGGGCGGCCACGGGGCGCTGTCGGGCCCGCTGCCGGCGCAGTGGAGCGCGCTGTCGGGTCTGCAGGTGCTGGGCCTGGCGGGGCAGGCGGGGCTTGCGGGCAGCCTACCGCCGGCCTGGTCAGCCTTGACCGGTCTTCTTACCCTGAACACCAGTGGCGCCTCTCTGAACGGGTCGTTGCCAGCCCAGTATAGCGCACTCAGCAAGCTGGCGGTGCTGGATCTGACGGCTCCGGTGTCGTACGCCTCTACCCCGGGCAGCGGCTTCACGGGCGGCCTGCCCTCGGCCTGGTCAGCGCTGTCGTCGCTGACGCTGCTGTCCGTGTCAGGCCATCGCAGTGTGGCCGGCGTGCTCCCTTCAAATTGGACCAGGGGCCTGCGCTCTGTGGCGGTGGTGGACCTGGCGAACTGCGGGCTGTCGGGCCCTCTGCCGCCCTCCTGGAGCAGTCTGGGGACACTCAGCCAGCTGAATGTGTCGGGCAACAACCTGGCGGGCGGACTACCCGCCACCTGGTCTGCCCTGACCCGGCTTCAGGTCCTGGACGTGTCCGGTAATCAGCTCCAGGGGACCCTGCCGCTCCCGTGGACCGCCCTGTCCTCCCTGGCGGTGCTCAACACCTCCGGGAATGCGGCCCTGGGCGGGCAGCTGCCGGCCAACTACAGCGCGCTGACCGGCCTGCGGGAGCTGAACCTGGAGGGATGCAACTTCACGGGTAAGGGAATTTCTCATTGTCGACAAACGTAACGCGAGTCAGCCGGAACGCTGCTAAACGGATGCTTCAGTCCGCCTAAATAACTGAACAGCGCGTAAGTATGTACTGTGTTGTATTTGGGGTACGGGACTGGACTGCCAAAACTCATTTCAGCTTCAGCTGTTGTGCTTCAAGGATTTGTGCGACCTTGGTGGAAGGCCATACGCCCGATGAGCAGCGCGTGATCGTGCGCTTAGGGATGATGGGTGTCGTACAGGCGATTGCGTGACAATGGCGCGCAAGAGTTGAACCCACTTTTATGGGCTCTGGAACACAAACCCTGACGCGGCTGGCATGATGTGAGCCTGCGGAGTGCGGACATTCAGTGGCGGTTTGGCGGTGTGCGCTCCACATGCCACGGTCCGTTCCATCTGTTGCGGCTTCCAAGGTAATAGCACAATATGGCAGCCGGCAACCCCAGAGGCGCAAGGTCGATTCCCAGTCCGGATCCGGCCGCGTGTTGAGGGCGCACGTGTGTATCCCAGTACCCGTCCACACCAAGAAGCCACGCCGCGAACACAGGGTGGCTATCTTATTTTGCAGAGTATCTACGGCCGAAGATACTCCTTGCCCAATCGTGCTGAAAGTGTCTGTCGGAGGGAGCTTTTGCCGGCATTTTATCTACTCAAAGGGGGCTTGTCCCCGTGCGAGAGGCCATGAGTATCTAAAACCCCATTTTCCTACCGAGGGAAAGTATCTATCAAAACGCAAGGTTTTTGGCCGAATATATATTTATATCTTAAGATAGCCACCCTGCGCGAACATCACAAGGAGTCTTGGTACTAGAGGGCTCCACGATGATGACTGCGCGCGCTGCCGTGGTCGTGGCTTGTGGGTCTCACAGCGTACTGTACTGGGTGCGCTTCGAGCCGGCGAGCTGCCTGCCGCTCATTTGGAGCTCTAATCGCTGGCCTTGTCACCCGCGCTTTCCCACTGCGGCAGGCGCGATCCCGGCGGCGTACGGCAAGATGACGTCCCTGTCTGCGCTGCACTTGAGCGGTAACCAGCTCAATGGCGAGCTCTCGGCTTTCCTCCCGGCGTCTGGGCAACTCCAGGTGATCATGCGCCGCTGTGTGTGCGTAGGCAGGCAGGGCAGGTGTGCGTAGGCAGGCAGGGCAGGTGTGCGTGATCTGCAACGTGCCTCGCCTTGACCCTGTTGACGGGCATCAACCACCTCGCGCTACTGAGCATGGTGTTTCCAACATGGCAGGTGTTTAACGTCTCGCACAACAACCTCACCGGACCGCTGCCGGCCGCCTGGAGCAATCTGACCGGGATCGACACCCTGGACGTGTCGTACAATCAGCTGACGGGCGGCCTGCCCGCCTCCTGGTCCGGGCTGTCCTCGCTGTCCTCCCTGGACGCCTCCGACAACCCCGGGCTGGGCGGCCCGCTGCCGGCCGCCTGGTCGTCCCTGGCGGCTCTGCAGCGCCTGGCCCTGGCCGGCACCGCCCTCAACGGCAGCCTGCCGGTGTCCTGGTCGGTGCTGAGCCGCCTGACGGTGCTGTCGCTGGACTCGGGCGGCCGCGGGGCGCTGTCGGGCCCGCTGCCGGCGCAGTGGAGCGCGCTGTCGGGTCTGCAGGTGCTGGGCCTGGCGGGGCAGGCGGGGCTGGCGGGCAGCCTACCGCCCGAGTGGTCAGCGTTGACCGGTCTCCTAAGCCTGAACACCAGTGGCGCCTCTTTCAACGGGTCGTTGCCAGCCCAGTACAGCGCCCTCAGCAAGCTGGCGGTGCTGGATCTGACGGCTCCGGTGTCGTACGCCTCTACCCCGGGCAGCGGCTTCACGGGCGGCCTGCCCTCGGCCTGGTCGGCCCTATCTGCCCTCACATTTCTTTCCGTGTCGGGCCACAGCAGCCTAGCGGGTCCGCTACCCGCCAGCTGGGCCCCGGGCCTGCGCTCCGTGGCGATTGTGGAACTGGCGGACTGCGGCCTGTCAGGCCCTCTGCCGCCGTCCTGGAGCAGTCTGGGGACATTAGGTCAGCTGAATGTGTCCAGCAACTACCTGACAGGCCAGCTACCCGCCACATGGTCGGCCCTGACCCGGCTTCAGGTCCTGGACGTGTCCGGTAATCAGCTCCAGGGGACCCTGCCGCTGCAGTGGACCGCCCTGTCCTCCCTGGCGGTGCTCAACACCTCCGGGAATGCGGCCCTGGGCGGGCAGCTTCCGGCCAACTACAGCGCGCTGACCGGCCTGCAGGAGCTGAACCTGGAGGGCTGCAACTTCACGGGTAGGCGCGGGTGAACTGAGGAGGTGTGATGATGACATGCACAATGTCCTTGTTCATACGGGTCGCACATTCGCGTGCGTCTCGTCAGTAATGGCCATTAAGCCGCTTCCCCCGCGGAACCTGAGCACCTGATTCGTGGTAGCAATGCTCGTGTACATCGAAACGCTTCACGCTCGATGAAGGGCAACTGAAGATCCCACGTGGCAGAATGCTGCGTCACAGCGATGGGATGGGGCGGTCTGGTTCGCCCCCGACGAGCCACATTGTGCACGGCTTGGTTCATGTCAGGGCCAATCCTGCAGACCCGGGTGTGGGCCAAGGGCAGGCACCTGCTGCTTCTCCGGGTCCCCTCGGATGACGTTGACGGGAAGATTGAGACTTTGCTCGAATGCGTTTGTTTGCTGGATAGACCGAGCATTGACCTGTGGGCAACGATATCTAGGGGTGTTTTGGCTGGATAAATTGAGCATTGAACTGTGGGCAACGATATCTCGGTCCCCTACGGGACAGGCCCTTTGCCACTGCAGTACAGGCGGTTGACGGGTTTAAAGGCGCTGATCCTGCGAAAGAACCGCTTGCAAGGAGCCCTACCCGACACCTACAGCGAACTGAGGGGTTTACAGGTAAGCATCTTAGGGTGTAGAAGTTGTGTGCTAAAACTGCTCGACTTGCGGTGTGGCAGTTCATATCCCTAGCATTCGAGTTGACAACTGTATGTTTCCAAACTGCTGGACCTCTTCATGTGCAAATCACATACCAATTCCATTGGCAACGGCTGCCGCAGGTGTTCAACGTCTCGCACAACAACCTCACCGGACCGCTGCCGGCCGCCTGGAGCAATCTGACCGGGATCGACACCCTGGACGTGTCGTACAATCAGCTGACAGGCGGCCTGCCCGCCTCCTGGTCCGGGCTGTCCTCTCTGTCCTCCCTGGACGCCTCCGGCAACCCCGGGCTGGGCGGTCCGCTGCCGGCCGCCTGGTCGTCCCTGGCGGCTCTGCAGCGCCTGGCCCTGGCCGGCACCGCCCTCAACGGCAGCCTGCCGGTGTCCTGGTCGGTGCTGAGCCGCCTGACGGTGCTGGCGCTGGACTCGGGCGGCCGCGGGGTGCTGTCGGGTCCGCTGCCGGCGCAGTGGAGCGCGCTGTCGGGTCTGCAGGTGCTGGGCCTGGCGGGGCAGGCAGGGCTGGCGGGCAGCCTGCCGCCCGAGTGGTCTCAGCTGGCGCTCCTGTCGCAGCTCAACCTCAGCGGCGCTGGCCTGAATGGGTCGTTGCCAGCCCAGTACAGCGCCCTGACCCTTCTATCGGCCCTGGATCTGACGGCTCCGGCGACTTTGACACCTGGCAGCGGCTTCACGGGCGGCCTGCCCTCGGCCTGGTCGGCCCTATCTGCCCTCACATTTCTTTCCGTGTCGGGCCACAGCAGCCTGGCGGGTCCGCTACCCGCCAGCTGGGCCCCGGGCCTGCGCTCCGTGGCGGTTGTGGACCTGTCGGACTGCGGCCTGTCGGGCCCTCTGCCGCCGTCCTGGAGCAGTCTGGGGACATTAGGCCAGCTGGATGTGTCCAGCAACTACCTGACAGGCCAGCTACCCGCCACATGGTCGGCCCTGACCCGGCTTCAGGTCCTGGACGTGTCCGGTAATCAGCTCCAGGGGACCCTGCCGCTGCAGTGGACCGCCCTGTCCTCCCTGGCGGTGCTCAACACCTCCGGGAATGCGGCCCTGGGCGGGCAGCTGCCGGCCAACTACAGCGCGCTGACCGGCCTGCGGGAGCTGAACCTGGAGGGATGCAACTTCACGGGTAGGCTTGGCGTACCGTAATCTAGGTAGCTGACGTTTCCGGCATGCAGCTGAAGGGCCACGACACTACACGACGATGGGTTTGCCAGATGCTGCGGTTCCGCCCCTTCTGGAGCGTGCTGCGAAACCATGATTCCGCGTTCTGCAAGACCATGATTTGGGTTGCACTGGCGGTATTCAGTCAACAACGCCGGGGTCCTGAGGCGACCGGTCCGCAGCTCAGCATCAAACGCGTAATGGCCAACCTGTCCGACCGCGCGTGCACGTCGCTCCGGGTGTACGGCACGCGGCTGCCCGAGCGCGTGAACTCTGTTGCCTGCGATGTTGCCTGCGCTCGGCCCCACGTCGCTGGGTGGGTGGATTGGCTCGGCCCAGACTCCTGGCTGACAGGGGACTTCCCCGCCGCGCCGCCTCCCAGGCACCCTGCCACTTCCGTACAGCCGGATGAGCTCCCTCGCCGCAGTGAGACTGGGCTCCAACGCCCTGACGGGTCCGCTGCCGGATGCCTACACAGCCCTGCGCGCCGTACAGGTAGGGCACCCGGCGGGTTTGCGGGCGAAGGACGGACCCGCCAGGTCTGCTAGGGGCATCGGGGTTTGAACCGGTGGTGTGGGATTACAAAAGGAACATGCGGCATGGGAGATGTGGGATTCGGTGTGGGGTATGTGGGATGCGGCACCTCCCCGGTCACGCATCGAAGGTTGCTGACACACGGTTGAGGCCAACTCATGGGCATGGGAAGTTTGAGCGGGTTAAGGTCGCTCAACACGCAGGGTGGTGGGCGATGACCGGTGAATGCTGAGGTTGGGTCACGGCCGCTGACAACAGCTCAAGCGAGGGGACAGCGCCGTTTTGCGGATGCCCTCCTGTTTACGGGCGGCATTCTCACTGTCACTGCCGATGCGGGGTGCCCCCCAAGGCAAGCAGCTGTTGACGTGTGTACTGGAACTGCGTGTGAACCTCTGCTGCCGATGTGTGGCGCAACCGCAGGTGTTCAACGTCTCGCACAACAACCTCACCGGACCGCTGCCGGCCGCCTGGAGCAACCTGACCGGGATCGACACCCTGGACGTGTCGTACAACCAACTGACAGGCGGCCTGCCCGCCTCCTGGTCCGGCCTGTCCTCGCTGTCTTCCCTGGACGTCTCCGGCAACCCCGGGCTGGGCGGCCCGCTGCCGGCCGCCTGGTCGTCCCTGGCGGCTCTGCAGCGCCTGGCCCTGGCCGGCACCGCCCTCAACGGCAGCCTGCCGGTGTCCTGGTCGGTGCTGAGCCGCCTGACGGCGCTGGCGCTGGACTCGGGCGGCCGCGGGGCGCTGTCGGGCCCGCTGCCGGCGCAGTGGAGCGCGCTGTCGGGTCTGCAGGTCCTGGGCCTGGCGGGGCAGGCGGGGCTGGCGGGCAGCCTGCCGACCGAGTGGTCAGCGTTGACCGGTCTCCTTACCCTAAACGCCAGTGGCGCCTCTCTGAATGGGTCGTTGCCAGCCCAGTACGGCGCCCTCAGCAAGCTGGCGGTGCTGGACCTGACGGCTCCGGTGTCGTACGCCTCTACCCCGGGCAGCGGCTTCACGGGCGGCCTGCCCTCGGCCTGGGTGACGCTTTCAGCCCTGACCCTGCTGTCCGTGTCGGGACATAGCAGCCTGGCTGGCACTCTTCCCTCCAGCTGGGGTCGAGGACTGAAATCCATGGAGGTGTTGGAGCTCTCCGACTGCAGCCTGACAGGCCAGCTACCCGCCACATGGTCGGCCCTGACCCGGCTTCAGGTCCTGGACGTGTCCGGTAATCAGCTCCAGGGGACCCTGCCGCTGCAGTGGACCGCCCTGTCCTCCCTGGCGGTGCTCAACACCTCCGGGAATGCGGCCCTGGGCGGGCAGCTGCCGGCCAACTACAGCGCGCTGACCGGCCTGCAGGAGCTGAACCTGGAGGGCTGCAACTTCACGGGTGGGTGCGTGGCGGACAGGTACCCGGAGAGCATATGTAAAGGCATGTCGGGACGGGGCGCCTGCAGGCCGTTGAGGCGCTGCACCCCCTGGCGGCGGTTCTGAGATACCGTACGGGCTTACGGCACCGACCGCGGGAAGCTAGTTGTGCTGCACGCGCACCCAGCTGAGCCGGTTGCCTTAGCCGCATGGGGCCCTGGTGGATGGGTGGATGGGTGGAAGGTTGTCGCCGCAGCCGTAAGTGAAGTCAGCGGCTCTTGCCCCCGGCTCGCAACCGCCGGCAGTCCGCACCCATGTGGTGATCCATCCCAGCAGCCCAGGTCCTTGCAGAAGTTGGGACCGCGTACCCCACTACCCACCGTTCCTTACGGCAAGGGGGCTTGGGCTGGGTTGGCCCGCGCCGGTTTCGCCTCCCCATGAACTGCAGGTGGCCTTCCCCTGCCGTACAGCGGCCTTTCGTCGCTGTCGGCGGTCCGGATGAGCGGCAATGCGCTGAGCGGGGCCCTGCCGGCTGAGTACTCGGCCCTGGGCAGTTTGAGGGTGTTGGAGCTGGCGGCCAACCAGTTGGCTCTGAAGCTGCCCCCGGGCTGGTCGGCGCTGGGCGAGCTACAGGTGGGGCGTCGTCATTCACCTCTGGCAATGGGGGGGCAATGGAGCGGTTGGGATGACATTCATTTCAGGTCTCGCTGTCCCTATTGATATTCGTAAGGGGATGGCCGGATGTGCTCGGTGAAAGCGCACTGAGGTGTCGGTTTCGGAGCTCCCCGACTCGTAACCCCAACCTCGGGCCCCCACTCCTCCCCATCAGGTCCTGAACCTCTCAGGCAACGCCCTGAACGGCAGCCTGCCCCCCGACTGGAGCGCCCTCCGCCGCCTCCAGCTCCTGGACACCTCGCGCAACCTCCTCACCGGCGGCCTGCCCCCCGACTGGAGCGCCCTCACCGCCCTGTCCGCCCTCTCCGTCGGCGGCAGCGGCCGCCTAGCCGGCTCCCTGCCGCCCCAGTGGGCCGCCCTCACCGCCCTGACCTCCCTGGAGGCGTCCGGCAACTCCCTGGACGGCACACTGCCCCTGGAGTGGTCCGCCCTCGTCTCCCTGGAGCGCCTGGACCTCGCCTCCAACGCCCTGTCCGGGCCGCTGCCGGCCGAGTACAGCGCCCTGGTCGATCTGACCTCCCTGGACTTGTCGGACAACCAGCTGACCGGGGACGTGCCCGCCGGCTGGCTCCGAGGCGGCGGCGGCATGCCATCGCTCCAGGAGCTCCATCTGGGCAACAACGACCTGCAGGAGGGCCTGCCCGACGTGCTGGATATGGAGGCGGGCGGGTCGCCGGGCGGCGGCGGCGGCGGTGGCGGCGGCGGCGCGGCCGCGGCCGCGCAGCTGCGCGTGCTGAATGTGTCGTACAATGAGCTCGGGCCGGCGGGGCTGCCGGCGGTCGCGCAGCCGTACATGTCGTACCTGGTGTCGCTGGACCTGACGGGGTGCGGTCTGACGGGCGGGCTGCCGCCCTCCTGGAGCCAATTGGCGGCGCTGACGGCGCTGTACCTGGGGGGCAACGGCCTCAGCGGCGCGCTGCCGCCTCAGTGGGGCGCGCTGGGCGGCCGCGGCGGCGGCGGCAGCGCACCGGCGGCGAGGCCGACGGCACGCTCTTTGGTTTCGAAGCCCTATGGCGGCAGCGAGGGGCATTCGGCGGCGGTGACGGCTGTGGGCGCTGGGCTCCGCGAGCCGTCCGGTGCGGAGGAGGAGGAGGACGAGGCAGAGGCGGCGGAGGCGGCGGAGGGGCCGCAGGACGGTGTTCTTGTCGCCGCAGGCAGCGGCGGCGGAGGCACGCGCCGGCGGCTGCGGATGCGGCAGGTGGTTGGACTGGGTTGGAGTGTACAACAGCTGGAAGACGAGAGCACGCGGGCGGTCGCGGCGGCGGCGGCGACGGCGGCGCGGACACTGGTGAGCCAGGCCGCCGCCCGCGCGGCGGCGACGGAACGGACCCTGGCGGAGGCGCTGCCGGCCGCGGCAGCGGCGGCGGCGGCAACGGTGTCAGGCCCGGGTCTTGCAGTACTGCAGCTGCAGGACAATGCACTGACGGGGTCGCTGCCCGCCGCCTGGTCGGCTCTGGGCTCCCTCACTGAGCTGCGACTGGCGGGTAACCAGCTCCAGGGCCCCATTCCGACGGCCTGGCCGTTCGGCATGACGTCGCTGGTCTCCCTGGACTTGAGTGGGAACACGCCCTCCCCTGGAGTGTGCGGGGCCAACCCCGGGGGCGTGCTGTGGCCCAAGAACCAGACCAACTTCCCGCAGCTGCTGCCCTGCAGCCCGCCGCCGGCGCCGGCGCTGCCGCCGCTGGTGCCCTTCGCAGGGGCGCCGCCGCCACCGCCACCACCGCCGCCTCCGCCCTCGCCGCCGCCGGTGCCGCCGCCCTCGCCGCCGCCCTCGCCGCGCCCGGTGCCGGCACCGCCGGTGCCGTCGCCGCCTCAGGGCATCGGCGTGTCTCCGAGGCAGCCGACGTTGGCCGTCAGCCCGCCGCCCCCGGATGCGGGTCCAGGTGCGGGGTTGGGGGGGCAGGGGGGCAGGGGAGGAAAGGGGAGGAAAGGCGGTGGGCAGACGGCCACTGAGGGTCCCTCCCGGCTCCGATGCCGGGGCGCTTTATTCCGGTGAATGGGAGCCGGAATGGGTCGGTTGAGATGAAGGGGCTTGGGGGCCCCACGGCGGGGCTTTGCGCTAGGGGTTTAGGGGTTTAGGGTTCACCCCGGTCGTCCAACCACTCGGCCCCCCCTCCCCCTCCTGCTCCTCCTGCGCTGACGCCGCCGCGGCACCCCTCAGTCACCCGCGACTCCAGCAGCGGCTTCAAGACCTGGTGGATCGCCGTCATCGTGGGGGCAAGCGTGGCGGCGCTGCTGCTGTTGGCGCTCATCGTGGCGATCCTGCACCGCCGTCGCCGCCGCCGCCAGCAGCGGGCCGACGCGTACGAGTACGGCGGCCCGGCCGTCACGGGCAGCGTCGCAGGCGACGTCGGCGGCGGCGGCGGGGTTCCGCCGCCACCGTACGGGCTCGGCGCACTGGGGGGCTCGTTCGGCCGCTCGAGATCGCCGGCGTCGAGGGCAAAGCCCGGCTCGGGCGGCGGTGCCGACCCACGGGGCGCGACGTCCGGTGGGTCAGTGACGCTACCCGAGCCGCCGCCGCCGGGACTGGATCGACCGTCCATGTACGCCAAGTACCACAACCCTGTCTTCATGGGCGACGAGCGGGGTGGCGGCGGCGGCGCCGCTGCCGCCGGGGCCGCCGGCGGCGGCGGCGGCGCAGTGGCCAACTGGCAGGACGTGATGAGCGCGTTTTATTTGGTGGAGCAGGAGGGTTACGACTCGGCCGCGCCCACACCGCCGCCGCCGCCGGAGCCACCGGTCCAGCGCCAGTCGACGCTGCAGCGGCCGGCGGCGGGCATTGAGGTGGACGAGATCGCGGTGGTGACGGCGGTGACCACCACGACGCCGATTTCGCGCCGGCCGACGCCGCCGACGGGAACGCCGCCGCCGCCGCCGCCGCGTCGCTCGCCCTCGGGTCAGGGGGCGGCGGCAGCGACGCGTACGTCACCGGGTCAAGCCCCGGCGGCGGTACGACCACGCAGCTTGACGGCGACGGCGTCGGCGACGGAGGCGCCGCGTACGGCAGGAGCGGGCAGCCAGCCGTCAGCAAGGCCGCGGTCGCAGTCCCTGGCGGATCCACGCAGGTGGGGAGAGGGGAGGGGACGGGAGTTGGGGGAAGTGGAGGGGAGGGGAGGACGTGTATGGGACCTCGCCGGCTGCACGATTCGGCAGGTTGTCGGGGCACATGGGCCATGTACGACACCCTTGAGGTGGCGAGATCCCGCTCTCTCACTCCCTGTCTCTCTGTTTCACTGTCCCTCTCTGTCCCACTCTCTCTGTCTTCAACCTCTGATTCTTGCCCAACCCCGTCGGCACCGCCCCGCATGCCCCGGACACTCGCCACCTCTCTCGCAGGCCGCCACCGGGGAGGTGATGAGGCCCGGCGAAGCGAGGCTGCTCGCCCGAGGTACTCCAGGGGGGAAGGTACTGGTTGAGGTACTCCAGGGGGAGGTACTGGTTGAGGTACTCCAGGGGGTGCGGCCCGTTGCACAGTTGTGCAACGCGGCGCCCAGCTCACAGGGTGCACATGTACGACACCAACCACCGAACTGTACGACATTCTGGAACTTGTATTTGGCAGCACGCGCGGCGCAGTTTCGAGGGTTATGGCTTAGCATGGTTGGGTGGGATCCGCGCTGTCAGCTGGACAGCAGCGAACGAATGAATTGCGGGAAGGGGTAAGCAGGCAGCTCATAGCCCCAAGGAGGGGGGAGGAGTAGCCGCCGCCACCCTCACAACACCTGACCAACCATACACACACATACATACGCGTACAGTGTGGGGGAGGAGGGGGACGAGACGGGGCGAGAGGGCCCACGAGGAGGGTCCGAGTGCCGTTGGGCCTCACGGCCAGGGGCCCGCTGCGGTGCGGTGTGTGGCCCCTGCAGCGGGTCGGCGGGCGGGATACACCTCATTGGACTGCCATTCGATGTGCTGTTCTTCGTGATGATGGGGGAGAAGAGGAGGTGAAGGAAGAGAAGGAGGAGCTGGAGGAGGAGGGGCTGGAGGAGGAGGAGCTGGAGGAGGAGGGGCTGGAGGAGGAGGGGCTGGAGGAGGAGGGGAGGAGGGGGAGGAGGAGGAGCCTGCGCACTGGGGGGACTGCATGGGCGGAGCGGACGCGTGTCTGCCCCCTGCCGTGTCCTGATTCGGACGGCAGGATGGGCACTGCCGCGCGGTGTGCCGAGGGCGCGGGTACTTGTCAGAAGATGTGGGTCGGGCGCGGGTATCACGCCGGAGGGGCATGGCGCTAGCTCGGGCCTAAGGGGATTGGGGGGAGGAAGACCGCCTGACAGCTGGCCTGCCCTGTGTATTGACCCAAACCAATCACCAATCATCAGTCACGAATTACCAACCTGCCCTGTGTGTGTACGTGCGTCTGTGTATGTGTGAACTGTCACGTATGGGTCCGGGCCTGACACCGGTCAAGGGCTGCTGGCCCAGCCCCAACGGAAAGCCCGCCCGGGAGAGCGGAGAGGGGCGTGCGTGCGTGCTCGCATCAACGTGTCTGAGGGGCAACGTGTCGCGTGCTGTGGTTGACGCCGCGACAGACCCCGACCGCCCTTCTTCCTGCCCCTCTAGCACTGGATGGCTGGCTGGCTGGCTGGCTGGCTGGCTGGCTGGCTGGCTGGCTGGCTGGCTGGCTGGCTGGCTGGCTTGACAGCTGTGCATCGCGATCACTGCCGGGGGTGCCGTCACCCAAGGGGGCTCCTTTTGGGGGGGACAGGGACATCGTGTGAGGGCGAGGGCCCTTGCCATTGTCTGCTGACGAGGGGGTGATCGCTGAGTACGATGGTGTCGCCGCGGAGGCGGAGGCTATGGCGGCGGCGACGACGGTGGGCGGCGGGTCTGGGCCCTATCCGCGGAGGACACGGGGAGCGAGCGCTCCGGACGGGTCGCTGGCTGGCTGGCTTCGAGGCGGGGGCCCCTCCTTGGGGGACGGGACGGCTTCCCTCGGCTCGCCGCTGTTGAGGGCCGCAAGAGCTGTCCACGACGCCAGTGTGACGAAAGTGTCTGTACGTTGTCATCTCGTTGGGACGGTGTCGTACACAGACGTTGTACTTAGTATATCGATGACCAACGATGCGGCACGTTGCCGTGCGTTGAAGATTTGGCAGCCAGCGGCCGGCAGGCAGGAGGATGTGGGTGTGGATGTGGATGCGATTCGATGTGATGTGATGTTGTGCAGGATGATGCGGTTGGTTGGATGCGTGTGAGGGGGCCCCAGGAAGTTGAATCCGTTGCAGGATGACCGCAGCCAGAGGCAGTTGGCGGACGTGTCAGGCCACACCGGTGGTTCGCTCTTTCCTGCTGCCGCCAGTCGCCTGTTGTCTGTCGCCTGTCGCCTGTCGCCTGTTGCCTGGGATTGGCACCGGAGGACGGAATGAGGACGACATGCGGAAAGATGAAAATATGAGCGACGGAGGCCGGGGGCTCCGTACCTTGTACGGCGGGTTGTACAGGTGTCCCCTCTGTACGGCAGCTCGCTCGAAGGCGCTACGCGCGCGGTGTGGCCCGTTTGCTTGCCTCGCCGCTGCAACAACGGCTGTCTACCGCAGTACCCGCCGCGAGCACTGGCGGGTGCTGCGGGCCGTCGAATTGGGGCGAAGCAATGATCGAGCTCTTATTGGACCGCCGACGGACGGAGGGACGGACTGAGGGACCGGGCGGATGTGTGTTGGCGGTGACTGATCCGTGTGTGATTTCGTGTATGTATGTGTGTGTGCATGCCGTACCGCGAATGACTCGAGTCAACCGGCCCTTCTCCTGTGCACGCAGTCAGTTGCAGCGTCTGATGGCCCGTTGCCTCCTCGGGTCGCGTCCGGCTGCCTTTCGGTGTGTCGGGGGGTTTCCCCCTCATCGTACAGACCGGCGTTGCCTGCCTTCTCCTTCCTCGTGACCATCGTGGTTTTTCGCTCGAGCGAGCTGTCGTGTAGCTGCCGCATTTCATCGCATGCGGTGCTGCCGTACACTCAGGCGCACCTAATGCTTTGCTCTTCGTTCTTGCCTTCACTCTTCCTCTCTGTTCCGTCCTGCAGTCTTCTTCCGTCTGCAGTCTTCCTCCTTTGCAGTCTTTTTCCGTCGCAGTCGCAGGTCGGGAGCGAGCCCGCCTGCTTGTTTGTTGATGGCAGTTGCTGAGTTGTTGCGCCTGACTGGTGGCGGTACGGTAGCAGTTGGGCGTCTTCTGGCATGTCTGGACGGCGAGTTGCCGCTCGTTGCTGCTTGTTGGCGTTAAAACGAAAAGTAAAACCGCTTGTTGGGGCGTCCAGGTGGTTGGACCTCACGGGGGTGAGCGACGAAGTGGTCCCCAGTCGAAGGCACAAAACCCGCGTTCGCTGAGGACTTGCTGTGCATCGATTATCTGCGGCGTGTCTTGCTGTGCATCGATTATCTGCGGCGTGTCGAAATCGCCGTACCAACAACCAGAAACCAACAACCTGGAGTTGAGGGTCAGAAGCTGCTGTTGGACCCCACGTCTGGCGGCATGTAACGCACGCAGTCGCCTCCTCTCTCGACCTCTTGCGTCCGTGCCTTAGTAGGTGCCTTCGTAAGTTTAGGTTGCCGTGCGACTGGCCTGCGGCATCCGCACATGCATGCGCCCCAACCCCCACCTGAAGCGCGGCCGCTCACCCCGACTTTCTTGCTATGGCGCGCTGCCCGCGCAACCAACGAGGCACAACCAACCATTCCAACCCCAACCCAGGCATCACCCGGCGGCCGCCCCGACGGATTTGGCGCCCCGTGTTTGGTGCCCGCTGGTGGCGCCGACCTGTTGACATGCAGCACCTTCATGCATGCAGCACCCTGCAGCCAGGTGCCCTACCGGCGTCGGAAAGGCGGCAGGTGGTTACCTCCTGTCGAGGTCGAGGTGCGCCTGTGCACTGGCGGGCGACGGCCGCCGTCTCTGCAAAGACTGTCCTCGGCGGAAATCGTTATTTACAGTGGGACTCTGCGGGACCTCCCTGAGCCGTGCCTTGCAGCCATTGGCACTGCGATGCAACTGCCCTGATAGCTAGCACCCCCTGCACCTAATGAATGCGTCAGGGCGGGAAGGGGACCCCATCCTGCTGCGCCTCCACTCCCATCTGCTCTTCACTGTATACGCCTGCTAATAAACCACGCCTTTACTCCGCGACGACACTGTGGCCAGCGTCCAGGGCCCCGGAGGGCCCACGGACTGCCGGCCCCGACAGCTCGCACGAGGCCCTCAAGCCCATCCAGGCCCCGTACCCCCGTGTGGCCCCGGACCCTCCCTACCGCCGCGCAGCAGCAGAGCAGCAGTGCGGCCCAACGGTTGCACCGCCACCGGCCACCCCCCTTCCAGCAACTCAACCGGCGCAGGTCCCCTTCGCAGCGGGGGACCAGGGCCGCTTCCCGGCTGCAGCGCGCGCGAAGACCGAACCCGGGCCCCAGTATTCAGGGAACCGTCCCTTTCGTTGACACCTGTGGACGCCAATGCTCCCCCAGCCGGACAAAACAGTGACGCTGCCCCGCGGCCTGCGCCCTGTGGCGGTCCGCTGGATGACTGCGCCGCTCGGGGGCATGGATCTGAAACCGAGGGCCGAACCGCCCCGCCCCCCAACGTGCGCCGCACGCGCTGTGCACCGCAGTCCCGGTCCTTAGCCACTCGCGACCAGCGAAGTCGGCCCTTGGATGGGGACGCCGGCAGGCAGGTGGCGCAGTGCGGTGCGGCGCGCTGCGCTGCCCTCCCTGCCTCCGCCGGGAGCCCTCCGGGCCGCTGCCGCAGCTCACGAAGGTGCAACGCTCGCGCGCCCCACCTCCCCGGCACCACGACCCCCACTGGGTGTATGTCGAGGGAACCGCCAACCGCACGGACACCGCACGATGACCCCCTCGCACCGCGACGGCAAAACTGTCGCATGACAACCTGACATTATCATATATCGTAATCGTATATCGAACAACCAGACTACGTAGACATACTTTGTGATATTGATATCCAAAAACATACTTGATAGTCAGCGCTGTTGTATCTGTGCAAACTGACGACAGTTGCCGGGGGGATGGCGCACCTCCTCCTCCTGGAGTCCCGCGTCAAGCCACCCAGGGGCGTGAACAACCAACCGCGGAGTGAACACCAAAGAACTCGATGGAAGTGCGCCGTGCGCCCTCCGCCGCGGTAACAGCGTGTGCAACAACATTGGATGAAGGAAGCCGACCCCCAAGTACGCGAGCAGGTGATGGGGCGGGCCTTGTGTCCTGGCTGAAACAACCCCAGTCACAACGATGATGGCTACGATGCAAAAACCGCGCACCCGCCAGGCCAGCTTTGGTGCCGGGGTGTAACTGCGGCAGATGTCGGCACCGTCCCCGCGCCCTCGGCCACCCGCCGGCGCGCCAACGTGCCGTGTTGCGGGTCACCTCCGCCCCCGGGGAGCGGCGCGGGGACATGCCCACACAAAATTCCTACTTTGCCCCCTCCTCATACGCGTGACACGTATACGACCACTGTTCCTGCTACTGCTATATTAGTAGTATTGGGGCCGGACCTGTGGGTCGAGGCTCCGATGTGAGGGCCGCTGCTCAACCCGGCGATCGCCGCCTCCTCCTCCTCCTCCTCCTCGGCCTCATCTCAAACCCCCCCTACATGGTCCCCGCGCCGCGCCGGGAGGTCTCCGGGGGCACAACTTCTGCGCCACCACAGCGGCAAAACGACGATTCCGAACGGCGAAACCCGGACTGAAGCTACAGCTCCAAAAACACACCGTAGCGTCAGAAGGTGTGATCGGCCCAAACCGGCCCACGGAGGCCCGCAGCGCTTGCCGACCCCGTGCACCGACTCTCCTCCGTCTGTTGGGGGCCCGCATGCCCGCGTCAACGCCGCCGGGGCTCGGTGACTCTGCTCTGTACCGTGTGAGGTGGTGTATGCGCCCCGTCGCTTTCGAACACCCGCGGGAAAAAGAAAGCGCTGCCAGCGCTCTATATCGTATTTTTCCTGTATCTTCGAATCAAGGCGCCCGCGTCGCCCGTGGCTGCGGCTGCTTGTGCGCTGCGAAGCGGTGCGCCCCGGGAAATGTTCCCCCGCCTCCGCCGAAGGTCCCGGCGGCGCTCGGTGTTGCCGAGCGGCCCCGCACCATGCGGACACTTGCCGGCCCCCCAGACCCCGCAACCCCCTCCCAGACCCGACGCACCGAGCTCCAAGTCTCTGCCACGCGTTGGCGGCCCCCCCCCCGCCCGCCAAGTGCCCCCCGGCGCCGCCTGTGACCCATCCCAGCAGCCACACAGCCAGATCCCCCCAACCAGCCCTCCTCCGCTTCTGAAATCCCGCTCCGAAGGTCCCCCCCAGCCGATCCGCCATGCCGTGCGTCCAACGAATACGACCACACAATCACACCCACACCCTCAAGGGGTTGAGTGTCCCGTATAACCACACATCCGTATGTGCAATACACAACACGCGTATGAGAGCAGAGACACCTGCATCTTCCGGACCGCGACGATGCTTTCAGAGCCCTTTTGAGAAACTAACCCTAGGTCATCCCTGCCGGAGTGGCCGCCATGAGCTTGGGTGAAGAGGGCTGTTCAGCCGGCCCTCCGGGGTGAGCGCCGGCATCCTACCTACCCTACCCATCTGTCTATCTGTTCAAATCCAAGGTGGACTACCGAGACGGTCGCGATTGGGCGATCGGGCCCGTCAGAGCGACATGTGGCAGTCCCCCGCAGCTCCGCTGGCAACTCCAACCGGCTCTGCTCCGACCCGGCTGTGCGGGGAATGCAGCACAGCGACCGACGCCCTGGCGCACGAATTGACGTGCCGTACAGCATTCTGCTGCATCGCACTGGATAATACGCGCCAGGTCCGCCGTCCCGACCTATGAGGAGACATCAAATGGGTCCGATGTCGAGATGGTAACCATGCGACCAATGTGTACGGTGGGCAGGCCGTGACTCATTTCGTACCGCCTTCGCGCGCTCACGTGCGATGTCCGGAGGCCCCAAACCCGCGCGTACGTTGCCTCAACTGTGGCGTCGCGCCAAAACCCAACAACACACCCAACATCTGATGTACCTGCACTGCACTGAAATGCACCGGACAGAACAGACCGCGCGGCGTGCAAAAAACAAAATGCGAAGGCAGCATTGTCGCACACCGCCATGCGATCCGGCCGAGAGTAGGGCTGCACTGCGCTTCAGGCCATCAAGGCGCAGCACAACACAGCACTGATCGACACATCGCATGTATGCGCGCCGCACAAAGCCGGGTCCTCGCACCGCTCCCGGTCCTCAGGATGGGGGGGCGTTGCATCAAAGATGAACCTTCCTTTCGAGTGAGTCGCTCTCCGGCCTCAGCGATGGCCGGCGGACACCGCAGGCGAGGATCCGCGAGACTGCGGGCCAACATGCCCGCGCCGCTGCACAGCACGACGAAGCGCGGCGCGGCCGCATCCTGCACCAGGATCTCGCTAGCAACCTGCCGCGCGCCGCCTGCAGGCACACGCCGACCATCGCGCATCCCCGCTCTTCCCCTCCCCGGACCGCACATCCGAGCAAGTACGTTTGCGACAGTTCAGCCTTTCGAGGCACCTCGCACGAACCACCACGAACCCCCGACTTCACGCTCGTGTCCGCACCCACCGTCCTCAACTGCGCTGCAACTAAACTCCAACGACCACCACCAACGACCACCGCCATCAACAATATCCAAAGAAGACCCACATGACGACCCTGATGCACCCATGGCTGAACAAGTGGTGCAGGTGACCTTTGCGGCCGCCAGAACGGCTCAATGTCGGGAAGGGGGCTGCGCCCCCGCATCGCTGGCGCCCGAATCACAAGACGCCAGCGTGGGAGTACATGCCCGAGCGCGTAACACGACTGACGCCGGCGGCACGGTCGCAACCGCGTGTGGACCAAAATGGGTGGAGGCGGCAGCGGCAACAACGGCGGACCCGCCGCCATCAGGGCCCCCGCTGTCCAAACAAGGGGCTTCAGTCGACAGCACTATCCGGCCCGACCCAAATGGTTCAATTCAAACCATTATCTCTGAAGGTATCTGAAGAGCCCCCCAGTGTTCGACCTCCACAAAGGTTGTCCCAAAGCGACCCCACTGCGACATCTGCAGGCAGTGGGGGGACGGAAGCGGTCTGCACCCTGCAGACCAGCCCGCACATGCCAGCATCTGTGCGCGGTTCAACAGCAGCCAGGGGCGGCGCGCTCGAGATCTCCCCCTTGAGTGCAGCACGCAACGGCGCTACAATCATCATCCCCGCCAAGCCAAAGTACGCCGCACAAGCTTTGCGCGCCTTTCCGGCCTCTCCCTTCGGCTAACGGCCGCCAAGCAGTCCCGTGCGCGGCCATCGCACCACACTGCCGGCTCCCGCCCCTGCGTGCACTGACCCGCGCCGGCGCCAAAAGTTGACGCAATCGCCGCCACCGCCGCCACGTCTTCCGACATCCCCACGCGGTTTGTAGGTACCGGCGCATGCGCGGCCCCCTATCAGGCCGTGGGAGTAAAACAAATACCGATGACGCGCGGCCGCCGCGCGAGAGACCTTGTGCGCGGCTTTCTTAGTTGCATTGCCGTGCCTTTATCGTACGGCCGTGCAACATGGGTTCCAAGCGCCCCGTGCGCCACACATATCATCAGGTGGACGGCCGGGGCGCAGTGTGTCGCCGCCACAGGAGGTGTCCAAAAGACGACAACACATGACATCAGGACAAAGCGGAAAGCAATTCAATTCCAACGGGCCTCCTGCGCCGAAGACACAAAAACGCGTACGACAAGGCGTCGGTACGTCGTCGTCGTCCCATCGGCGTGCCGAGAAACGCGACCCCCGCATCACGATGTCCGACAGCATCACTATGCAGCAGACTATGCAACCGAAACCCTTCAAAGATCTACGGACGTATTTATATACCTGGAGGATATAACTCCAACACCGCGGCCGTGTCTCCAGGTGCAGATGGACGCCCATCGGAAACTCCCAGAGAGGAGGGAGGCCCGGAGTCTCCCCACCCATCTCCATCTCCCGCGCAGGCAACACTCGACGGTGCGAGTCGCGGGCGGGAGAGAAAAGCTGCCCCCCTGGCGGCGCCATGACCACTGGAGACACGGCGGCAAAGCCGGGGAATGTTTTTTGGGGCGACAAAAGAGGTGGAGGTAAGGGCTGCTGTACTCGCAGAAGCTCACCCCCGCATACTTGCCCCACACCCCTACAAACAAGCAGAGCACAACACAACAAAACAAATCCTTCACGCACCACAAATGGGAAGGGTACGTAAGTGCAGGCGAGACACGCCGCACCCTGCGGAACCCTACCGCAGGACCCAAATCAGGGCCCGCCTATTAACACCAACAACGACCTGACGTCATTTGAGACTGCCCCCGACAAGCAGCTGGAATGGTTGCCTCGTGTCCTTTTCCCCAACAAAAGAGAAGCTCCGCAGGGTACCCACACGGCCCTTGAACTACGCGCCTTTGCACATGGGAAGCGGGATCTGTTAAGACCACACACTCCCTCCAACAAACCGCCGGCTGGAGGCGCACCATCACCCCGCCCCGCAGTTTTAGAGCGCGGTGCCACGTGCGACCGCGCTTAAGGCGCCCCCGCCGCACAAGCTACACGTAACCGAGGTCATGCAATGCAGCGGAGCCAACTCGCGCGGCACGCCTTTTGATGTGTCCCCTCCAGATCTTCCACACACATATAACATGTTGCTGGCTTCCCCCCCCCCGACCCCTCGCGACGGCCCGCCCTCGAGTGCATCATGAACCTCCTTCATAAACTTCTTCAACCTGAGCCAAGTTCCCTGCCTGGTCCCCCGACCACATGTCATCATGCGGTCCACGGCTTGGCCATCAGGGCCAACAAACCCTCATACGCTGTGGAGCCCATCGCCCCGAAGCCATTGCCACAGCCCATGCATGTTCCCAGCGCGATGAGCAGTGCAGCCTTACGACAGCTGCGAGCACAGGTCAGTCCGGCATGGTCCTGGTGCCGCTGCTCTTCGTGGGCAGCGTCGGCGTACCCCATGCGCCGCGCCGCCCCTGCGGGGTCCCCGGATGTACCCGGAAACCCCAATGCAGGGCAGCTGCCGTATCCGCTCAGGCGCGGGGCCGCTTGCCCGCGGACGTGTCGTACGGTACGACGTGCTGTTGGAACAGCGCGTCGTGAACTAAATTCTGCACATCCTCGGGGGTCAGGGACGCGTCGTCCAGCTTAACCTCGAACACGTCCCGTACCGTGCCGTTGGTGGTCGTGACGGCGGCCGTGCGGATCTGCGTTTCACAGTACATTAACTTGAACAGGCGTTCAACAAATAAATGTGACAACCAATAAATACTGCTCGATTGTGCACCATGGTGTCCACCCTGTGACGGTTGCAACGGTTGCATAAGGTTGGTGTCATTCTTTGGCGTAGCAAGAGCTATTCTGGCGCATCAGAAGCGAAGGGCCATCGAGGATCCCGATCCCCGGGACGACCGCCCAACCCACCTCCAGAGGCAGCTGCCTCAGGGAGTTGATGATGTCGGACAGCAGCCCCTTCCGGTCGCGGCACTTGACCTGGAGGCGCATCAGAAAAGAGGCCCAACCAATCACAAGCGCCAGGTCACCGCCCCAGAACGCGGTCAAACATCGCGAGCCTGCAGACGGCACCACCACTGGTTCCTAAATTAGCTCAGCTCAGCTCTCTGATCTGAACCCAGACGCCGCAGGCCCCCGGAGTGTCGAGTCCTCGCAGTAGGAAGCCATCTTGGTCGGCACCAAGCCACCGCAGGGCGTTCCCCACGCCAGTGAGACGGCCGCACAACCGATGCGCCACCGGGAGGATTGAGCCGGGTCGACGACCGGACCGGATCCTCATGGCTCCCCCGGAACGAACCTGCACGTAATAGCAGTCCGGGCCGCGCTCCACTGTGACGCCCGCATTCTGCGTTATCTGGCAGGGGATCTGCATCCGGGGCGGGCGCGGGAGGAGCCGGGGGCGTTGAAGGTCGGCAGGAGGTAGGGGCTCCACAGCACACATAGGATGGGTCCGAAAAAGACATTGAGCAATGGCTTGGACGCTCAAGCACATCAAGCAGGGGGGCCCCCGAAGGCCGCGGGGGATGCCCGTGGGTGGTGGCGTGAGGCTGCGCGCTGAGCATGTGGCGGGTAGCGGCGATGACAGTCGGCGTGACGATCCCGCAGGCTGCGCCTACGCGGTCAGGCACGGTCCCCTGGTGATGCCCACCTTGTTCTCCCGGCGATCAAACACGGCCTGGCCCTAGGATTGTTCGGACGTGTTATCCTCCTTCAATCTTTCCCAACATGGACTTTCGCGTCGAGCGCCGTCCCCTGCAATGGCCAAGCGTGTGCCCCGCACCCCTGGACCCCGTGGCTCTGCACCCGCCACGGGTAGCTCACGTGTGGCATCTGCGGTGCGCCAGCCATGTCCACATCGTCTTGGCTGCAGTCACGACGACCAAGTTGACGGGACAACCCGATGGGCATACGGGGCAATGCCGCGCAGCGGCGGGGCGGAATCGGGCAAGGGCAGTAGAAGTGGTGCAGGGGTCTCTCCAAGGAGCGCCCGGCTCAGGACCGCAGAGACGGACAAACAGACATCTGTCACCAGGCCACGGAAGCGGTCCACTAAGAGCTCAACCTGCAGCTTTTTCATTGCAGCGTCGTTTCACACGAAGGCATGATCAAGTGGGTCTGAATCTCTGAAACGGGTCTGAATTTCTACGTGCTCCCGGCTGGGGCTCTGCCAACAAGTGGCAGCCGCGGCGACATCAGCGTTTCCCTAGCTAGCCAGCCAGCCAGCAAGGGCACCCGCACCACCTTACCTCGACGACCCCTTGCTCTTCCCATCAGAGTTGGCCGTGTCCTCCTCTAGGTGCTTCAGGCTGCCGTTGCGGCCCACGTGCTGCTCGATCGTCGTCACTTGAAGCTGTCGGGAGCAAGCACGACGGTGGGGCACAGGTAACGTACGAGCCTCTGCCCACGGACTGCCTCCAAGGACAACATACCCTGGACATCCAGAGCAGGCCGGCACACGAGGTAAACGAGGCAAAGCAAGCACAAGAGGGCAAATGACTCGTTGCGGCTGCAATGGCGCCCTTCTGGCTGTACCCAGGCAGCCTCCCGCACTCCCGCCGCGCGGCCGTGTCAGGCACCGCGACGGATGCACGCAAGAGGGCCTCCGCCTCGAGCGCCGCGCCACACGGACCTTCTGCTGCAGGTGTTTGAGCAGCTGGATGGTGTCCGCCAGCACCACATGCTTTGGCCGACGCGCCTCCAGCCCCTCACCCCCACCACCGTTGTTAGAGCGCTGCTGCGGTGGAACCAGCTCCCGTAGCTGCGATAATGGGTGGCAAGGATGGGGTGCGTGGTGGGGTAAGGAGTTCAGGCCAGATAGCGATGGGAGCGACAGGCGGCCGTCACGCGGTAGGGCCAGGACTGTCGACGAGTCAACCATGATACCCCATCCCTCTCGGGCATCAAGGCGATCGGGGAGCGTTACGCGTTGTACAGGCTTGCGGATTAGGGCTGCGGCACCCTGTCCATGCCGCCCAACAGGCACAGGCGATTAGGGCCCGCCAATCAAGCCGTTAGAGCCCGCACGTCCCTTGGCCAAGCAAGTGCAACTCGGCTCCTGGCACTTGCGTTGTGACCCAGATGGCGATCTGGGTCACAACGTCTCTCATGTCCGCCCTCCAAGATGGACGCGGGCCGGCACCGCCCTAGTAAGCCGCCCGCTCGGTGGCGAGCGCTGAATAATCATCTCAGCTGCGAGCGGTCCCAGCAACCCCTCCCACCTACCTCGTCTATGAGCGAGTTGATCCGGTCCCGGCGCTGCTTCTCGACCGTGGAGTGGCTGATCTGGCCCTTTGGCTCCAAAACCGCCGCTGCTTGAGACACCGAGGCTGTCCGGGGGAACAAGCACGCAGCCAAGGCGAGGGGCAGGGTGCCAAAAGCAGGAAGGTGTTTGCATTCCAGCGGATGAGCGGCGCTCGAGAGCTCTTGATGGTCTGGTAGGGTTCTGCACCCTCCACCTCTGGACGTGGAGCTTGTTGACACCGATGGCTTGAGATCCAGATGGCGAGTATTCGTGCACCTGAGGCCTACGCGGACGAGTGGTGCGGCAACCTCGTTTTGAGGTCGCGAAGCACATCAGCCGCTGTAAGCGCTTGGTGGTTTGCGCCTTTTTGCGTGGACGGGGGGCCTTCCGGAAGGGGGCCGCCCGAACCAACGCCCACTGCCGTCCAAAGCCCTTGCCCGCCGGTTCAATGCAAGTCCCACACGCAGTAGTTTGCTTGTTGCATCGCACCTTTGCTGTTCATCGCCGCCGAAGGAAGCCTTGCCAGGTGGAGCGGAGCTGTGGCGACCGGCAGCAGTTGGGCCAGCGGCTGTGCATGGGCAAGCTGTGCTTGCGGGGGAGCTAGGGGTGGGGCGACAAGAGTCGAAACGAACGGCGCTGTAGCAGCGCCAACCATTGCGCCAGGCAATGCGAATGTCTGGAGTTGCGCAGCGGCTGTCGGCATTGGAAGAATGGAAATTTCTGCTGCGCTGTTTGTGCTTTGTACAAAAGACTGATCAGTCCCGTTTTGTTGCAGCGCAGGCGTGTCCACGGGTGACGCCAAGCCCGAGGAAAGTGCTGATATCGGCAGGTCCTCCTGCTTGATCGCAGACAAGCTCTGCTCTAAAGCATCGTCCTTGTGTGAGCGTGGTTGGAACTGCGGTCAAAGGTCGGGCGCGGTTGAAGAGAAAATTGAGCTTCCGCAAGGATTTAGGGGGCGGTCTCGGAAGAAGTCTGAGGCCAACCGTTCCTGGCACCTCACTTGCAGCGCTAGAGGCTCCTTGCCATCGGACCGGAAAAAGTCCAGCACGTCATATTCTGCCTCAGCTCCCGCCGCCTTCTGCTCGATGACGCCAAGCAAATCGTTCAGTTCCCTGTCCGTAAACACGTAGTGTGAGTCCCCTAGGCCGAAGTCTAGAGCGTCGGCCATGGCGCCCTTCTATGAACCTAGACTAGCCAAGGAAAAGAGAGCAAACCCTGTCTCCTACGGAAACCTGCCAGGTTGTCTCAGTCGTTGCAAGCCGCAACGCTCGAGCGCCGCAACGCGACAAATGACACCAACCACAGCAGGGGTTTACAGTACCAACAGCCACCACAGGCATTTCCATGCCGATACCCACATGCCGGAGAGGGGTTCGTACAGCTCGCTTTTTCTGCCAAGGAATCCTCTAACGTTGCGTAAACTAACTTATAAGCCACTCTGGTGCTTTAGATGAATATATACCTAACATTTGACAATGTTTCCTTCGCAAAGCATCAAGCTACGTGTATATCCTTGGAATTGCCGGGAATCACGTGCATCCCCGTGGGTTGGACATGCTGTCATATGTCGTCCAATAGCCAATCTGCGCCGTCCTATGCCAGCTGGTCAGCGTTCTGCGCCGCTCCCTGTTTGAATAGCTCGGCAATACCGTAGCAGCTTTGACAGTGCCCAACGACATAATGGTGAAAACCCGAAGCAAAAGTTGCTGCACTTCTACGTAACCCAGTTTCTGCAGATAGTAGTGAAAGTTCCGCAATGTTTGCGGCAGATGCATGACGCTCACTGCCGGCATAGTCTTGCTGCTCGCGACAGGCATGCTGCTCGCGACAATAATAATGTATTCCAGAATCGGCGGCACCAATAATTGCCTCTTCGAGATACATGCTGAGTGACCGACGGTGTGACGTGTGAGTCCGCCCGCCCGTCCCTAACTCTTTTAAGGGTTCTCCTGGCCAACCTGCTTCGGCATGTGATTGTATGACTCATTGTCAATCACGTGACGATGTGGACCTTGCCAGCTTGGCACATATGTTTGCAGCAAGCGCGACGTTCATCAGCTAACGAAACTGCAAAATCAAACAGTCATTAGTGAAACAGCGCTCGCTGTCCATGAACTTCCGGAACCTCGGCAACAACCCGAGTAACGTTGCGCTTCCTAGCCGCTGCCGCGACCACCTTTCACTCCAACGCCGCCGCGACCATCACCGCCGCCTGCTCGGACCTCCCGCCACACCCAGAGCGGATTGGCCACCAAGCCCAGGCTGCGAATGAAGCTGGGCTCCAGCTGAGGCCGAAGCCCCACACCCTCATCCTCCCCATCTCCTGCCACCTGCCGCTCCGGGACAAACGACACGCGGCCCTCACCGCGCTCCCCGTCCCCCACGCCAGCCTCTCCCTTTCCACCCTGGAGCATCCACCCGGCCGAAGCACCAGCACCCGAACCACCGCGCACCGCACTGCAAGTGTCGTACACAGGTTCGCCCTCGTCCATGTCCGGGACGACCAGCCACTCCATACGCGACCTCGCCGCCGTGTCGTACGGCCAATCACACACGTACGGCATGGCCGACGTGATTGCTGCGTTCACCGCGGCACCGGCCGTCGCCAGGCCCGCGGTCGCCTCCGCCTCCGCCTCCGCCGCAGCCAGCGATCCGGGCGCTGCTCCCTCCCCGCCCAAAGTGCTCCCGGGGGGCCGCCCCGCGGGAGCCCGGTGGCACAGCTGGCCATTGCACACCACCTTGGGGGGAGCGGGAGTGAAGGTCCCAGGGGGGCAGGGCCGAGCGTCAGGCGCTCAGACCGGCCGGGAGCAGCGCCCGAGGGGAAACCCCCGGGGGCCCACACGGGAACTTTGACAAGATGACAATGAAGCTGCGGCCGAGACTGCGACTGCGACTGCGACTGCGGTCTCAGCTTCGCATTCGCATAGGGCCCACATACTCGCAACCGCTCGAGAAGGGTTTTGAAGGGCTTCGGACCCCTTGGCCCCATCCAGGGTCGGCTGGCTGACACGGCGGCGGCCGGCCCACTTGCGTCGGCCCATGGCGGGAGGGAGGCCCGCACAGCACAGCAGGCGGCGGCGAGCACAACGCCGGGTCAACGGGGACCGCCGGGTGGCGTCATGGCAACTCGAGAGGGTCTACCGGTGGGTTAAATAGAAAAACATCGAAACCCTAGAAAAACGAACCCGGGCATACTCAGAAACACGCAAAGTACTTTCTCGGCGAGGTACCTGCACGGCAGTGGAGCAACGGAGACTGCGCGACGGCGGCGCGGCGGCGCGGCGGCCGGGGGCAAAAGCAAGCCAAGTGCGGCAAGGACCCGACGCATCCCAGAAAACCCGATACGTTACCGACCTGTGTCAGACGGAAGGTGCAGCCGCGCAGCGAGCGTCGTCCCATCCAGGACATGGCGATGCACAGAGGGAAGGCGAGGCAGTGAGCGAGCTCGGCGGGAGGGCAGCAAGCACAACAAAACAAAAAAGCGGTGCACCCACCTGCAGCTGCCGCTGGGCTGCGGAAGCTGCTCTGACGGGGATCGGAGCCGCCGTCGCCGCCACGGCCACCGCGACCGTCGTCGTCGCTGCTGCGGCCTCCGCGGCTCTGGTCCCCTCCTCCTCCTTCCCCTCCTCCTCCTCCTCCTCAGCCGCAGCAGCAGCCTCCTCGGCGGGCTGGGCGCGGGTCGCAGCGGACCGGGCGGAGGTCACCACGGTGGTCGCCACCAGGGCTTGCTCCGCCGCCAGATCCAGGATCCAGATCTGGTGCCGCCCGTCCATCAGGTACAGCCGGATGCCGTCAGGGGAGGAGCTCAGGCTGAGCAGTGGCAGGCGGCGGGCGGTCCGCAGCGCCGCTGTCAGGGACTGGAGGGGCGCAGGGGGGGCCCCAGGGGCAGCCCCCACCGGCCAGACGTCCGGACCCAGCGTTACCTGCGTGGTGTCGCGCCGTACATGCAGTACGACAATGGTGGTCGTCAGGGGTGTGGTCACGGCGCAGGTCAACACGCGTCTCACACGCTGAGGTGGAGGCGGAAGGGGCGGCCAGGTGCCGGTGAGCTGACGGGCTTAGGCACACACCCACACCGAACTGGCTTACGGGGAGGGGAGGGTACAGGAAATGGGTTGACATATTCAAACTGGGGAGGGCAGGGGAGGGGGGCACTCCACACCCCCCGGGAGGGCCGGCCCCCGGACGGCCGCCGGCTCCCTGTCGGAGGCGCCACCAGGTGTGGTCCCACCCCCCCAACCAACCACCTCCCAACCCCCCACGCCAGGCTCGTTCCGGGCTTGTTCCTCACATCCACCCACTCACGCATATCCGCGGCCCTGCCCACAATCTGCCCCACTCACACACATCCGCGCACCTCCCCAATCCGTACAGCCCAGGCAAAAATCTCAGGAGCTCGAAACGGCGTTGCCTCCCCTCACCGCAAAGCACGGCCCCGCCCCCCCCCGGGTACCCTCAACCCTCCGTCCTGTATGCGCTCCTTCCCCCTCGCCCCCTGGAGTTAAGTGAACCCACCCTCCGGCCAGCCCTCCCAGGACCCACCCTCAGCTCCGCGAGCCGCACGCCTCGGTCCAGGTCCCACACCAGCAGGGGCGGCAGCGAGGGGCGCGGAGGGCTGGATCGGGGGCGGGAGGGGCCGGCCGCCGCCGCGTCACCCGCCCCACCCGCTTCTTCTTCCAGCCCGCCTGCCCCCCTCTGTGCAGTGACCAGGAGCCCCTCCTGGAGCGGGCTGAACACCGGTTGGATCTGAGGGGGGAGGGGGGAGGGGGGAGGGTGTGTGTGTATGTGTGCGCCGAGGGGAAAGGGTGGACACTTAGGCGACTCGGCGATGGGCCAGCTGTAAAGGTTGGTTCCGGGGCGAGTCGTTTCTTCCGCCCATCGGCTCAATCAGCCCGCACTGCCCTGCAGCACAACGTCCCCTGCCGCCATTACGCACACGAATTAAGAAGTTATTGCGCAGAATACTTTGGGATTGGGCGGATTTTCTTTTTATTATTAAGGATTATTAAGGATGTTACAGCGGACCCCGTGGGTCATCGGTGACAGCCCACGGCGGCAGCCGAGGCTTCCTCACCATACACTGCCTAAACGAACTGGCGCCACCATGGCGCTCCGGACAGGCTCCACAAGTGCACCGAAACACACCCCGGATTTTCTTGCTAAGCACACATGCACGAGGTGCGCTGCCCTATCGAACGAAGAACACCACACACACGCACACATGTAGACCCGCACCTCGTCCAGGGCCCGGCGGGGAGAGGGCTCCGCCGGGTGGACAAGGCACGTGGCGAATGATCGTACACGAAGGTCGTACACGTGGTACCTGAGGGGGCAGGGCCGACACCCCGGCAGGATACGGACAGGGGGGAAGGGGGCAGGGGGTTAAGGGTTGTGAGGCCCGACCCCCCGAACCCCCGACCCCCAGATGGCCGTGACTGGTCTCCGCCCATGCAAAGTGCACCCGCTCTCCCACACGCACGAACATGGGGAGCTCGTCGTCGGCGCACCCAGCCCGGTGGAGGAGCAGCAGCCAGGAAGGGCCGCCCTGACCGATTCCCGGGTCGGGCCCCCCTGTCCGCCGCGCCTGCTGCTCACCTGTCCGCCTGGGGGGTGCTGGTGGCCAGGATCAGCCAGCGGCCCTGGGGTGGGGTGTGTGGGGGGGTGGGGGGTGGGGTGGGGGCCGTGGGGGGGTGGGGGTGGGGGGGTTCCCCTTCCCTTGCTTTCAGGTCACTCTACGGTGACTCTGGCACTTAGCGGGCGGGTTCATACGTGCTGGGCATTTGCTTGCACGTAGCATGTCACGCGCTGTTGTCGCCTAATCCCCTGCCTGACCTCTGTGGGTCGCTTTTAGATACGTCAGTTTAGGCCAGCCAGTCGTCCGCGGGCTAGTTAGCAGCTCTTCCCTGGTCGCCCGCCATTCGCTACTGCGCATTCAGGCGCCACTACAGCAGCTCTCATATAAACCTTACGCAGTTCTACGTTGCTCTATATATTTACATCTACTTATATAACTACTGCGTCCTACTTCGACGGCGGCGTCGGTCAACCGGACAACTACTACGCAATCGGTGATTGTTTTCGCGATTTCGCTGTCTTTATTGACATTAAGGGGGATGGGGGGGGCCGCACATGGGAAATTGGTCGGCAACGATGGGGCGGGGCCAGGATCCACCAGGTCCCGCTTCATGGTTAGCAGGTAGGTAGGTAATGGGGTTGGGCCGTTGGGGCGGGGATTTCGCTCGTGTGAATGATGAGACTGATGAGTGATGACACGGTGGCGGGACCAGCAGCGGGGGCAGGGGCAGGGGCAGAGAGACGGTGTGCTGAGGGCAGGGAGGCGGCGCCCTGGAAGGAAAGGAAATGTGGATACTCCCGCCTGCCGCCATCCGACCATGACCGCCACCTGGTCACACACGCACGAAGCGTGTTGCCGTACGTACTTACGTCACACACGCACGAAGCGTGTTGCCGTACGTACTTACGTCAGGTGTGATGCGCAGCGCCCGTACGTACTGCATGCTGAGGTTGGCGGGGAAGCGCTGCTGGTCGGGACGCCCAGCACCCCACCTGCGGTGTGTGAGGGTGTGTGAGAGGGTGTGTTTCTTAAGCAGGCAGAACAGGAGTGCGTGACATGCGAGGGGCCGAGTGGCGCCCAACAGTTTGCCCGTATGCGCATATAATACATCCATTGCCCGACCCATATAAAGAAATAGAAGGCTTGTGAGAGGGTGTGGGTTTGAGGCGGTGCGGCAACGCCAGCTCAAACAGCAGCAACGGCAGCGGCGCGGGAACAGCAACTACAGCAACAATGGTCACAAGAAACAGCATCTATACGGCACTAGCACGCCGTACATGCACACGTGGGATGTACGGCACCAAAGCGGGCAAAACACATGCCCAATACAAATCCCTTAATGACCCCTCTTGAACGAGTCTTCAGCCGCCATCCGGCCTTATCCCGCCCCGCCTCGCCCATCGCAGCACCAGCTCAAACCGTGCTGCCGTACATGCGACCCACAGGTCCAGCACAGCGCGTCATTTCGTGCACCCACCACTGTGTACACACTAAGTCTCCGTACGCAATCACCTTACCTATCCTCCATTATGACGTCGTACACGTCGCCTGAATCCGCGTCGTACACCAGGAGCGCGTGGACCTGTCGGGTGCGTGGGCGCGGCGGCGCCGTCCGTACCATCGAGGAGGCCCGGGGGGGATGTATAGGAAATTGGTAAGAATTATTTATACCCTCGGGGGTTGGGTGGGGGGCCTGCCGCCACCGAAGGGAATCCACGCAAGCTCCATCTCGGTCCGAGTGTACGACAGCACGCCGCGGAAGTACCACGGCCGGAGGTCACGCGCCCTCGTCTCCCCAACCGACACACCTGCCCGTACAGCAAACCTTTGCCGTACAAGCGAGCTGCCCCCCGCCTCCCCCGGGCCCCCCCGCACCTGGGCCACCGCCACCTTGCCTCCCCCCACCGCCACATATCGTATGTAGCCGAAGCCGCCCATCAGATTGGGCAGGTGGAAGAAGTGGCGGATGGAGGCGTCCTGGGGCACGGAGGGAGGGGGCAGAGGAGGGGGGGTTTGGGGGCGACGGTGCAGGTGTCGGCAAAGGGCATCAAAGCAGGACGGTGCGGACGAGGGATGTGCGGGCATCGGTAGGCAGGCACGCGACGATGAACTTCGCGGACTGCCTGCGCTGGGATCCGATCGGTGGACGGTATCAGGAGGATCGTCCTCCTACCTCCCCCACGTCGCCTTGCCCGCCCTCCTGATAGTTTTTTCGTAAAAACTGAATTTTAATATTTTTTAAAATCAATTAAAATCATTTAATATATTTCAATATATATTGAGGGTTTTAAGTGGCTTCACGCCCTCCTGAAAGAATGAATGGGCGTTACGTTACGCCCTCCTGTCGGGGAGGTAGGAGGAGGATGTGGAAGCCTGGATGCCGATGGCGCGGTTCCCCGGCGGGTCCGAGGGCCGGGTGCCATGAAGCCGTCGCAGTTATACCGTAGCTGGCGTCCGTGGCCGGCGAGGCTGGGCCTGGGAGGGAGGGCCTTACTGGCTGGTGCGCTCGGCTTTGAGGACGGAGGGGTGCGGTGCAGTCCGGTCAGTCGCCCGGCGCGGGTAATCCGTACACCGGAGGCCTGCTCGCTCCCTGTTGGATCCTTCACAGTCGGTCGCCGCTCTCGGTCGCCATCCCGCAGCGGTGTCGTACACGTCGTCCGGCACCCCGGACTTCACCCCCGCTGCTCGCAGTGATTTTTTTCATTTTGGCTCGGGTACGTTCGGCACGTAATGATCTATTCCTTATCTGGGAGGCCCCCCTCCCCCTCCCCCTCCCTCCCGTCCCGGGGTGACACCCCCTACCCTACCTGCAGCTCCCACACGATTAGGCGGTTGTCCCAGCCCGCACTGGCCAGCAGCCCCGCCTCGCTGTCCGCCGCGATGTCGCGAACCCCCCGGGTGTGGCCTGGGTTACCCGGAGAAGGGGGGAAGGGGGCGGCGCGGCGGGAGAAGGGCTGAGGGGCGACATAAAACGGCCTGGGTGCCGTACATAAAACAGCGGACAAGAAACAGCGCCCCGACCCCACATCTCAGACCTCTCAGACATCTCAGACCTTGCTCTGACCCAGGCGCGCCCCACCCCAGGCGCATTGGCCTCCCTGGCGCATGGGGGGTCTCCCCTCCTGGACCAGCGCTCACCTTTGAGCTCCTCCGCTCGGCCCGTGTCCAGGTCCAGACGCACCAGGTTCTGTTCGTCGGCGTGGCTGGCCACCACCAGCCACCGACCCATGGGTCCGCACAGCAGCGCCCGAGTGCCGCCGGTGTTGGCGGCGAGTGCGCATGTCACCACGGCGGGGGAGGTGACGGCGGCGGCGGTGGCGGTGGCGGCGCCGCCGCCGGCGCTGCCCACTTGGTGCTGCAGTTGTGAGATTTGCGCCTGCATTGTTGAGCTCACAGTTGTCGTACATTCGCCGCCGCGCTTGCCGCCGCCGCCGCCGCTGCTGCCGCGGGTGTTGAACTCCAGGGGCTCTGCTTCCGCCGGTCCAGCAGGTGCGGGTGCGGCGCCGCTGTGACCCACGGGTCGGTGGTGCGGATCGACCGTGAATGGAGACGCCGTCGCGCCCTTTTCATAGATGCCGTACATATTGGGGCTTGACTTGTGCGGTGACGAGGGCATCGCCGCCGGCACTAGAGGCTGTGATGGGGGCGGCGGCGGCTGGAGTCGGAGCTCCAAGCAACGAGGGGGGTTCTGTTGCTGTTGTTGCTCCTGTTGCTGCTGGGGCGGCGGCGGCGACAGCGACGGCAGTGGCTGGTGCTGGTACTGTTTTGGGACGATGTAATCAATCGGAAATCCGGAGTTCCGCCGCCGTGGTACGAACTGTGGCTGTCGTACCCCATGGGCAGCTGCTGCAGCTTCTGCGGCTGCCTGCTGTTCCCGCTCCTGCTCGATCATTCCGTACATTAGCTCGAACACCTCGTCGTACCAGTCCCCAGGTTGCTGGGCCGCGACCGCCGCCGCCGCCGCTGCGCCCGCGGCGGCTGCACTGCCCGCCGCTGCGCCCCGCGCGGCCGCGTTCGCCGTGGCGGCGGCGGCGTGCTGCCGTACCGACGGCGCTCGTCCCGTTGGCAGCACCGCCATCGCAGCGGCGGCGGCGGCAATGGCGGCGTCGCCGCGCCGCTGCTGTAATGCCTGGCTTCCTGCCGCCGGCGACGGCCGTGACCCATGGGTCGGTAGGACTGCGGGTGGCCCGCGGAGTCGTACTCGGGCCAGTACGGCATCGCGCCAGGGGACTCCCGCCATCTCTACAGCACGCAAAGTTGCCTCCGGCAGCTGCGGGGGTTACATACGGGGGTTACATACGGGGGTAGCGAATGGGGGGGTTGGGGGTGCACAGATCCGGCGACGTAGGACGGCAAGGCAGCTTCATGTCGGACTCCAGGGGAGGAACCACTTTAAACGAGCGTGGACTCGGCCATCGCTTTCCCTCAGCGACTCGGCTGTTTACCCTCGATGCGACGGGGTGGGCTGTACGGCAATTTGCACGGCAGTTACAGTAATGTACTCTAATCTCAGAGTGTCGAGCACACGTGGGCAGCATGACTCCAATAAAAAAGCAGCGGAGCTGCTTGTCGGTCCTGATTCCGGGGTCATGGGACCTGTACGGTATGTTCATATCGCTTCCCAGGCTTCCGTACCTTGAGCTCGTCCACTGCTCGTACATGCCACCACTTGTCACTCAGCGCATTCCCCGCCCGCCGCTGCTCCCGGGTCGGACCGCGGGTCGGGGCACCGGGGCCCACGGCAGGTTCTCCAAGAGGCCGGGTGGGGTTCGGCGGCACTTCCGCTGCGGTACCCGCCGCCGGCCCTGCTACAGCCGGCGTTGCTACAGCCAGCCCTGCTACAGGACGTCCTGCTACAGACGGTGCCGCTGCAGCCGGTGCCGCTGCAGCGGCTGCAGACGGTGGTTCTACAGCCGGTGGTGCTACAGCCGGGATTTCTGCAGCCGGGATTTCTACAGCCGGTGCCGCTACAGCCGGTGGTGCTACAACCGGGGTTTCTACAGCCGGTGCCGCTACAGCCGGTGGTGCTGCAGCCGGGCCCCCTCCTGACAGCACATCTCGGATACTGCGGCACGTGGCGGGCAGGGCCCCGCAGCACGTGGTGAGCGGCAGGTGGTCGCACACCTGAAGGGGGGGGAGGGGAAAGGGGGGCAGGAGGAGGGGTGTGTAGAAAAGTGTGGGGGAAGGGGGAGGAGGCACACGTGGCTGCGCTGAACATCAGGGCAAGAGATGCCACATCCGCCACGCCAGCAACCCGGGGATGAACCTGCAGCCTCGAGATCGGACGTAGTTTCGCCCAGACAAGTAGACATCGGAGATGCCGGGCGGTGAAATGGCTGCTGGCTAGGAAACGGTGGCTGTGGAGAGTGGAGTGCGGCGGCACGACGCGACTACGGTGCTTCCATGGTGGGCAGAAACGCGTCCGTGCGAGGCCGCTGGGTGAGCGGCGCGGGGCATGTGGGGCCTGGGCCAGGCCGGCAGGACGGCCCCCCGTGTGGAAGGCGGGACCGCCGGGTGATATGAGGTGGAGGCGCCACGTCAGCAACTAACTTGGGTCTGGATGCGGGCGTGGGTACATTAAGGCCCCGCCTCACAGACTGAGAGGAGCGAGGGCCGCACGGGCTGGCTCCGCGGTGTTTGGTGTCGTACGCTACGTGATCTGGCATCATGTCCCGCAGCGGCCCCTCCTACTGCCGTACCTGCAACAGCACCTCCCCGGGAAGGTCCTGCAGCTTGGGCGTACCCGGCAGGGATCCGCCGCCGCCGGCGTCGACGTCGCGGGCGACGTCTCGCTGAAGAGCTGCCGCCGCTGCTGTCGACGCTGCTGCCGCCGCGTCGGCGCTGGGCGAACTCGGCCCCATGCGACGGCCCGTCGCTGCCGCCGCCGCCGCCGCCGCCACCGCCGCCGCGGCGGCCCTCCTCATCCGGCCGCGCCAGGTCGCCACGGGAGTGGGCGGGCCCTGAGCTACCGCCGTACCCCGCGTGGCGGTCGCAATGCCGTACTTCGTGGAGACGTCGGGAAGATCGTGTCCGCCCTCATCGCTGCCGCCGCCGCGGCCGCCCTCATCGCTGCCGCCGCCGCGGCCGCCGTCATCGCCTTCGTCGCTGCCGGCGGCGCCGCCGCCGCTGCCACCTGGCGGTTGCACCACCGCCGCCGCCGCCGCCGCCGCCGGCTCCGTCGGACTCCTCGGCCGGCGCGCAGGCGGCGTCATCGGGGCCTGGTGCGCCGCCGGCGGTGTCGTTGGCGGCCCGGCATGCCCCCGCGCGTCAGATCCGAATGCATCCGGATGATGCTGATGATGATGTCGTTCGCTGCCGTGACTGCGGCGCGGGTGCGGGTGTGTGAGGGGCGGCTGGCCGCCCTCCCCAGGCCCCCCGCGATGCCGCTGCTGGGCGCCCAACGGATCGCCCCGTGGGGTGGCCTCCATGGGGGGCCCGGCGGCGGCGAAGCGACGAACCGCCGCCCGATGTATGTGTGTCCGCCTCCTGTCGTGTCCGCGGATATTAGTTGTTGGTGATGTTGTTGTGTGTGGCAGATGTATAATACGCGCCCTACCTGGTGGAGCTAGTAAATCCAGACGGCGCCCCGATCTTCTTCTTCTTCTTCTCTCTTGGTCTTCTTCTTCTATTGGTTCCTGCCAGCAAGAAACGGGGTTGCGCCCGTTCTCCGCGCACCTTTCGGCCCGCACCCCGGCTTCTTTTCACCTCGTCAGATGTGACACAGGTAGCCTCTTGGCCAAAACAGACACAAATTGCCTGTTGTGCGTTCTCTCACCAAGGAGCGAGAGAGGCGACAAAGTGATTCCTTTCCTGGTCAGACCAAGTCGGACGGCGCCCTACTACAGAGGGAGGCACCCCGAAGTGGGGGCCGGTCGACCCAGATGGTGACCCAGATGGCGGTGATGACGTGGCTCAGGACGTGGGCCGCGCTGGACGGCCCGATAAGGGGCGCTCGGCGGGCCAACACGGCCAAGCGGCAAACGGCGCCGGGATACGGGGAGTGGGGGCACGTGGCGGGACCAAATCTGAAGGAGCAGGCAGAGAACGTGTAGATGGATGTGGCCACTTCCATGAAGGCGCATCTGTGTTGTTGGATTTGGATGTGAGGAGGAGCGCGCCGCCGGCGCCGCCGGCGCAGCGCATGCGCTCGGGTAGACCCATGGGTCGTAAGGCCGAATGGCTTGCTAGGGGGCCCGTAAGCCCCACCTCTCGCGAAAAGCGGTACAGACAAAAACGCTGAGATGGCACATATGTGTATTATCATAAACAGACGTAATCATATCCGGCAGTATCCGGCTTCTTGATTTCTCCAAGTAAGGCTTGCGTCAAAAGGACGTCCCCTCGAGTGGCGGCCGAATTCTCGTTCAGAGTGTTTCTGAGCGCCAAAAGCCCCAGGTGAAGAACCTCGCTCCCCGCACGCAATTGTAGGGACCGAAGATTTTGAATCCCAAGCACCGCTCACAAGCAACGCTCAAGCAACAAATTAGCATGCAGGGCTCTTCCCCAGCAAGTGCGGAGCGCTGAGGACCAGGCCGCGGCCATTTGAGGTCTGCCTGCTGCTGCTGCTTTGTTTTGATCTGGGCAAAGGAAGCGCTTCTCGACGTTTTCCAGCCGGCCGATCCGCGGATATTTGAAATCAAATCACATCCCCCAGCAGGGCCGGACCCCCTCTCCGTTCGCCTCAATCTCGAGCACATGGATCGATACGGCTACCACAACAAGGTGGGAAGGGCAGACGGCAGCGGTTGAGCAGGAAGGAGCGAATGAAATGGGCGTTTGGCTGTGAACCTATGATGTATATGTGGTGGCGGCACCCACCGGCTTTCCGCAGCGGTTGGAGCGCCGCGTAGGGAGTTCGCCACTGTACATAGTTTGCGCGTTGTCTATAACGAAGCGGAACGGGAGTCCTGGGGCCGTTTGAGCGTCCGATAATCGCGCCCTGTACGCGCAGACCTGTTGCGCGGTGGCCGAGCGCCTCAGCGTCGGCTTGCGCCTCAGCAGCGTTGGCTGCTGCACCGAACTACCCCCGTGTGCTCTGGTACGCTCTCACCTGCGGCTCCCGTACCGCCTACCATATCCTGGTGTCTGCTCAAACCTCAACGCCGGTGCGCGCGGTGCGGTCGTGCGTTTTCTCCACCCGCAGTCCCGCACCGCACCGACGACCTCCCCCGCGGGTCATCGGTGACAGCCAACGGCGACCTGGCAGTGGTGACGTCCTAACCCGACCCCAGCGACGGCCGGCCGACTCAAACCCCGCACCATCACACGCGCCCCATCCACCACCAGCATCCGCGAGATGAATGTATTGTTTATTATCTGAGGCTGCAATGACACTATGTTTGATGACATGAGCTGTGGCTTGAGCTCTTTGACTGTGTCTGTACGGCGAATGTTCGCGACCCGCGGGGCACTCGTACAACTTATTACCGCCGATACGCTGCGCCCAGCGGAACACATCCGGATATTCGTGGCCCCCCGGTGTGTGTGTGTGTGTGTGTGTGTGTTCCGGTGGCGCCCGCCGCTGCTGCAGGGCTACCATTCGTCGTACGGGTACGGCAATGGTGGCGGGCGCTCCCGTTCGGGCGCCAAGAGCCGCTACACGATCCTGGTGGACAACGTCAGCTCCATGACGCCAAAGTGAGTGTGCCGTACGGCCTGCCGTACCCCCTGCATTAATTTCGTATTGCTTTTCTCTGCCAGGATCTTATTGTTAAGAATGTGCACTCCGTGACGGGGTCTGAATTTTGCCCTGAGCGCCTTCCGCAACGCCGCGGCCGCGGGGGCACTCGTCGCTGCGATCGGGATCTGCGACGAGTGCCGTACCGTACTGCTGCTAGTTCCGTACTGTGGGCTGTCCCGTGCCCGTGCCTTGCCCCCTTAGACCATCACACGGGTACACCTCGTACACCTCGCGCACTCACATCACGCGGTTTGGGTCCTTGAATACTGGCTGGTTTGGCTGGTTTGAGTGTGCCGTAATGTCGTCAGCTCCGGCGTCCATCAGCTCCCTCGCGCACAGGGTCCCCGAGAGACCCCACTTCCGAGAACCCCCCCCACCCCCACCCCCTCCCCACCACCACCCGGCCCTACCCGCCAGGAAGGACTTGGTGAAGGAGATGGAGCGCATTGCTGGACCTGTGGTGGCGGTGGGTTAGGGCTGAGAGGGCGGCGGGGTGCTTTGGGGAGGTGGGTGAGGGGGCGGCGGGGTGCTTGGGGGAGGTGGGTGAGGGGTGTTGAGTATAGGGGGTTGTGGGGGCCCCTCTCTCGGCTGGCTTGCCCCTTCAACTGCTCCCCCGTCCCCGTCCGCCCTCCTCGCTCCCCGCCAGGCCGCTAAGGATGACCGGAAGCGTACGGCATTGGTGGAGTTCCGCCGATCCAGGTGCGGTGGCGCTTTGCACTGCGGCGTGTTACGAAGGAATAGGTGATGTGATGTGATGTGATGTGAGTCGAGGTCCGGGATGCCGAGAGAGCGCGTCCTGGTCGGGAGGTCGGCCCATGAGTTCTTCCGAGGAAGTGATCAGCCAGGCTAGGAAGCATGATGGCGTAGGTAGGTAGGTAGGTAGGGGGCAGCGGCCCCGTCGACCGAAAAACCCTGCACGGCGTGCAGCGGTGTTGAAAACGGTGGTACGGAATTTTTGTCACGTATACCAGCGCAAACCCGCAGACCGACCGACCTAGTGACAGACAGACCGACAGACCGACAGACGCGACGGGCCATCACACCCTTGACTCCACTCCTGCGGTGCGCACAGTTCGCAAAGCCTCGGAGGCTTCCTAGCGCAAAGCCGCCCTTGGCCCCG